>OY735208.1:18939209-18969209 GCA_963457665.1 Thysanoteuthis rhombus
CTATTAGCTGCTTTATCAAAAGGGAACTGTAACAAATTAATTTTGAACTCCAAAAAATCTGCCCCCCCAAAATATATATATATATATATCTATATATATGTATGTATATATATGTATGTATATATATATATATATATATATATATATATATATATACTCTTCTCTAGGACAACAATACCGAATATTGATAAAAATAGAGCTATATAAATAAATACAATTATAAGATATATTCCTTGATTGTACTTATAAACTGGGAAAACTTAGTTTACATTGTTTCATTTACAGATTTTTGTTCTTTTGAAATTTGAAAATTTGATGCTTCGCTATTCGCCCTTCTTCTTGCGTTGCAGACATCCTTTGATATTTCTTCTTTTTCTTTCTCCTCCTGAATGTTGGATCTACTGTTATGTCAAAATGGGTGAGAGTTTGGAAGACAGATCAACGTTATCTATTCCTTCCTGTAGCTTATGTTGCTCACACAGTGGGAGGTGGCTTAATGAGCTATTTGAAGAAGTGGATGCAGTAGCTAATAGTCAAGAGCCAGGGTTTGTTTGTTCGAGGTAAAAACAAGACATTACACAGACTGAAAGGAGGAAAATGCCCTAGATTTAAATATTAGCGTCCTCATTCATTTCTCTTCCCTTTCCACGGATTACACAATCTTGGCGGTACCACTGCTCAAAACAGACGTCAGAAATGCAATGTACACGGCAAGGAAAACGGAATTTTCAGTTGGCAAAAATGCGAAAGAAGCCGAGTTGGCCCCTTCAGGTAAGGTGTATGATTGCTGCTATCCGCCTCAGAGCGTACTCTTTTGACCAAAGGGTGAGAAAGTCTTTTATCGGAAGGTCTCTCGATCAAAATATAGATTATTGATTGTATAGTTAAGAAAGAGTTATCTGTCATGATTGAATGAAAACTCGCTGGTAAAGAGGACAAAGTACCACTTTTAAGGCAATAGTTTCGTCCAGAACATTCACGGTCAGCTAAAACGCTCATCATCAATTATAAAGACCTGTTTTTAGTTTTGCTTACACATTGTCAGCGTTGTCAGAGTTGCCAGGTGCATACACGTATTTTCAAAGACGGTTAGTAATGCAATATGAGATGATCTGCTTGTTCGAGGGTCCCTTGTATATCATTCTTTAAACTACTCCGATTCGCTGACAGCTGACCATTTGACTTGATGGTAAAATTTTTATGGATCAGTCTTCTCCCTCCGACAAGCCATCAATCAGGAGCAGGTTTATCATAGCCTCGATGAGTGAAAATGTAGTTATAAAAAGTTAGACAGAAAAAAATAGAGATAGGAAGATGTTGAATGTCCTTAGAACGTTTAGCATCTGCTTACTTCCTGTGTATGCTTTTATTATTTCCTGTCTCATCATTTATGTAATCATTATATTGAAAGCATCGATGTTTTGAATCAGTGGTACTTAACTGGGGGAGCACAAGTACTTTCAAGACGAGGCAGGATCCCGCTGGTAAAAGAAATAAAAAGAATTCCGATTATTTGGGGATTTTACAATGTTTTTAATACCATGATGGACATGATAATAATAAAATTGCAAATTTGCAGTATCCATTTGAAACGGATAATTCGGTTTAAGACCTGAGGGGATGGGGCATCGAGGTAAATCAAACTACAAAAGAGGGACCCTGCTGTTTTGAATCCTTCCGGTGTTTGACGTACTAAATAAAAATTTACAATAAAATATGGCTCTCGGCCACTTGGCCAACAGACGTTTGGCCAAAAGAGATTTTACCGATGGGACATTTCACCAAACAGACATTTTTCAAAGTGGATATTTAAATGTGTTGACAAATGGCTGAAAGGAGCACGTATTTATAGATACTTATAAAAACTGGAGTTAAAGTTTCAGCTTCCAAAGTTCAGGAATGATATTGAGTAATGTGAAATGTACGTCGAGGAAAAATTCATTGATAATCTACACACAATTACAGCTGCATTGGCAAATAGATGTGATTGGAGAAATTTATGTTATTTCTTGCATCTAAAGTAATGGGGTCCAAATTCACTCTTATTCCACACCCGGGTATCTTGTTCCCGTCCCCCCACACACACATACACATGCGTGCACACATATACATAGGAAAAGAATCTTGCATCGACAGTGGTTTTAAGTGATTAAAATCTGCTTCGTACTTTTAATGTTCTTTCCAAATCTGTAAGATGATTCTATATTGTTTTTTCTTGCGTTAGTTCTTTTTAGATTTCAAAAATGTACGCATATATATATATATATATATATATATATATATATATATATATATATATATATATATATATATATGTATATATATAGTTTTCGAAATTTTTACTATTCACGTACGTATATTTACGTAGTATATACATGTAGTATATACATATGTGTGTGTGCGTGTTTGTGTGTGTGTTTGTGTGTGTTTGTGTGTGTGTATTTAAGTATTTGAATGTGTGTCCATGCTTTCCAGTAAATGTGTCAATATTTACCATAGTGTGCAAATACATATGACTATTGGCATGTTCTTGTTTGAAATGCTGTATGAGCATGGCATAAGTATTAATTTTCATACTTTGTCCAAGATACTTATATCTTTATTCTTGTGATTTTTATTATGTTATCTGCTCTGCGACAAAAGTGTTGTTTTTTTCATATTAATAGCTACAGCATTTTTTTTGGTTAATTTTCAGACGTATTATTGTTTTTCATGATAGTTTTCTTTTGAATGTCTAATAAAATACTTTTGAAACCATCCTTTTATCTCTACCGTCTGCCTTGACCCCGAGACGTCTTTTTCACTCCAGCAGCTAATTAAGTCTTTCAATATCATATCGATAAGCTGATGTGAGAGGACTGTATGATATAGATTCGGACTATTTGAACAGAGAATCATGAAGAAAGACTCATAAATAAAGAGAAAAAATCATATAAAGTATATCAAGAAGGTAGCTAGTCACTCAATATTAACGAAGATTACCCTGAGTTTGGCAGCAATGTCTCATTCCCCTCTGAAGTACTGACAGCTGGAACCTAAAAAATATATATATATTCCCCTCTCCTTTCTATTTTTCAGTCTGCTAAGCTCCCTTCCAGGGTCGTCATTAACTGTCTGGTCGTTTTCTACTCAATCTCTTCAACGTGTTGGAATCACATTTTAGAAAGCAAAAAGTCACAGGTTGCAAAATCTGGACCGTTCAGTTGAAAGATACGGATGATGCAATGTTATGCAAAAAAAAAAACTTTTGCAAGACGTAAGAATGAATGCAGGGGAGAGTTTATTATTATGTATGCGGAATAATATACCTTCTACTTGATTACATCAAGTCCATGCAACTGCTTCTCAGAATATTCTAAGGTGCTGGATACTTTCCGGACATACCTTGTACGCATGTCCAGGAAAGAATGGATACTTTTAGGACGACACACCGAGCCTCTTGAGAATTCATCGATTCCAGAATCAATGATTTAAAAGTAAAGACATAATAGATATTTTCATGCGTTGGCTGAAATACTTTCAATCAAATAAGATTTACTTGGATTAAAGATACATCCAATCAGTTATATTCATAGTTTCTAACTCTAATTTTTTTTCAATTCCCATTACTCACTGGACAACCTGATGAAATCGCCATTGTATTTATATTCGTCATTGTATTTCAAGGTCGTGTTATCTAGATTATAAGAACAAGACAGAAAATGACAAGAAATGGAATTTTATAGATGTATGAATCTTCTGTTTTACTCTTTTTTAAATATATTACACTTTTTGGTTTGGATCAGCCAGTGAGGAAATCTAAAATGAATGCGTGATAATATTGGTTTAACGTGAACTGATAAACGATGGAGCTCTAACCCACTTGAATTTTACCAGTACTGTTTTTATTCTTGGTGTTCTTGTGGCTCTTGTGCTTGGTACAATTGGAAAATAAAATCCAGCCTTCAATTTGGACAAGAGTTTGGCAATACAATTGACTGTGAACATTTGACCCAGGATTAGTTTCTGCTAGTGAGATCCAGCTTTTGTTCAAAATATTTTGGCGAAGAGATGAAGGACCTAAGGTTCATGGACGCCTATAAAATGAACACCGAGGTTTTTTGAAATTTGATCATCTTCAGGAACATGGTGTTTTACTTCAAAGATGATAGTCTCGCATTTTAATGAAGGTTTTCAATAACATGTAAATACTTCAATAAATCGTGTCATCCATTGATTATTCATTTTATCTCATCATCTTCAAGATTTTTATTCACCATGAATTTCTTTATTACTTAATAGAATGCCTGTTCCAAAGGTTCAACTGACTTGCGAGTTTTTCCCATGCTCCATCAAGTCATTTTTTAATCTTGAGTCGTTTCATTCACGCAATCTTTAAAATAATTGAAACATCTACGCTGTGTCAAATAATTTCCAAACCGTGATACTTAAAAACATTTTCAAGTTTCCAGCGCTATCAGGAAGTATTGCATTCCAAAGGAAATTTTGTTAGCAAAAATGACAAAGTGAAAAGGCAATCACCATTAGCTTCCACAAAAGGAATTTCATTTTGAGCGTTCCAAAACCCAAGGTATAACCAAACATAAGATTTGAACTACGATAATGATTTGAGTGCCAGTAAAGAACTGTAGGATGAAAAGATGACTGAAGCAGTACTTTCTGAATTTGTCTAGCTTGTCTCTTCATCTAATACTCTGCCAGCCTTGGTCACTCAGGTGATCTCTTTGGATCCATACTGAGAGTTGCAATGTCCATCGTTATCTGCCATTCTTAAAACATGGTTAGCCCATTGCCATTTGGGTTTTTTTAATGGATTCTATAATGTCTTCTGTATTCTCCTGGATATATGCTGTCTTGTGGTTTCTCCATGCGAGGCTGAGCATAATTATTTCATGTACACGTTGCATGGTTCTCAATTTCCGGGTCTGCCTGTTAGTAAGGTTCCATGTTTCAGTTCCATGAGTGACTATCGGGAAGATGCATTGGATATATACCCTTCTTTTTAGGATTAATGGGATTGTCTGTTTTGTTTTTTTTTAAATTGAGCTTGCTCCGCTGAAGGTTTGCCATCTTTGAGTGATTCTTCACTTGATTTATCTACTTTTGGGGGTTTCATGGGGTTTTGTTGCCCTATGTAGATGTAGTGGTCTACTTTCTTCAGTTCTGTATCCTCAATTTTCATCCTAATGTTCTTATTTCCGACGTGGTTGTTGCACACTATCTTCGTCTTGCTGAAGTTTATGTGTAGGCTAACTATTTTGCTTTTTTCATTTAGTTCATCTATCAATAGTTGGAGGTCGTATAGGTTCTCTGCGAAAAGGGCAATGTCTGTAAATCTGAGGTTGCTCAGATACTTAGCATCTATTTTAATTCCTTTACCCTCCCAGTCTAGTCTTCTGAAGATAATCTCGAGGCAGGCTGTGAAGAGTTTGGATGGGCTGGTATCACCTTGTCTTACTCCTTTCTGGAGCTGAAAGGGGTCAGTCTTTATGTAGCCTGATAAAGGAGCTGCTGTGATTGTATATATGTTTCAGCACTTCGACATATACTGGATCTACACCTTGTCGAGCGATGGCCTCCATGACCTTAGGGATTTCCACTTAGTCGAACGCCTCTTCGAAGTCAATAAATACTACAGCGAGTGATAGCTTATATTCCACTGCTTTTCCTTTCAGCTGATTTATCGAATGCAGGTGGTCTATGGTTGAGTAGCTTCTTCTACCAGCTTGCTCTTCTAGTTGATTCTCATTCACTGTTTTCGTGATTTGGTTGGTTATGATTTTTGTGAAAAGTTTGTTAATGCCGAGCAGATATAATGAAAGATTGGTTTTGTAGGCCTGGGAACGCTCAACAATTATCCCCATGGAAATTAAAGTTAGTTTTACTGAAAGAAGTGTTTTATAAAAGCAATATAGCGCAAAGCAGCGTTATAAAATGTTGGGTCTACCTGCAAATCCATTTATTCGATGGTTGTACAAACATGGTCACTCTGCAAACGTGAGGGATGGAGGGTTGATTTAATTGTCAATGTTTTGTTCAGATGAATCCCATTTACTCACATTTACAGGATGGGACTAACATAGGTCATGAAATGATCTGATGAATTTGGAATGATTTGATTTCCAGTTACTTTGAATGGCTGTTAGGACCTATGATCTTTGCCCTAAGCTGCAGCTTAATAAAAACTCTTTTATAATGCAGGTGTTCTTAGCGCCATCGCCAAAGCTTGGTTCACTGTTGCATTGTCTAATGTGTTGTCGATTGGAATTGGTAAAGGAAGAATGGCAAATGGTCAGATTGATTGCCTTTGACTTGAAGAATGTCAGTTCCAATTTAAGAAAAGCTTTGGCTCGTTCTCGACCCTTATTTTCTTTTTATTACCTTTTCGCTTTTGCTTCTTTTCCCTCTTATCTTTGAGCGCCTTCCTAAAATTTGAGATGATGACACATTGCTCCTCTGTACACATCAATTTTGCAATCAACACCAGGAATTCACCCGATATGATGGATTATTGACGGTATGGATTAAGTATCTAATTCAGTCCTTTCAATTGATAAAATATTTAAGAATGGAATTCTCTTGTGAAATGAGCTTTTTGAAAATAGAAAAATAATTTTTCTCAGAGATTATTCCCCTCTAATCTAACATTTGGATTTTTTTTTTATATGAATTTAAGAATTAGAGTACTTGGTCTTAGATCTTTCACTGTTCAATAAGTTTTCTCTTAAGTTACTAACCACAGATCTGTTCTATTCAAAGTTTATTATGTGTTGTATAAGAGATTTAATTCCCCAAACTAGCCCAATTAGTCAGTTTTTCATCATGGATACAAGTTTTATCCGCCATCGTGAATTAGTGTGTTCCTGGAGAAAACCTTTTGTAAAGTCTTCAATTGCTATGGGAAACAATTTTTATCGTCTTAGACTCTAAAATAGAGATGATTGCACTTTGAGCTCAGTCCTCAGAGGTTGGGATGATGGAAGGCACCAAAGATGTATAGGTTAGTGGAGGAGCTCGTATGCTCTTCCTATAAAAGCCCACCGTTTGTGAACACAAAAAGTAAGAAAAAACGTCTGTCTTTTGAGAGACAAGCCCGATGTATGTATACGGCCTGTGACAAAGTTCCCGTTTCTTTCGCATGTACCAGCAGTATGATCCTTGCAACTTTCGAGTCTGCTTGAGACACGGATTCCATTCTTAATAACTTTTATGACCACTCCTTCAGCAGGATGCAAGTACACCGAATGGATATCTCTAACCTAACTTCACAGCTTATAGCGTACTCAATCAGCTATCATGATGAAGAGTTTCCTACCACTTTTCTCAAATCGGTAATCGAAACAAACACAATAAGTTGCGTAAGCAAACTTTTGAAAAACAGGACATAGACATATTGCTAAATGAATGCTTCCTCGTTAATTGCAGAAAAAAACTCAGTGTTATTTGAATTCTTAGTTGAAATAGCCATCATATTTTTAATTAGAAACCGTTAAGCGATACTTCCACTGAAACTTTTAGCATAGTTTCCATGTGTTTGGCTGGCTATGTATGCATAGCACATCCAGGTCCTACCAAAAGAGCTAAAAGACATTTTTTTTTAATTACTCATGTCCATAAAAGAAGGGAGTGTTTTTTGTTTGAAATAATTTTCTAGTTTTGGGTTCAAATTACAATATACCTTCAAGCTAAATTGGTCTCTTAGTTTGCGTCCAGCAACATTACCCCTTTTTTTCATAGAAAGACGTTCTTCAGTGAACACTCCCCAACAAAGAACCATAGAAGCAACTAATTCGTTGATCACCTTATTTTCAGATTTTTTAATCGTTCAGTCCTTACACGACATAGTGTCAAATGATATTCGTCACATAATCGTTTTCATTTTGGTATCTAACTAGACTTAATATTACTTTCAATCAAAATTTCTCTGGTCATTTACTCTCATCCTTAAACTGAAAAACGCGGAGTTTAAATGAGAGAAATCCCAATGACTTCAACAATTGTTGAAGCATTTATATGGATCACGATCGCACATTTTTTCCTTTTCTAGGATATTGATCCACAAAATTGAGACAAAATGCAATCAAAAAATGAAGTTGAAATAGTCGAAATTTGATAATGAAACAACTTGGGATTTGATAATCAATATTTCGGTGGATAAGACGACAGAAGCATCAAAAAAACCTACAAAAATTAGGACGTCTCATAGATTAGATTTTAAAAAAGGGACTAAACAGTGGTCTTACCCACTGAAATATACGGTAACTTATGCATATTGTTACTTGTACAAACACAAGTTAGTAAAACAAAATTTACCTTGAAGATTCGAAGAAAGAGTGGGAGATATGGCTATAGATACATACATCGCTGAGTGCAAAACCTTTTTATGAACAGTCACTTATAGAACAGTAGACTGATGTGAAGAGAATCTTTTCATTTCAAGAGCTGATGATAGAGATTCTAGACTCTACTAAAGAACCTGCTGTCATGTCTGGGTGTATCCAATCAAGTCAATATATTGTTAAAATTGAATCTTCCCCAACCATTAGTTTATTGGATATTCTCCAAATAACACATTTGATGGGCCGTATTTAGCCACTAGCTAGGTAGAAACTGTCAATCAAAACTGTCACAAAAATTGTCAAGTTTCTCCAAAATCTAAGTTGGTCTTTCTGATTGTCTATCTATGTGTGCATCATGGGATAAGCATTACGGATAGAGATAGAAGGCAGAAAGTTCAAACATCAACTCTTCATTATGTCTAGAAAAGGCCTTCTTTAACCCCATTCAAATAAGTTTTCTTGTTGCGGTTTAATTTGCAATTTAGATTTATGCAAAATTCAACTTTCAGTTTTTACCCGACAGAAATCACGCTTGTTTTTTTAAACTTTAGCCTTTTTTTAGTGATCGCCGCCTAGCAAAAGGTGAGAGGAGTAATTCATTCTATGATAATCCCTCTTTTCCGATTTCTTTATTGATCATCACAAACACAGCATGCTGCCAAAAGATATTGGTTGTATGATGGTTTCTATTGACTGCCTAATCAAACATGTCTGAGTTCAAACCAATAAGTCAAAGTTGGTATTCGGGAATTTCGCAAGAACTTTAATTTGACTGATTGTTGAGTGAATACTTGCAGAGGACAGACATTATACGGAATGATGGAAATTGGGATGGGGTACAGGGTGTACTTATCTTTCAACTTCTAGGTTTTATGAATATCCAATGTTTATTAACGGAGACATGACTGTATTTTCAGCTTTACTATAAACCTACTTCCCAAAGCCTATTCTCATCCATGATTATACAAAAACTCAGACATGACAGAATCATTGTAATTAAGTAGAGAAAGACAATAAATGAGCTAGCGTAAATGTCTCTTGTTCGAGTAATATAAAATACTCACACATAGGTGCGTTGCGTCACACTTTTGTATAGGGGATCGAGGAAAAGTGGCCAAGAGCCAAAGTTTTAAATTCAAAATCAAGCTAACGAGCTTTTACATGATTTTGGCCACATTGGGTCTTCTAATCGGGCCATATTCAACTAAACAATTATCCCCTTTGTCAGAACAGAAGCCAGTGAAATAAGCGAAGCTTAATCAACGACAATTGTCTGCTTATAAATCGAATGTGTGGGAAAAGGTAAGAACTCTACAATGGAAATAAGTGATAGTGAGTCCATTTGAGAAGGTCTATAATGTTTTATAAAACTAATTTATCAAATATCAAATTTCTTTATCTAGTGCCTTCATTATTTACATTCAAATTTATATAGTAATCTATACCTACAAGCACCATTGTTTTTGATTTTGTAACCCTTAATTGTAACCCTTTCTTTAGCTACAACTCATATATTTAACACTGTATGTCCGTAAACTACAGTATATAAAAAAGATGACATGCCTACTTGAAGTAGATTTTACACTCTTTTTAAAGTCTTTGTATATGAATTTGGGGATCAATAGAGTGGGGGTTGGCTTTTTATTGTCATGAAGGGATAAAATGATTTAGCCTTAATCAATATATATCTAGGCGTTAGAGGTCCTCAGAAATGCAGAGGGAGGTTGGTATTCTATTGGTATTTAGTGACAACCCCCCCCTAATCACTGCATCCATATCCATTGCTTCAAGTAACAAGTCTGTAGGCCAGAGTGCATATCTCCTGATATGTATACAAAACACCAATTATGTCTGATTAAAAAGGAAAATTATTTTGAACACTTAAAATTACCCCCACCCAATCTTCTTTAACCAGAACAAGTGTTTGTATAGATTTAGTTTCTAGCACTCTAAATAAATTTTAAAGGAAATACATACGAATAAATCATAAAATAGATCGGTTTTCCATTGTTATCATTTAATAAACTAAACCCTTGGATGAGTAACGAATGATTCATATCTATATCTATACACATCATGATGTATGACTTTGGATTGATCAAAGCAGAGTTGTTAAGTGTGTAGTGACTTTTCATTATCATATGCTTTTTAGGACAAGTAAATAAAAATGCTTTGTAAAATTTGATATCATTCAGAATGTTTAAGTACATTCCCAGTTTTAAGATACTGTAATATGATGGGTTATATTCTGGTTTTGATATATTTACCATAAGTATATGTATGGGATGTTTATAAAAGCCCCAATTGCTTTATTTTGGGGTTTTAAATTTAGATATTTTTTCAATGGAAAATTTGATTGTTAGGTTTATTCTCCCCAAAAGAGAATTCGGCATTAAAGTAGATTTTGATATTAAATTCGACATCGAATTACTTCATAAAACTATTCTATTGAATATTGAACTTTCTCCATTTATAAAAATCGTTATAAAAGAATAATTATATTTTTATGCATACATAGCAAAACTCACGTAAACGTTCGCCGACGCTGATTAGCACATTCTTCATTTAAATTTCACATCATTCAGTAATAGAATTATAACATATTTATCATAAATATGTATTGGAAATATACATAACTTATATTGCTGTATTCGTTTTTGTTTTTTTTTGTTGTTGTTGTTTTTTTAATTCAGGTAAATTCGTCTTTTCATAGAAAATCTGATTTACTGAATCCTGGACCTTATTCTCTCCCAAAAGGTGCATTTGGCAGACGGTTAGGAAATTCAACTTATGAAAATGCGGAGGAGAATGGTGTATTGGATTTGGTATATTGAGTTTGGCCTAATCTGGCGGAAGTCTCGTCAACATTTAACGCGGTTGATTGGCAAAGTTTTAAAAGACGTGAAACACAAACAACAAATAATCAGTAAACGTCTTTCGGTCGTTTCAAACTAAATTGGAATTCGTAAAGGCTTAGAGTGGGAAAACAATTACAGAATATTGATAGTATGTTGATAAGGTGTTGCTTGCACCAAGAAGTTTTTTTTTATTAGACACCCTTTTCATAAATACTTTTCGTTTATACTTAACCAACATGAGTGCACACACACGTGTATGCACACATATATACGGATATTCCTGTGTGTTTGCATACATATGTGTATATCTATGTATTCATACGCCATATATTCTTCCTTTATGTGTGTATGCAAGTCTGAACTAATATGAACGAAAGCTTTCGATTCTTGTTTTGCTCACTTGTATCAAACTTGGTCAAAGTGACGAGAGAGACGAGGAAGAAAAGCTAAAATGTTTCTGTGTGGGTAGAGAGAAAAAGGAGAAGAGCTAGACTGTTTCAGTGGGGGATGAAAAGACAAATGAGGAAAGAGTTGAGATGTCACAGTGAAGGGAATAGAACCAAGGGAGGAAATCTTGAATGTTATTGTAAGAAAGAGAAATCATACAAAAACGATATTGACTGTAAATCACCTAAGTAGAATTGACTGATGAGATGAACTGATACTCTATTTATAAGCTTCTTTTTATTTTACTGATATTTATTCATTCAACAGTTGTCTGCACCAATTTGGACTAATGACAGTCATTGTAATCATTTGATGATATATAGCTTTCGAATTCTTTTTTTCTTTTTTCTTTTTTATTGCAGTCATCCTGAATAGAATAGAGCAATGAAACGAGGTGATCCGTTATTTTACTACAATGGAAGGAATATTTGTCTTCCTTTATATGTATTGCAATTACTCAACAACTGACCTTTCTACGAAGATGACATTTACTAAATATATTAGTCAGCATACGAGGCAGTCCTGTGTCGGATTCAAAGTTCTTGGATCAGCTGCTCTCGAGAAATATATTCTTTTAAACATAACAGTAATAGCCATTCCTTCATATTTTCTATGGATTATATCCTTTGACTTTCATCCTTTAGAATTATAAAATTTCAGATATCGAAATTGGTAATTCACACATCACAAAGTCCGATCCTATCTAGGTTCTTAGAACTGGCAACGTCATGTCTCGAAGCCCATTACGTTACATTCATCATCATCATCAGCAGCAGCAGCAGCCTTTTATCGTCTTTTGTTGGACATGGACTTTCCCCAGGATTCCCGAGGGTTCTCTATCGTGTATTTTCTGAACTTGTCTATTTCGTTTCGCCATGTTCCGCCAGCTACAGTTTTGCATATGATCTCTTGAGATCCACGTTGTGATTCATGATGTTCATTAGTTGTTTGACATTCTAGCAGCATAACAAGCCTATAGGCATTTGAGTATTCTAATGGGTTCTACGATATCCCCGACTCTTATTTTTCCTCTAATATTCTGTGCTCTTTTGTTGTGTTCCCATGAAATGTTGAGCTTGATTTTCTCCTGTACACGTTGCATGATTCTCACGTTGAAAAATCTTTATGTAAGGTTCTATGTTCCAGTTTTGCTGAGTTTCAGCTTAATTGCCGTCTCCCATTAGTACGTCTAACACTACTTAGAGACCGTGAAATTTGTTTTTTCGTCGTCACCAAATCTATGGTTACTTAGTACTCACTGTTTATTTTTCATAGTCTAGGTTTGGGAAGATCATTTTGAGGTAGGCTGTGAGGAGTTTCGGTGAGTTTGTACCACCTCATCGTACTTCTGTTTTGAGCTGAAAAGCCTCAGATTCTGAAGCAGGATAGTAAATGAACTGCTGTGTCAGTATATATGTGGCGAGTCCAACATATGCAGGGTCTACGCCTTATTGTATGATAGTATCGATGCCCTTGGGTATCGCTACTGAGTCGAAGGCCTTCTTAAAATCGACAAATGCTAAAGCGAATCATATGCTATATTTTATTGCAATCTCTTTTAGTCATTTTATTGAATGGAAATGGTCAATGGTCGAGTAGCTTTTTCTGAATCCAACCTGTTCCTGTGGTTAGTTTTCATCTAGTGTTTTGGTGATTTCGTTGGCAATGACTTTGGTATAATGCTTATTGGCCTCTATTATCAACGAACACGCTAGTTTTTGTTTTGTTTTTTTTTCTTTTGCGTTTTCCCCGTACAGAGGGCTACTTTGATAGTTGTTTTTAAAGACCTATTGTTTTCGAGAATCCATTCGATGACTGCTGTTTTGTATCGTCTTTTGTCTTCTCTTCGTTTCTTTTGTTTAATTTGCTGCTTTATTTAATTCAATTGCTTCAATCTTTCTTTCTTCTTGTTGTTGGCGGCTTGAACTTTTTGCATTTTTCCATGAGATTCTTGATATCTTCTGAGAATTCACTGATAGTTTGCTTGACCTTTGGCCTAAATAGATTAAAGGTCAAAATTTGTTATCCAGCTCGTTGATGTTCTCTTTTGGTTTGGTGAAAATGCAGAACATTTCCCACCGCTTTTTTCTTCGTATAAATTTGAATCATTTTATTATTGTGTGGTTGCTTCTTACATTGACTTGATTCAGGACCTGCATGTCTTCCAATATGTCGATTTTGACTGCTTAGATGTAGTCGATTTTGTTCTTGATTTCTATTGGATTTCATCTTAAAAGAAGGTGTTCATGATTTTTTAAGCTGTTGCAATCGTCAACTCTTTTATTCCTAAATAGCTGATGCAGCTTCCATGGTCTTGTCCTACCTGAGCATTGAATATTCCCATACTGATGTTGAAGTCTGTTTTGGCAGATTGAAGTATGGAGTTCAAGTCATCGTAGAAGTTATCTATTTCATAGTTTGTTGACTGCAAAGTTGGAGCGTAGACTTAGAGTATGTTCAGTTTGAGCCTCTTTGAGAGTTGTATGGTGACACTAACTGTGCAGTCGGACACAACTTCGGATTCAACAACATTGTATGAGTTTTTTATGGATAAAAAGCCAACGCTGCTTTGTTTTCCTCTTTTATTTCCGTAGTTGTAAAGATATTAATTCTTTTGCTCCATTAGTTCGAATCTTCATATTTGGCTTATACCAAAAATAGTCAATTAGATGTTTCTAATTTCATTTTCAAGATCTGTTGACTGCTTTTCTAATGAGAGTGTTCTGACGATGTAGATGCCTAGGGACAATGTTGTTTTCTTGGTGACACAACATTATTCGCAATTGATTACTCATCCCTCAAATCAAGTTTTTAATTATCTAAATTCTTTCTCTGTTTTTTATTATTCCTACTCCTTTTCTTTTCAATCTATTTGCCTTCCTTTTTCCTCTCGTTCTAACCCTCTTTCACTTTTCTCTACTTCTTTTTTTAGTTTAGCCTTGTCTTCTATCGCTCTATCTAGACGGACAGACAAGATATATAGATTGTTGATGTATTTGTTTCGGTCTTATTTAATTTCAGTCTGATGCTTTTTATATCCTATTTTAGTCTCATTCAACCCATCTCTGTACCTGCCATTCTGCCTTTCTAATTTATTTTATCGATTCTTCATGTTTTCTTATTCTCTTTTTTTATTTTCTTCCTGCCTCTCCTTTTTTCTTCTCTCGTTTCTTTATTTCTTCCTTCCTTTTGTCTACAACCCACTGAATTCCCACTCCTTTTGGCCTCAATTTATCTTTCTATCGTTTTTACCTATGTGCCTCTTTGTCTATCTGTCTTTTTGTCTTCAACCTGTTTCATTATATCTTCCTTTCTGATTTACTCACTGATTTACTATTTCTTAATTCATCCCTTTTTTTTTATCTTTCTTTCTTTCATTGTGTCTTTTCTCGCTGTATATATAGATATATGTATCTTTCTTTAGTTCAATTTTTCTTCCCTCCTGTCTCAAAGCTACTTCGTTTTTCTCTTTTTATCGCTATTCATTTCTATCCATCTAACTTTATATATATATATATATATATATATATATATATATATATATATATATATATATATATATATATATATATATATATATATATATATTTCATGCCTTCCTTTATTGACAGGCGTGTTTTTATCTATTTCTCTTATCATTCCTTCATATCTCCCTACCATTTTTCTGTCTTTTTGTCGATTCTCAAACCCGTTCTTTCTACTTTTTCTTTTTGTCTACTTTTGTCTTCTTCTTTTCGTTAGTTATATTCCTGAACATTCGGTCCATAATATTATATTCCATTTCTTATTTCCTGAATATTTCACCATTTTTCGTTTTATCTACCCAACGAAAACATCTCAGCAAATTATTTTACGTCAAACCTTACTGTGTTTTCAATCCAACTTTCAAAACGTTTTTCTGTATCATCTATCCATATTTTTCTCCATTTTCTTCTCGTCATGTCTTATTCGACATCTTTTCTCTAGTTTCCTTCTCATTGCACTGCAAAAATGTGTTATTTTCTTTTAACCTCGTAGACTCACTCAAAGCAGTTTTCAATTCATTCGTTTTTTTGTGTTTTTTTTTCCTTCTCCAGCCTACAATCATGTCGTTTGCGTTTGTATCTTTGTGTTTATATTTCATTTATATCTTTGTTTTTGCTTTAACTCTCAGCTGTCATCTCACATTACAAAAGCTCAGCGACACTACATCAGCTTTGCGTACCTATTCAAAACCTACCTTCTCTATCCACCTCTTCCTCAGTGAGTCACACAGCCCGAGGGGAAAACATCTTCCACACCATGTATGGCCTTCAACCCGAGATCAACAAATATTTCCAGACAACCTTCGTGAAAAAAGGAAAAGTCAAGTGAATACATAAAATGTTAGAATCATGAAACGAAAAAAAAAACTGAAAATACGTGTATTTATCTTCCTTTTAGTTTGTTGATAAGGTTACATCGCTTGAATCACTTACAAAGTATGTCCGAAAAGTATCAGGCCATTTTAAATAACTCAAGATCCGTTTGCCCGGCCATTATGTAACTTAGCAATCTATTTCTATAATAGGCAAATTGTGCATGCATAAGAGTGCCTTTCCCATTGAGTCAGCTTGTTTACAATGAGTCCTGTTGCATTTACAATGATAATCACAACAATTGGCCTGCCCATTCTTCACACCACATCCAAGAATTTCCGGTAAAACATCGTATTATCGCGATCTGTCAGATCTCTGAAAGTCCAGATTATGCTCCCGGCAATGGACGATTTAAAATAGATGATCATGATCCAGAAAGAAAATTTTACATATTGTTCTGAAAAATGGAAAGAACTAATAAAGATATTTACCTTCAGCACGATAGTCTCTGTGGAGGTCAAAATGTTGGGCATTTTTTAATATCGTCTGCTTGAATTTCGAGAGAAAAAGCTATGTTTCCTTGATTCCATCAGGTATAGATTATGGATGACATAGTCTGCTCGGTAACATAATCCTTAAAGAACAACGCTCAAGTTACTTACATGAACGTAGAATTTTATCAACAATTAGTTCTTGGAGAAAATCCACTCTTCTGCAAGGTTTTGAGATGAGGTGAAATCGCGACTCATTTATTTGAACTAATATCTACATCTGTGGAAAGATTCAAGATCAAATTCCTATCCTGATCCGTAACTTATCAGTTGAAACTAGATATGAGATTTTCATCGTATAATGTTCGATCTGTGTACGTAATATTCCCCGGTTAAATGGATGCTTTGTCAAGAAAAGGATTATCTGAAAAATAAATAGTTGTTTCGTAAAAGAAACGTTTTCCATCATTATATCTTTTTGCTCTTACTTGATGTCTAAATGTCTAAGAGGAATTTACATATAGAAAGGCACATCGTATTTACTTGAGCTGCGAACTTGAATATTTAGAATGACTCCCGCTGAAACTCAGTATTATATTTTATCCTCTTATATAACGTGAGTTGAAGTAGTTATGGTTATTCATATTTCTTAGAAACCAACGTAATATTGCTGCAAATTTTAAAACACATTTTATTATATAAATTAAATAATCTCTTCCAAATAATAGAGTGTATAAACACACACCCACAACGTGCCAACGGAATTAACAATTGCCATTGGATGAATTATTTGTAGCTCAAGTTCGCTATGCATAAGGTGTCTTAGACCTGCAGGCAATGAAGTGTATTCATTAGTCGTGAAATGTCTCGGGGCAACTGCCTTCATTATCTTAATTTTCTCAGGTTTGCTGTTGCATTTATTTCTGTTTATGGTGGGATTTGCAACGAACAGTCTTAGCTCAAATTGGTCCGTAAATGTGGCTAGTGTGTATTTGTTTCAAATTTGTTTACACATTTCGAATAGTTTTGTTTAAGCTTAATCTAAATTTAAAGTTGGAATTGAAAATAATTCAAGTTGGAATTAAACTTGAAATTTAATATGAATTTACGTTATCATCCATAATAAAGATCCAAATTCTGTATGTTCCCTGGTTTGTTACAATTGTACAGCAGAAATGGTCTCGTTTTTTCACCCTCGGCAATACCACCGCCCTCCAATTGTGATCCTGTCTTTTTTTTTTCATCCATTGCATCATACACGAATGAGAAAATCATTTAGTAGGTACATGGCAACATAAATACGAGGAAGACAGGGCTGGTTAGTCACTTGAAAGAAACTGCCACGTAGCTCATGGATTTTGGTATCATGCCATGTTGAGGGTGACTAATAAAAATTTCGAGAAGCGGTTATCAATTATCAAGTTACCTCACCTGCCTTTTGTTTGACAGTGATCACTACAAAAGTCTGAATTTTCAAAAGAAACACAAAAGGAAACAAGTGGAAATGCCGTTGGATACAAACTATGATATCGATGTAGCATAAACCTACAAAGCAAATTGGTACCCAGCTATAAAACTATTCTGGGTGGGATGTGAAAAAAAATTTCATTAGACATAAAAAGGTGAAAATGATCAAATTGTCAGCCCCTAGTTTCATTGATGCAGTTTGTATACAATGTCTGTCCATAAATGTATGGAAACCTAACAGAACGATTGTTCTGGGGGACCCAGCAAAAAACTGACCCTTTTGTGTTCACCTATAAGAATTGAAGTTTTCTATGAATTATGTTGTCCTTGAATAATCAATATTAAGTTATTCACTCTCTCTTCGTACTCTGTGAACAATTATCAAACTTCTTCTGATGAGTATGTAGCTTAAGCATATAATGATTTGCAAAAATGAAAAAGGCCCAGAGATATTTTATTATTTCTGTCGTAGTAAGTTTTATGGCAATATATATTTTGAAGTAGTAATTTTGTCGGTCGCTGACAATAATTGGCAAAACAAATAAGGAAGGGAAACTAATGAAAAGAAAAGAAAGATGGAATGTGATGATTGGAGGAATAAGGGAGACATTACGAAATGTTTTCGAAAGATAAAAAAGACTGAATAAACAAGAAAGAGTACAATGAATAATGAGGGGAAAGAAGAAACAATGAATAGATGAAAAGAAGTAAGAAAGGAAGAAAGGAAGAAAAAAGGAAGACAGCAAAAATCAATGAAAAGAATGAAAAACGAATAGATAGACTAGAGAGAGGAAGAAAAGAATGAAAAGAGTTTAACAGAATAGAAGAATAGAACAAGAATAGACTGAGGTACAAGAAAAAACAAGTCCGGTGATAGAAACCGTAAGATGACCAACAATTTTGTCAGTATGCCATGTGAGGGTTGATCAATTGAAAAGTTGCAAAATGGGTTAATCCATGAACAATTCACTTCCTTCACCTTCTGGTGGCTGGTGATTGTTGGAAAAGTCTGCTGGACACAAACTAAGGGACAAAATCAGCATTAACGATCGTTGTGAACGCTAAAAAAATCTATGAAACAGTTTTTCTTGACATAACAAGGAGTATTTCTTTTTAACTAATTAATTGGTGCAGTATGTATGTGTGATACAAAAAAAAGCAAGCCAGCCAGACCAACTCAGAAACTGAAGAAACCTATGTTGATAGTTTTTGCTGCTGGTTTCAAAAAAAAAGAATTGGTCAATGAACAAAAATGATGAGAGAAAAAACGGAAACTAAACAAAGATAAAATTCAGAAAAATGTTGAAACAGCATTAAAAAAATATATAATAAAAGTGTGGGGGCACAGAGAGAGGGGGATGAAGAGAAAGAGAGCATTGAAAGAGTGTTAGATGATATATCGAAATGCAGATAGAAGTGAAGATATTCGTGAAAGAAGAAAAAGTTTCAGAACAAAAGAGGAAAGAGAAAGAGAAACCTAACGTTCCTTGTCCAAGTAGTTTATCTATTTCTCGTTCTGATTTCCCGTGTCTCAGTTTCCTTCCGTGTCACTCGAGATGTTCTGCCAAATTTCGCTTTAACAAGCGAATCGGACTTGGCACAATGGAAAAAGCCTGATTTTCACTAATTGCTTGGCTACTGCATGGATTTGAGGTTAAGTGGACCAACAAGCTTCACTCTTGTAGAAGAGATAATGGTCTGCTTAATTGTAAGCCTGTTATGGACAACTGACAAATAATTCATTGGTGGAGTAACATTTTTCTAGAATGAATTTTGTGACTCTTCATTTCGTAAACCCAACTCTTTGGAGAAAAATCGTATGGGGCGCTGGAAATCTGTTTTTATCCCTAGCACTCACTGCAAAAACACCCTCGGCCTTTAACCTGTTTGCACCTGCTTTACCCCTTTTCCTCCATACCATATTCACTTGCTGGTAAACGATAGTCAATCTTTTATTGATGTATTTATACACGGACTTAAATGTTCGAATTTCAGGTCTTCTAGAACATTATCAGGTCCCCTTTGTCCTTCCGGGTCTTGGTGCGATGAACCAGTTGCATAATCGCTCATTTCTTTCGATTCGATTCACCTCCTTGCAAAACCAACTGAATCTCTGAGAACTGACTTCTACAGGTCTATTAATTTGGGTGATATCCTATCGATGATGCATCTTTTCATTCACTGGATAGAAAAATTCAAATATTTTGCATCTAAATATTTAATACTTTCAACCATAATTGCCAACATAGGTTACTTCATTTTTCAAATCTCCCCCTGAAACAATTTTGGTGGGGGTTCAGTTTGCAATGTAATGTATTGCTAAATTAGTTAATTAGTTTATTTCCAGCAGTATTCAATCTGGGTTTTTTTTCCAAATTCTGACTTTTTTAGTGTTCTCTGTTCAACAAGAGGCAAGAGAAGTAACTTCATTGATCGCCACATTCTTAAATTGATCATTCCTAACAGGCTACCGAAAGATTTTTGTCACATTACGTGTGGGAAAAAGAGCTACCAATAAAAATCGATATTGCTCCGGGTATTTTGGGAACCCATCTGACATGACTGAAGCTATACTGACTGGGCGATGGAAAAGCATCAAGTGGTGACAGAGTTACATTCAAATAAGACACATTTTTAATCGTCCAGTTTTTACCCCACCATATTGTTTACACACACTTCGTAGTATTAGTCGTAATGGTCTTCAGTTCCCTGAATTACTTAGATGGAGCATTGTCATGATAGATTCTGCCTATCTTTCCCTAATCAGCAACACTGAGGCGAGAAAAACTAGTTCACATATATTACAAAAGTGGAACAATTATACGCTGATCTATCCGGTCTATTGTCCTCGTGTCCGTTGGTTTAGTTGATACAATACGGCTATTTTTACTTCAGTTGCCAATAATTAATTGATAACCACATGGCAATTCCAAACCAAATATGTTCCCCATTCATGGGGGTGATAGATTTTATTCATTACCCATCTTAGAGAATATATCACATCATTCAATCCATCCTTGCCATCTACGAGTGCTTCTTCTTTCGTAATCCCTGATTGAACTCACGACCATATCGTAGCTTATGCGCTCAACCAAAGGTTTTATCGACTAAGCAATTGTCCTGTGGGACAATTTGGTGTTTCTAACTTAGAAGCTGTCATTCTTTTTGTCTGCATTTTCCCCTAAATAAAAGTATATGACTTTTGGCACTACCTGTGAAGTGATCTGGAGATGGATTTTCACAGCCTTAAGCGTAATATCCTTTCTTCTCAACTAATGAAATATCTAAATTAAGATAAAAATGACATTGTCCAAAAGAAAATTCAGTTTTCTGTTTAATTAAATAAGAAATCTCATGAAATTCATTGAAATAGATTCCCAGTCCAGAGAAGGGAAAGTAAAACACAAGCCATATCAAAATGAGCTGTTGTATTCAATCAGCTATTTTTCAATTGTCACTTTCTGTATTTGAGTGACGGCTCATGTGATAAATGACATGAAAATAATGTTTAGTAATGTACGTTTGTACTCTGCAAAGCTAATCGATGCACTTGCTGTAGTAAAATAGCATTTTAATATTTTGACTAGGCATCAAAAATGCTGTATTTAAAGAATACAAAAACCGGAAGAAATCCGTTTGTGATGAACCGAGCACTATCCTCCAAGCTCACTGCAATGCTAATCTCTATCATCTACATGAATAAAATGTTATCTCTATTTGTATACATATCGATATGCAGACATTTTTGCTAGCACAGGCACACAAGTGTTACAGATAACAAAAAGTAAAGAATTAACAACCAAAGCGGAGAGTTTAATATCTGAAGAGAAAAAAAGATTCTTTTTCTTTATCCCTCCTGAATGTATGTTACGATGTCATCGTGCTATCTGCAAAAAAATGTGTGCGTAAATGCACACATTGTGAAAACTGCTATCTGCATTCCATCTCTGCTATCTCGCAGGATCATTCTCTTCTTTTGTCCCTTAATCTCCCTTCTCGTCAGGTTGATCTGTCCAAATAAATATCACTTGCTTTTCGTTTTGTCAGGCTCAATTAAATTAGAATTTTCCATTCGGGTCTTCCACTTGAGACTACTCGAGATTCCAGCTCTATGTAGGGCCACTTAAGATTCCAGAACTATCTGATGTTATCGATGCAATGCCACACCGTATATTGCGACATCCCCTTCCTCCTCACTCTGTTCCTCTGGCTTGGTGTTTCGTCATTCTTTTGATCCTTGCTTTCCTCGTTTTTTTTTTTCAAAATATGAATTAAAACAGCATCCACTGTACTTGAATGTTTTTAATTTAAATACAGTTTTTCTCCGTTTCCTCTTTCGTCTTTTTCCCCACTTCCAGATAATTCTTTCTGTTCTGTTCTTTAAAGTTTTTTTCCACTTCATTATTTCTATATTCTTCTTTTTATGGTCCTTTCCTTTCTTGTTCTTTACCTTAATCGCTTTAGTTCTATTTCTTCTGAATTGTCTTTTCGTTATGTGTCATTCCTTTTCTTCTTTTTCTCGTCTTTACCTTCTTGTCATCTTCTCTGTATACAAAGAGGTCCGAAAGAAGCTGGGTTTTCAGAGCAAAAGAAATGATGTTCTATTACATTGAATATGAAAGCCACTTTGATACCGGTAAACTTTATTTTTTTTCCCGTAATTTGAACGAAAACAAATGCAAAAATGTTACAAATTCCGTTTTTAGATTTTGATCCAGGTTTAACGTAAATTACAGGTTATCATGCATCAACGAAATTTTCAAGTTTAAAAAAAAAGTCTCAAGATGATCAATCTTTTGAAAATCAATTTTATAATAAATAAAACTTCTAATTATGACATTTATGAGATACTATGTCAGTTGCTCTTATTTCTTGATGATTTTTTCAGTTTTTTTTTTCTTTTGTCTTTTAATGTTTTTCCTGTTAATTTTTCGTAATCAAATTTCATATCACTTCAAATATTTTTTTTTCTTTCCATCCGATACTTAACAACCATTTTTTTCTTGAAGGTGTATTTTTGCATCAATGATCACAGTCATTATTTTGCAGAAATTGATGATCACGGGTATTTACACCTAGTAATATTAGACAGAAGAGTCTTAGATTGTTCGAATTACTTTGCTGGAACAATGGCATTATGGTATTTGACTAATGTCTTCTTCAAGCAACAACAAGACGAAAGGAAAATTATTAAATTAATAGTAAATAGTTCATAGTTTCCAAGTTTAGTAAGAGACGAAATCTCCTGAGAGTAATTGGAAACGATTCTCAACCTTGAAAGAAGACATAAAACATTGGCAATATCAAATAAAACATTCAATCTTTATAAGTTTTTTTAGTTCTGAAAAATTAGTATTCATCAGGCGTCAACAGATGTTTGATGGTTGACGTCTGCATCTGAGTGACTGCTCATGTGCTAAATGTTGTTATAAATAAAAAGTCGAACACTAAAAACGTGAGAAAATACTTTTTATGTCTCAAGAAGAAGCTTTTTTTTCTGTTTCACCCTGAATTCCCCTCATCCTTTCTCTGAATCCTCGTTGTTTCATCATTCTTTAGCCTCTTTCTTCTGGATCTCTCTCAATGCGTAAATCTAGTTCTGTGTATTGAAGGTTGGTGCGTTTGTATTTGTGTGTGCATGTCTGTGTACGTGTACACGTGACATTTATATGAAGTTAAGGGAACCTTGCCATGATTTAAACGTCTGACCTGGAGATGGGGGAGGGGGCTTGTGATGCATTCATTACACCGTCCTCCTACTATTTGAGCTTGAATTCACTTAAAATACTAAATCAGGTAGGTTTTTAGTTTTTCTTCAATATGTGTACTTATTTGGATTTACTTATAATTCGTAATAATATGGAGTCACATAAAGTTCTTCTTTTCAAATATCTTATCCAAGGCATCTATAATCAAGTATGAATTAGTACTGATCAGATCCAAATATTTGCCATATAAATACAAAAAAATGTCTTCATTTTCTCATTAGTCTTTCTCCTTTCCCTTGGTAGAGTGGCCGCTACATTCACAGAATGTGGCTTTAAATGTCGTATTTCTGGTGCAATCGTAACTAAACCTAAAGTGACATGAATCAAAGACACAAAACAAAGAGTGGAAAGTTCGTAAGATGGGCGACAAGAGAGAACTTCGAAATCTGTAGATAAGCAATAGAATTTAAGCGTTGTCCTATTCCTCTCTGAACTAAGATCTCTTTTATGGGAAAATGAGAGTGACTCATACACAAATACATACACATTTATTTCATATATATATATATATATATATATATATATATATATATATATATATATATATATATATATATATATATATATATGTATATATATATATATATATTTGTAAAGATAGATACATACACTTCAAAATATATGTATCCTAAAGAATATTTCAGTCAGTTCACGTTTTAGCAAGACAGGGTGCCAAGAATTATTATGGTACATTCTTCTAATGAATCTTTGGGTTGGGTGTTTTATCTTTTCTCCGTTAGATTTACTTATCTCTGTTTTCCTTCTTTTTTTTCTTCTGATCCTCACCTCTGCAATCATCATTTTTTATTCAAGATTTCTTTTTCTCGTCGCCTTTTCTTCTCTTCTTCCTTTTTCCTTAATGTCTTTCCATTCACATCATCTTTCCTGGATATGAAAAAAGTTCCAAAAGAAACAATTGTTGGCTTTTTAGGGAAAACAAATATTCTGTTCCATTACATTCAATATTGACATCACTTCGATATCGGCAAATATCTTTTTGAAACTCATCATCTATCAAAGAGAAAAAGGAAGCGAAGAGTTCCAATCTTCAGTATCAATTATTGATCAAAGCTTAACGTAAAATCAGTGTAATGATGGATCATTTAATTTTTAGTGTTCTTTTCAGGGAGGCTCATGATTGAAAGGCAAATCGAATGCATATCAAAACCTCCAATTATGATCGAAATCATATTTCATTAGACCTTCAGGGTGAAGATTTTACAAGCATTCACATTCAAGTATTTTGCTGCGTCTCTCTTTCTTTTGTGATTTATTATTTCCTTTTTTTAAATGTTTCATAATCAAATAGGTTTGGTTAGTCACTTGGAAGAATCAGTCAACTGACCAAAGATTTTTGGCTGTATGAAAATGATCAGTTATGAAATTGGAAAAATAGGTAATCAATTAATAAGCTATTCCTCTCTGCTTGCGTTGGACAATGATAACTAATGAAATGAGTACTAAAAAGTACACAAAAACGATTGTGAATGCTGATGGACACAAGCCAAACAACGTATTTAGCACAAAATTACATTGGAAATTTCAACAAAACAGAAAAGTGTTTTTAAACATGATCAGGAATAAATAGTTATATTGCCATTATATTAGCTCCATTGATGCAGTCTGTATGTGCAACACAGACAGAGATAGCAAACCAACCAGATCAACTCAAAAGAAACCAATGTTGACAGTTTAGTCGACGGTTCCAACTATTGTAACCCATTGAATCATTCTCCCCTCGTATTTTCTTTGTTTGGATTCGATGGAATTTGAGGAGATGTGTCAGAAGGTGTTAGTAATTTCAGCCATTATTAAGCAGAGTACAGGTACAATTTAACAAAGACTCAGAATTTCCCAAAATTCAACGTTGCAATAATTATAATCTAGAATGTATGTATACGTTATCTATACAGATGTTGACTTCCTGCCTGTTTCTGTCTACTAATTACCTATCTTCGTTTTTATTTATACATCTGTACATATATCTGTACGTAGTATATTATGGGCAGCTAGTGGGATATCCGAATTTTTCATCGGTCACCTTGCTCAGGTTTTGAGTCGGATCATGATTCACGACATGTCTTTAATGTTGATAAATGTATTAAAAATATGATTGTACTGGAACAGCTGAGATTTTGTTAGAAATTTCCCTTTTCTGGAGAAGTGAACAAATATCACGATATTTTTTCTTGTTCGACGACATTTAGTGGAAGTAATGAAGATTATATGTCCCAAGGTATCCTCTAAGCGTGGATACAGTTCGTTGAGAGATAAGGGATCTGGAACTCTGTCATTGAATTTTTATTCAGTTCATGCAGGACAAATTTTCAAATTCTTCAACATTCACTTACGTTATATGAACGCTTTTGAGGCTTAAAGTCTTCGAAAGATGCTTGAAACGTTGGTCGGGGGTCGTTGCCTACTGATATTGATAATACTCAAACATTGAAGAACAGGCTTGGGACATGACTCGTAGACTATAATTGATAACATAGTTTCAGATCTCAACCTTTTTGACCAATGAAGAAAAGTTTGCACTGCAGTGATGCTCTTCCAAAGTGTTTTGTTGACGTTATCAGCAACTTGAGTAGCATTATGACTCGATCTGAAAACGTTCAAGAAAACTAGTCTAGCCTCTCGGGTAGACGCGATTCCTACTAAGGATTCGATCAAAGTTTCTGTGTTTCTACGATAAGGTTTCTAATGGCTTTCACAAGTGAAGATGTGATCGAGGCGTGGGAAAAGTGCGTAATGAAAGAAGTTCAAGGACAACAAAGTGAGAGAGAGTCAATAAATACACACACATTTATGGGTATATATATATATATATACATATATATATATATATATATATATATATATATATATATATATATATATATAATTGAGAGTGAAAATTCATGTGATTGTTTTATCGCTTGTTAGACATTTCTGTGTTCATTTATGGGCTTAGTGATGGATGAGAGAACCAAGTATCTGAATCCAGATGGATCTAAGTAGTCTTGTCATATGTACACAAAACTTGCATCCTCCAGGCCCCACCCATTATGGCATACATCTTAACTCTGTATTAGTAGCAACATCATCACCTCTATTCTACCACTCCTTCATTTAGCCTCGTAAATTCCTTTGCGTAGCTGCTTGAAGAGCTGAACAACATCACAAACATTATCTTCCTAGCTTTTCATTCGAATCGCATTACTTCTACGCACAGGTACAATAGATAGCAAGGGGGTAACAGACTTGGCACTAGGGTTTCTTTGCCAGAAAAACTAGCATAAATACAAAGTACACCAACTTTCTCTTAGCGTCGTTTTAATGTACATCATTTCCTTATAACATCGTTGGAAATATAGAAAAAGATAAGTATATCATAATACATTGTAGAGGGTAATCCAGATTTGGTGATTTTCTGACTCGATATGACTTAGTAGCGAAATTGCAAAGAAACATGACTCCAATTTACATAATTGTGTCTATGATGGAATCGGTTTCACTAGTCGCAATTGAAGTCGTGGTTTTCAGGAACCTGACCACAACATTAATAGGAAGGTTGTTGACTTGTATGTCATAAATTCTATTTTCTGTTGTTGTTTTTTTGTTTTTGTTTTTTTGTTATTTTACCACAAAGAATATTTGAGGGATCTTCAAAATAATTCCATATAATTGCTTAATATTGGTATTTTTCTCCCCTTTCCTTCACCTCTCTGTCTGGGTCTCTTTCTTCCACTCAACTATACACACATACACGAACCTAGTCTATGAGTGTTTATTATTGAGAAAGGAGTTGAATGAATAAGCGATATTATGTCCGATCTACAACTAGCCAGGTTGTCAGTTTCTTTCCTATTTTTGTTTTAATTCAAAGAAAATAAAAATTTATTCGAAACTTTTTCCATCAGTTCCTGTTTAAAGATTTCTTTACTGGTAAATGTTCTGATTATCATTCGGAACTGTACTGGAATACCTTGATTATCGCGGTTAATTCTTTTGATATTTTCCCGAATCGTTTAATGCAACACTGTTCAAGGTCTCTTTATTATTTGATGCTCTCGTGTCTCCTGCTTATACTTAGTTTTATCAAAAGAATATTATTACTTTAATAGCACCACAACAGAAAAGGATCAAAATTTCAGATTGCAGCTTTGTATTTGGTTTTGTCTGTCCTTTCTGTCTATCCACGTGTTATCTCCCACAGTTCTAGATGAATTTCAAGTCTTTGTGAAAGAGTTGGCAATTGGATATGAAAGAGGTCAGACTATGGTAATTTTGGAGTTGATCCATACGCAGTTTTCTCCCTTATGTCCTAGCTAACGGTACTGTAATGGTATTCCATTAATAGCAGACTTGCGGATGATCTACAAAACGTTCAACTAATCTGAATGAAAAAGCCAAACATTAGGGTTAAAGATAGACTGAATAAAGACGAAAGAAATGTTCAATAATAAAAAAGACCAAGAGAATACAAGGTGAAGTTGCTGTATATTTGTCAAGGTCAGGTGATAAAGCCAGAGAAAGAGCCTGGAAAGGAAAGAAGACGGCGCATAACGATTAGCTTGAAAGCATTTGGTATAAAGACACACTGATAAACAATGTATTTGTCCAGCAGTAGACTTTCATCAGCTAATATATATATATATATATATATATATATATATATATATATATATATATATATATATATATATATATATATATATATATATATATATATATGTATATATTATGTAAATGAAGCTTGGTAAATAAACTCACACATTTGAAGGCTTGCATATATATAGGTATGTCAAGCTGGTCATATCTGTAATATTCTCTTATCAATATGTTTGTATATATGTATGTATGTATGCATGCATATAGGTATGTATGTTGGTAACCTTTTACAATTCTAGTTGATCACGAAACAGGTGTTGTAACTAATGAAGATTTTACTCGCAACTCTAGTTTATGGTTTGTGTTGCAAGGCTGTGATGAGTATCGTTGTATGATAGCCACTATCACTTCTGCATATATGCTTGAATCTATATGTATGTAAGCACATAATGTATATATTCAAATACGTGAGCAATTATGCTTGCAAGTAGATATGGAAGTAAATATATATGCATCCACGCATACATGTCTGTATCTTTCTCAGTCAGTATATACTCTGTTTATTTGTTTGATTTCTTTTTACTTTGCCGAATCGTTCATTTTCATCTTAGCCCAAATCGGATTCCTACCGACTTCTATTGAATAGCCATTCTTCAATCACTGCTTTTCATCTTGACTCTCTTTGCGATCAGACTCGCACAATAAGACTAAAATGCTTTCATTCCGGCCACTTCATCCGTATTCGCTTAGAAAGAATAATTGCATATTCTTCCCGATAGCATTCTCCTGTTCCTGATCGATCTTGCTGTTGCCCCTAATGAGTTCATCATCACCTCATTCAGTTCCCGGTATCAAATGCGTCTTCCACACGCGTTAATGTTTAACTGATGCTCGAATCAGTCGGTATAAAGAAGTATGTTTCTCATTGTCACTAAGGTCTTAGATGTACCCTTCCCCAACGATATCTTATAATTCCTTCATCGCCCTCCTACAGTATTTCCATGGTCAACGCCGAAATAGATTTCCTGTTTATTGATCAGCAGTTTATTCTTCTATTTTGTAGAGATATCAGCGAGCAGATTCTATCCTCACTAAGTTTCAATTTTGTCACATGTAAAATGCTATTATTTCCAAATTTCTATCCTAAATGAAGCCATCAAGCAACAAAACAGGATTTAGCTGGGTCAGGAAGTTGCATTGCTGTCGGGATCATTACTCAGTGACCCTCCTTGTTTGACTGCTGTCAATTACGTAATATCCATTCCCCCTTAGTTTTCTCTTCCCCCTCTCTCTCTCTCTCTCTCTCTCTCTCTCTCTTTCTCTCTCCCTATCTCATTCCCTAATAATTACAGGTAGCCGGATGCACTCTTTGGGAATTACTGTATTAGAAAGTTTTACATATATGGCGTAGTAGATGATAAGATAGCCTATCATACCATTACTAAGGTAGAGAGTTTGATCGTCGTAGGATATCTAACACTTTTCTCTTTTCCCTGACTGAAATGAACTTATTAGATACAGATTGTTAAATATTCGCCATCGGTACCACTGGTTTGTTGTTCGAGCCGAGATAGGAGAGACAATTTGGAAGCAGAGTTTCAAGATAGGCAGACACTCTCCAAGTGGGTGAATGGTGATCTGCAACCTTTCCTCCCATCCATCAATTCCTAATATTGATCCATTTCCTTCCATTAAAACGT
>OY735208.1:18974209-18994209 GCA_963457665.1 Thysanoteuthis rhombus
GTCCCCCTGACCATAGTCGGCTCAGGATTATGCCATTGATGAGTCAGCAAATTGACTCTTTGCTTTCCCAAAATCAACTTAAGTCAAAAAACCGCTGTAATCATTTTCAGTGTGAAGGGTGATGCATTGAAGGGTAATACAGTGCTATTATTTTCTACCCCTATGTGCATTGTTGGCTAAGCAATGAGTATATCACTAAGGTTTCATAATTTTGAACTATGATTGTCCTTTAAAATTTCCTATTAGATTATTTATGTAATAAAAAATCCTCTGAATAATTGATAATTTTTTCCGTACATTTTTTTTATTAATCTTATAACTTTGATCGATGTTTTTGTCCTGTGTGGAGTTTTAGTGCGCATGCGCTTATAAATTATTCATAGTTTACTTGTGTCGGCTGGTTTATTGATTCAATGACTTTGGAATTTGTCTTCCGTTTTTGTGGGTGTGAGTTCATTGGCTTTTATTTGTTTATTCATTTATTCGTATTTAAAGAAGAAAAAAACGTAGAATTCTTCAGGTGATGTGTTTTTGCCGAAAAATGGGGAAGGTTAAAAGTCCGTGAATAATTGAGGAAATGATGGATGGATAGAAACAATCAAAAAATACACTTTGTTGGGAAAAGGGCGGTGGGGGGTAAACTGGAAGAGGGGAGAAAGGAGCAAAGAATGGAGGAAGGAGTGGACACATAGAGGGAAGAGTCAGCTTATATAGACGGAGGGAAAAAGCCTTAGAAAAAAGATTAGAAAGACCGAGAGTGGGAAAAACGAAGAATAAACGAAATTCAAGCAAGAAACTGACGTTTGAAGAAAAATAGGAAGATACAAAGAATCAGGAAAACAACGGGAAAGGTTCATTATCTAGAAGAAAGGAAAAAAGAAAGAAATTAAAAGGGAGAGTATAGAATCTGCCTGCCGTATCAGCCAAGGTAGTTGCATATTTCCCTAATACAGTCAGATATTCAAATACTGATTCGGGGCCATACTGAGTCCAAGGACTGAACTGCCGTGTAGTGTCTCCCTGCACCAGAGTTCAGTGTTCAGAGTCAAGCAATACAATACTTGGAAAGCTACAGCCACAAGTTTCTGTACTAGTATGAATCTATTATGGAAACAGAATATTCTATCTAAACCATCCAGAGGCAACACATAAAATAACATTTCTACCACTTGAAAATGCCGGATCTCCGTGTTGTTATCCCGAGGTACATAGACCCTCATTCAAAGTGGAACTTTTTTTTTTCAAAAATGGATTATAACGAAAAAAGAAAATGAATGTTATATGACTAAAATAATTTCATTTAAATATTCTCTTTTTTCCCCCCTACTTTTTATGTTTTTAATGTGTTCGGTGTTTGAAGCTTCAAAGTTTTCTACGCTTTGTGTGTGTATATATATATATATATATATATATATATATATATATATATATATATATATATATATATATATGAATGACCAGTGCATCGATGTGAACTACACGTCATTTGCCAATATCAGAGTGAAATGGCAATTCAGTAGACCATGTTGTTTATGAGTAAGATTTTTAATATTTCGCCAGTTCACCCTGGCTTCTTCAGGAAAAACTGAAGGGAAGTCTGTTATATAGAGACCATGTCTAGTTGTTGGTTGGCTCTTAAACATGGATGCAGAACTGGGCTGCACTGTATGCATTAATCAGAAGGAAAGGTAATAACATCTTTGTGTAATTGAATTAGAGAGTGGAGATTCAAGTGTTTCGAAAGGCTTGGGTAGTGATATATTTTCAATGATTATCTGAGCAGTGTGTCCCCTGATACATATCAAGTTACATTCTGGTGTGTGTGCATGTGCAAAATCAAGGAGTAGCGTTAATATGAAAGAGAAAACTGAAAATGTTTGGAGTCAGGCAACCTCATATTATGGATGGAGATAACGTTGTGTCTTGTGTTAACTGCTGATAGGAGATGGTTAACAGGTGCTTTTGTATTCATTTGGTGGAGACAATAAGGAGAGAAATCCAGAAATATCAGAATGTGTGAAGTGTTAATGAATTTGAGTTGAGTTAAAAATGAGTGATAACGTATCAGTGTATGCGTATGTGGGTTAGACAAGTATTGAAATGAAGGTTGATTATTTCGTGCCGTGCGGGTCGCTAGGGTTTGACATTGAAGCTGATCTCGTTCATTGGTAATCTGCATTCTGAAAATCTTGAGCTAAAGTGTCCTGATGCATATCATCTATGAGACCAGTATTGCTATATATATATATATATATATATATATATATATATATATATATATATATATATATATATATATATATATATCAATGATCTTTATACATATTTGTATACATAATTGTATTACTGGATAATGCTACGAGATGGGTATCCATGGTAGTGGAGTATATATGGTAAAATTCAGTGTTTTTCATTCAAGTTTATATAATGAGTTGCTGAAGTCCCCGTCTACGCCAAGTAAAATATTAGTTCAAAAAGGTGGGAAAAGTTTATCTTCATTTTTAATCCCTTTAAGTAGGTAAAAATCTCCTATTGAAATAAGCCTTTGCTTGATTTTGACCTTTGAAACCGCGGGTGTGTTCCCATTTCTTGAAATCTTATGTGCACTTACGATTTAAAGAGGTATTTTAGTTGCATTGTGAATAGAATTCTATCACTAAAACCCTTCAAAGTTTTATATATGACGGTATGAGTGCCTATATATGCCGGTTGATATATTTCAAGTATTAAAACAAATACCAACTTTCAAATGTTTGAAAACAGTTTCGTTTCATTTTTACCCCAACTTGGGTCTAGAAGCTTCCCTTCATTTCTAACCGAGAATAAACGTGAATTCTAGTTGGAAGCATTATTTTGGCTTTTCCATTACCGGCAGCTGTTTAGCTCAATGGTGAGAGCATATTTCTCTAACTATCTATCTATCTATCTATCTATCTATCTATCTATCTATCTATCTATCTATCTCTCTCTCTCTCTCTCTCTCTCTCTCTCTCTCTCTATATATATATATATATATATATATAGATAGATAGATAGATAGATAGATATGTGTGTGGGTGTGTGTGTGTGTGTGTGTTTGAAGATATTGAATATTCTACCGTTTCTCTTTGTCGGGAGGAAAAATAATTATTCACTCCTGACATCTCAACGCGATGATGGTTAGTTTCTCTTCACTTTTGACAATAACGGATCTATTTATGAATATATAAAATATATCTATGAACTTTGGTATCATAGTTAAATAATCAATAAAACACCGCTCTAAATCCCTCAATAATTTGTTTTTCTCAGAACTTTTCATTTTCCATCGGCCCATTGAATAGGCATGCAAAAATTGATTCAGTTGAACTCATGTTTAGGTAATTTTTATCGTGCGACGGACGAGGTCAAACCTCTTGCTTATTCATTTCAGATACATTGATAGACAAGACGAACTTATGAAGCTTGAATATCATCATTCATTAGTTGAATATTCTCTCTGTGATATCAGACATTTTTTCTGCTTTCCAAATGTCGGAAAAACACTCTTATAAGCAGAAATGACATGAAGCACAGAAGCAATCAACAGTAATTTATATGAGAAAAGAATTCTAGCGTCTCCTAACCAGTAAATGGTGATAGTGGTATGTTAGGTTTAATTGCCACTACTACTACTACTACTACTACTACTACTACTACTACTAATAATAATAATAATAATAATAATAATAATAATAATAATAATAATAATAATGATAATAATAATAAAGAAAAGACGGCGGCAGAGAACTCATTAGCATAGAACACTTTGTCTAGGGGGCTAGGAAAGGTCTACAAAGATATTTTTAAGTAAATAGTGAACACATTATAAAGAGCTCCTGAAGCAGCGCATCGAGCAACATAAAGGTAGAAATACGATGGAGCACTCTCGTAAACAAGGAAAGAAAACTGGGAACAGAAGAAATGATACGGAGAATTTGAAACACAGATACAGGATGTTGCAGACGAGAGATCATGGACATGGCTACGAAAAGGAAACCTGAAGAGAGAAACAGAATTGCAAACTATTGCATCCAAAAACAAATGCATTAAGAAAAACTACATCAAAACAAAAATCGACTGAACACAAAAAAACAACAGATGTTGCTTATGTGAGGAGAGGATTCATACCGTAAACATATAACCAGAGAATGTATTCAACTAGACTAGGTGTATGAACACTGACACGTTAGAGTAGCAGCGGTGATACACTAGGAACTGGGTGGACGAAAGGGGTTTAACCATACAGAAAAGTGAAACCAGCACAAACCAGAGAAAGGTGGATCCAGCACGAACCCTGGAGAATTGAAATCACAAATCATTCTGGGACTTTGACATACATACTGACCATTCCATCCAAGCAAAAAAACTGGACATAAAATTTGTGGACAAGAAAAGGAGAGCCTACCAAATAATAGGCATGGCCGTGCCTACAGTCTACAGAGCGAAGAACTGGAAAATACCAGGACCTAGCAAAGAAGCTGAAGATGGTGTGAAACATGAAAGTAACAGTAGGACCAGTAATAACAGGTGCACTCAGAACTGTACCAAAGTCACTGAAAGCGAGAACTAGGGATAAAAGAAAGGATCGAGACCATACAGACCATAGCACTGCTGGGGAGAGTACCAGAAATATGAGATATACAACCCCCAGCTGTTAGCAGTGCCCTAACAGAAAGAAGAGGAGAGAAGGAGAAAAATATATTTAAAATACAATACTATATGATAGTGGAGGTACAAACCACAGCACTGCTGTGATAGGTGAGGGAGATATGAGAGGAGGGCTGAAGACTTGAAGAGACTGTAACTCAGTCTCCATCTGTTACTACCAGGTAACTGGTGTTGAAAAATTTTATGATAATAACATTATTAATAATAATAATAATAATAATAATAATAAGAAGAAGAAGAAGAAAAAGAAGAAGAAGAAGAAGAAGAAGAAGAAGAAGAAGAAGAAGAAGAAGAAGAAAGTCTGAATTACGAGCGACAGTGAGCATATAGGGAAGAAATCTGAGGAGGTCGTTTGGCGACGGGTATTTTTTTTATGGCATAATGATGAGTTATTTCAATGAAGAACTGTGAAAGTAAACTTCCTGCTGACAGACCCTGTTTTCAATCAAACTGCGATGGAAATGTTGACAGCGAATAGAAGAAGACAATACTTGAAGTTGTTGGCCGGATATTGCAATTGAATAACACTGGAATGGCATGTCATTGGTATGGACTCTCTTATTGGCTGCAGCACGTCGATCAAAACCGCTGGGGAACTATCAGAATACAAAACCGACTTACAATGTACACAGAAAGTCAAGATCACAATAATTACTAATGGCAATCGGAATTCGCTGTTTCGGACGAAATTGTAAGTAATATACTCTCATAGTGGGCTAGTGCGGCAGGGTAAATGCAAATTACTCACCATGTTTCACACTTACAACATCAGATGTCGGAGAAAGTTCGTGCCCAACCCTGGACATCAAATTATTAGGCAAATGAGTGCTAATTATAATACACAGGGGAAGGCTTATAGCTGTAAAAGGAATTGATTTACCGGGCAACATATAAATCAGGGGATTACAGGTCTATATAAATACCTAGTGGTACAAGAATGTGACTCGATAAAAGAAAATATACTTTCTTCATGTTACCGAACTCTAGACATAGTTTTTTTGTTGTCTAGATCTATCAAGTCAACTTTCTATTTTCTCGCATAGTGGGCCATCTTAATACTGATTCACTTATCTTGAATAGCCAATGGCATTCGAGCATCCCTCTACGTAGGATCTTATCGTATGTTTTTTTTTACTGTGTTTTTGCTTTTTGTAACCAATCCATCTCTTTGCAATATCTCCTCTTTCCTTTCTTTAAGGATCACCTACTCAAAGTTAAAAAAGTAATTTGTCCCCTTGGGTCTTTTCCTGCATCCTTTCTGTTCGTTTAGTGAGAGTCATCTTCTTCCCTGGGAAATAATCTGCTATCTTTCCATTTAGAATTTGGATTAGAGTTGCCCTTGGTTATCATTTCTGGAACTTTTCCTTCATCTTAACTACTTTGACGTTGATAGTTCAGTCTGTCATGCATGTGGCCAATTTCCTATACCAAAATATGTGGATCCCCACAGGTCCTGGTGCTTTTCATTCAGCTATTTTCGGAAAACGTCTTTCAGTCTGGTTGGATTCAATTCTATCTTTTATCCCTCCTCAATTTCTTACACTTCATTTTTGATATCATCGAACCATTCTTGCGATTCTTTGTGTCACTTTTGACATTCCTATACGTCGTTCTAGAAGTTATATGCATCTGCGACTTCTGGTTAAATGTTAGTGACCTTTTTTTTTAGTTTGTCTTGGTAAAATTTTCTTTCGTTGTTCTCGAAAGTATAGTTCTGTGTATACAGAATAATACCGTGACTATATCTCTTATATATAGTTTTGATTCTTTGGCTAATCTTCTTTAGTGTATTCCTTCCATAGCTATGGGTATCCATTTTTGTCTCATCTTGCATGAGTCCCTTCGTAAAGCTTGTGGTGTGTGAGGTGTGTATCTCAGTAATCCTCCGTCTCTCCATCCTTGGGAGATCTGTTCCTCTTATCTCCATCTCCTAGAAAGTGTTTGGTTCTTATGTTTAGAAGTTTCTTCTCGAGTCGTAAATATATACGTGTTAGCATTTTGCACTGGCACAGACGAACTTGTTGAGCTCTGTTGCGTTGTAAGTGCAAGGCGTTGTAGGGAATAATAACGGGAGCACTGAGCATTCGATAAATTATTCATGAATCTATGTCGCTAAGTTTCAAAAATAAAACCATTTCCCCATCCCCAAACAATACATGTATGTATTAATGTCTTGAAACAATAAGCGAACATTAGAATCTAAATAAAAACGAAAATGATAATTTTGAGAACTTGCTGGGGTCGATTTCCTGTTATATGGTTGACTTACAGAGAATCCTCTGCCCATATCCATGCACTTATCTCTAGATTGAATCAGAAAAAAAAACATATTGAGAAAAAAATAACAAGTTTAAGAACTAAGCAGGATCATCATCATCAACATCATCGTCATTATCAGTCTTTTAATGTCCGTCGTTGGACATAGACCTTCCCCAGGATTCGACACAATTCTCTATCATGGGTGTCACAGAACCAGTATTTTCTAAATGTGTCCAGTTCATCTCTTCGTCTTGTATTTTGTCGGCCTCAGTTTCGCATCTGATCTCTGGGGATCCATGTTGTGAGTCGTGATGTCTATTGGTTGTCTGTAATTCTTGCAACATAGCCTGCCCATTGCCATTTAAGTTTTCTTATAAATTCTATGATGTCTGACACCAGTTTTTTTTCCCTTATATACAGTGCTGTCTTGTGATCTTTCCATGTGTGGTTGAGCATGATTTTGTCATGTGTTTGTTGCATGCTTCTCAGTTTGCAGGTGTGTCTCTTGGTCAGTTTCCATGTCTCAGCTCCATAAGTGAGTATCGGCAGGATGCATTGGTTGTATATTCTTTTTTTTTAAGATTATTGGTATCGACTTATTTTTGAAGGTTGAGCTTGCTCTTCCAAAGGCTTGCCATCCTAGGGCAATTCTTCACTCGATTTCTTTCTCTTCCGTGGGTTTCATGGAGATTCACTGTCGTAGGTAGATATAGTGGTCTACTTTCCCTAGTTTTGCATCTTCGATTTTTACAGTTATGTCCTTATTCTCAATGTGATCATTGCACATGATTTTCGTTTTACTGAAGTTTATGCGTAGGCTAACTCTCTTGCTTCCTTCATTTTGTTCATCTAGCATTAGTTGGAGGTTTTCTGCGAAAAAGACAATGTTATCTGCAAATCTGAGGTTGCTCAGATATTTGCTGTCTATTTTGATTCCTCTATTTTCCCAGCCCAGGTTTTGGAAGATCATCTCGAGGCTGGCTGTGAAGAGTTTGGATGAACTGGTATCACCTTGTCTTACTCCTTTTCGGAGTCTGAATGGATTAGAGTCCTTTTGTACCCTGAGAAGGAAGTTGCAGTGATTGTATATATGCTGTAGTACTTTGACATAAACAGGGTCAACACTTTGTAGGGTGATGGCCTTAATGACCATTGGGATTTCTACGGAGTCAAATGCGCTCTTGAAATCTATAAATGCAACCGCAACTGGCATTCTATATTCTGCTGGTCTCTCTTTCAGCTGATTTATTGAATAGAAATGGTCCATGGTCGAGTAGTTTTTTTCTAAATCCAGCCTGCTTGCGTGGTTGGTTCTCATTTAGTGTTTTAGTGATCTGGTCGGTGATGATTTTTCTGAAAAGTTTATGGATGGACTTCAGTATGCTTATTGGCCTACAGTTGTTGAGGTCCTTGGGGTTTTTCTTCTTTTGTGTAGAAGCATTATGATTGCTGTGTTCTAGTCTTTTGTGACTTTACTATATGTTTTAGAGCTAAGTTGAATAGAAAAGCCAGTTTTTTGTTGACGATCTTACCAGCTTTTTTGAGTAGATCAATGGTGATGATCTGGTCAGGGAACTTTTCCTTTTTTTGTTTGTTTGATGGCTTGTTTAACCTCCTATTGTGTAACTTCTGGGAAGTCCTCGAACTGATTGTCGGCGTCTTGCGTATCTTGGTTGTTATCTTCCTGCTCGTGTCCTGAAAAGTAAAGTTTTTGGTAGAATTCTTGGGCGCATTCGACGATTCTATCTCTGCCTGTTGTTATGTCTGCGTTTTCTTCAAGTATACTCATTATCTGTTTCTGTCCTATACTGAGAGCTGTATTTATCGCTTTAAAGCCCCAACATTTTTCGAGAGTAGTTTTGATGATTGCTGTTATATACCTTATTTTGTCTTCTTTTAGTTTCGTTCTGATTGTTTTATTTAGTTCGGTCTCCTCTATTTTTCCCTTGTTACTGTTAGTGGTTTGAGGTTTCTGAGTTTTTCAATGAGTTTCTTGGTTTCATCAGAGATTTTACTAAAGATTGGTGTGCATCTTGATTTGAACATAGTGGCAGCTTCTCTTAGAGAGGTGGTTATTTTGTTGTGGAGTTCGTTGTTGTTGGTGTCGTCCTCATCGGTAAGTGTTTTAAATCTGTTCTTCAATTCTAGTTTGAAGTGTTGAGTGAGTTTCTTTGGTACGTTCAATGGTTGCTGTTTGGTGTGGAACAATTTCCTATGTCCTTTATTGGTGTTCTCCTACATCTTACATCTTACCATTCTATGGTCGCTTCCTATGTTTAATTATTTTAGAATTTGAATGTCTCAGATGGTGTCGCTTCAATTTCGTTTTTGGTTTCGTGGTTGGGACTCTTCCAAGTCCATTTTCTAATGAGGTTCATTTGAAAAATGTATTCATGATCTTGAAACTGTTAATGGTTGCAAAGTTTTCAAGATCTTCACCTCTTTTTGTTCTGGGTTGCCAAATTATTCTGATTCCTATTTCAAGGTCTTTATATTTTTGAATTCCTTGACTGCAATGTTTCTCTCTGCTTGGACAGTCATATCTACTAGGTGACACTATTTTTCTTTTTCGAGTTTATAGTTCTATCAGCACGTATGAAGTACCATAATATAGTCATATCTTTTTCTTCTGTGACTTGTTCACGCCGGTGTTAGTACCAGTTCTCAGCAGTTAGGGTGTTATAATATTTGCAGATGTTTCAGTGTAGAAGCTGCCCAATTCTGAGAGTCTTTATATTATATCTATTTGTTACAAGGACCAAACACCCTGTTACTATGTGGTCAACTTTTTTAGTCTTATTCTAACAAAGCCTCCATTCAAGATTTGTGCCATTTCTTAGTAGTTAGCCTCATAGTTTTGTGTTTTCAGATGCTGCTCCTGGGCTGCCAGTATGAAAATTATAATATGTAGCCTCTTCACATTTATAGTTCTCAGTATGCCTAGTGAAGTTCCATAGTATAGTCACATGTTTTTACCAGTTCTCAGCAGTTAGGATGTTATGATATTTGCAGATGTTCCAGTGTAGATACTGTCCAATTCTGCCGCGTCTTTATATTTTATCCATTTGTGGCAATGACTGAACACCTTGCTACTATGTGGTCAACTGTTTTGATCTTGTCCACACAGTCTTAATTTAGAGTCAGTACCATTCTTACTATTTTAATCTAGTAGTTTCACGTTTTAAGCTTTTGTCCTCGGCTGCCATTTTTAACCCTCTGTTTAGAACTTCAATCCAGCTAACAAAACTGGTTTCAATTGTTCAAATACGATATATTCAGCGGCACACTTCTGTACGAATGCATGTTTTGCTATCTCTTTCCTTCGGCATATCTGTGCGTTTTTGTGTCCGTATATTTATATGTGTATACTTACCTTTATTTTAATATATTTGTACAACACGATTGAAATTGTATTCAATGCCTTCTCTCACGTTTTCAAGTATCTTCTCATTCTTTTTCCTTTAATTTTCAATCTTTATAATCGTACATGTTGTTATCTAAATGATAAGCATACATGGTTTAGTTTCATACACAGGATTACCCAAGCAATAAATTATATTTATCTTCTGTTCTTTATTCTCCTAAAATCTTTCTAAACTACATAGCCCTATTCTATTTTCTCTCTTGCACAGCTCTTATTAAACTACTTATCATATCCCTTATGATAATATTCAAAGAATAGCAATCGAACGCAGGCAGATACAATCACAATTTTATTATAGATATAGAGCGTTTTTTCTTTCTTTTTAATTACATGGCCATCCGAAAAGAAATTTCCTTCTTCTCTTGTTTTCAACCAAATATCCAAACTTGTTCTTCATCACTTTCTCTTTTCAGAGAAAAAATGGAAAAATTGATCCAAATCTGGTAAAAACCAGAAATCTGTTCTCACGATCAAGTTATATCACTTCTTTCATATGCACATGTGCGAATCACTAATAATCTTTGCAGACGACACATGCCTCTCAATTTTGGGGCACATCGCCAGCTTTGTTGGACAGGACTCATTCATTAATATCGATTTGTCCAATGCTAAATAATTCTCCTCACAGGAATTCGGTCTATAGTGCCTGTTGCTGCCAAATGATTTCTTCTCCAACCATCTTGCAAATTCCTCTAACAATTCAAGCCATCTACGCCTACTGAAATGACAGTATGGAGGGGCAGTTTGAAAATATGGTTGCAGTGAGCTTATTAGGAGAAGGGAGGGTGTGACCGATGGTCTTTGAATCTTGACTTATCTGTAGGCCTACTTTTGATGCCAAGCATTTCTGAGAAATGGCCAGAATTGGAAACTTCAACAGATTGCCGAATGAGCGAACAGTGAGGCGTGTATCTTATAATCCGCCAAAAGTCCGTCTTATCTATGTCCTATCTATGTATTTGCCTCCCACAATGACTACTCGATATAAATTCATTAAAATTTACGTGGGTACGGATTTGACCCTGGGATGTGTTTTTTGGCGAATCAGTTTTTGAAAAACATCCCAGAATATGTTTTTTAGGTTGTTTCAGAATCTATTTATATGATTATTCATTAATGACGGAATACTTTTTTAATCATGTAATAAGATAATATATTTATTCTCTCTCGTCAACAATTATCGTACATGAAAATGCAATCTTTATTAAGAAAGAATCAAATACATTTTTAACATATCTCGTGTCACGATGTTTATTGGTTTTAGTTAGATACCTTGTATACTGGTATTTTCATTAGTGCATGTGTTGAGATAAGGTACATTTTTTTTCAAAGGCGAGTTCAGTTGACCACTAACAAGAGAGGATAATTGAATCCATAAAACATATTACTGAATAATTTTACTATCACTATTTTCCATTGATATCAGTCAAAATCAAGGAGGGATTTTTTCCACTATCAAATTAAAAAAAAAATCGAAGGGTAACTACCTCATTTTACTTTTAGGAACAAAAACGGACCTCAGTTTTCAGAGGTCCAAATTGAGAAATATTTTTCCACTTCAAGGGATCGAAATCAGAGGCAGTTGTTTTCCCCTTAGGTCGAAGGTGGATTTTTTCAAATTTAAGGGGTCGGAATCCAAAGGATTTTTTTTACTCTTATGAGTCACGATAAAGGGCAGAGGGTTTTGACTTTCATTAGTCATTTTTTTTATTTCTAAGGATTAACACTTGGGAATTTCTTTTTTACTTACACCTCTCATTTTTGATTTTACACCATTTTTTAAAGATTGGACTCCTCTTTTTTCACATCAGTCAACACTATTTTTTGAGATCAGCCCTTTCTTTTCTAGCATTATGCTCGTTTTTAACTCCAATGGTCTCCTTTTTAGATATTAATCACTTTTCACATTAGTCTCCCCCTTTTCCAAATAAGCCAAATTTTTTCTAACAGTGTGAAAATTGGAATTGAATGAATTTGGAAAACAAATTAAATTAAACGCGATCTGATTTCTATTTATCTATCTTTACATTTTTTTGGGGGGGACAGCAATTTATTCCGCTTGTCAGTCTAGTTTAGATTTATTCTTCAAACGGTTGTAGAAAAACGTAAACATGTTTGTGCATCGATATAAATAGATAAGAGATAAAGATATATAGGGTATGATAGATCGATAGATGAATAGATAAGGATAATCTGAGATAGATAGATGGATAAGAATAATCTATAGATATATAAATAGCAAGATAGCAAGATAGCAAGATAGATAGATAGATAGATAGATAGATAGATAGATAGATAGATAGATATCATAAGGGCGCTTTATGCTAAGATTATGAACATAAAATGGTTCAAGGATGAATGACACAAAACACACTCGTGGTCCATTGAGACAAGGACAGCCACATTTTCAATCTAAAAGTTGCAAAATTCGGACCTAAAAACAAGAAAGATATCATGGAATCAGCTCTAATTTCGAAATATAACGCAATACCAACACGTCAAGGGGAAATGCAGATATCTTCAATATTGGCAAATATCATATTAAAATATTATGAAATACCATTGGAGAGTGATAAGAAGAGAAAGACAATTCAAAATTCAAAATAATGGAAAGAAAAGAATTTGAAGAATCAAAGATATACATGTAATAGCACCAGTATATTGGCAAAAATTTGGTAGGAACTAAAGAGTATCCAGAGAGCACATACCTCTGTCAACGCCATTGTCTAGGGAAGTAACCCACCTAGATCTCTTCCAAGTTTTGATAACTTTTTCCATAGCCTATTTCTCACTCTCCTTCCACAGAAATTCCTTGGAATTTATTGAAAACTCCTCGAGATATCACGTGGACAGACGTGAAACTTTGACGACATATTTTGGCGTGGACATATAACTAAGAATTAGAGCTTATGATATTTCATAGATCTATCTTGAGATTTAATCTTGTCTTCTAAAGCCCATTGTATAACCTTCCGTCGAAATGTCATAGAAATCCATGAAGAACCCTCAAATATAATGTTTACAGACATAAGCATGTACATAAATTGCTAAATCAAGATGAAATTCATTGATCTGCCTGAAAATTTGATTACCACCTCCTTGTCCCATTACTCGAACTTCAATAATATATCATTCAAATCTATAGAGTACTTCCGGGTATTGATTAGAAAATTCTGAATAGATATAGCTCTATATTGGAAATAAGAATCTATTTAAATATCATTTTCGGCCTAAAATTATGTCTCTTAGCTTTCACACAGCAAAGCAATGCTCAGATACCCAAGTCTTCAACAGAACAAAGATGTCAGGTGTGGATGAAGTAGCGGTCGTACTGTTGTTCATTTCCAGAAAATCATCATGATTCAGTGTACCACGTGACCCACTGTGCCCCAGTTTCCCATATATATTGATTGATGATTTTCCTTGCTCCGAGAAGCGACCCTTGTAAGAAATATTTATTGAATAAATATATATATATATTTTTTATGTGTTATGTTTGAATATGATATTCTCAGGTCCACAGAGTAGCTTTTACGCGCACATAAAACGAGGAAGATCCATCGACAGCGTACGGATCAATAACTGAGAAAGGTCACTCGATATAGCCCCGTCTCAACATGTCCATATTAGCCTGAATACATCTAAACAATACCTTTCATATTCTCAGTGGAGTCCATGAATCTCGACGTACAGCATAGGTTAGTCGGTTTTATGAACTTTGACTAACGATGAAAGTTCATATTCCCTGAAGGACAGGAGGGCGTAGATGCATGAGGGACACAACAAAAAAGAGAAATGTTTTTTGCTAGACGCTGACACAATAGTTAAAAACTAATGGCATGGTGTTGAACATCGAAGGAAATATCGGGGGATGCAATAATCTCCTGAAAAAAGAACGCATGAAAATGCAAATACTATTGAGTCGAGGAACCAACTTTGATGTCTCGTGATCTTCTTTCTATATGAAACTGATTCTTCACTGAAATCGAAATCTATGATTGAAAAAGAGCGAAAATTATGAGTGGGATATCCGAAAATAGAGTATCTAGATAAAAGAAACTGTCCTGAGCTTAATTGGCAACTACACAATCTTCCCAAGACTATACAAAGGAACGATAACACTTTCCAATCATTCATGAAATCTTTCCACCCATTTATTGTTAATCTTGTTTATTTCCCCTTTATTACTGACCTTTTAGCTGTTTGAACCGTAAACAAAAACAGCCAATATCGACATTTCAGAAAATGTGTTGAAATATATGAAATATACATTCTATAAAATTGCATGTTTTTTTACCTACTGTTTAACCATAATCAACCCATATATCTGAATAAAAATTGAATTTCCTCTCTGATTTCTTTCACAGCACTCGGCAGCACTCTATGAAGTGTGAGTTTGAGCCCTTTTCACTGATCCACAAATATGCGAAAAATGATAATGAAATGATGAAATATGAGCAGATAATTGGCTATCGACCAAAGAATATATATATATATAGAGAGAGAGAGAGAGACAGACAGACAGACAGAGACAGAGAGAGACAGAGAGAGAGACAGAGAGAGATAGCAATGCTCTTCCAACTCTGGAATACAGCACTCTGATGGATGGGGAATCGTGAGTAAGTGAACGGATTGCTTATATTCGGTCCTACTGTCAGTCCAGTTCTGCGAGAAATGTCAATCTCTGGGTCTGAAGTGAATGTATCGATCCTACATCGTGGTACTGGATAGATATTTGATAATTTATGGCCACACAAAAGAGTTGTAATACAACGAAACAGCAGTCTGCGGATGACACAATCATTGATTAATATTATATATGTATATAATTCAACAATTTTCAATTTCTAATGAATGATTATCAAAAGGTTTATTTTAACAACTTCTTGCGATATCATAACGGAGAAACATGTGAATGAATCCGTATACTCGAAAAATCAAAATTAAGAAGCATGAACCAAGCTCACAGGGAATTTTCATGCTTATGTTTTTGTGCTGATAAATTATTGGCTATTGTGTGTGATGTTATTCCTGGGTGAGAAGCGTCCGTAGCCCCGATATTTAAAGGAAAAGTTGAAGTACATCGAAAAATCTTCCTAGAACCCTCATTATCCAAATCATTTTATACGCAATTCTAGTAGAAAAGCATTCACGATTTCAGAAACAAAGAATATAATACGTAATGTAATAACACCGATGATAAAAAAGGGCTTAACACTACCACTAAACTTAGTATCAACCAATAATTTAGCGAATATAGATGTATAGGTTTTCCACGGATTCCAAATTTATCAATACATGATGAAGAGGCCATTTTTTGAAGCTAGATTTTACGGAACTCCCTCCAAGGGCTGCTGCATGAAGTATATAGGTGAGCCTACGAATATAGGAGTGCAGTGAGTTTAGATAAGAACCTCAATGCCCTTAGTTACGGCAGTCCTTCATTAATATATTTCCTTTAACCAAGATAGAGGAGGATTTTTTTTGTGGTATTATCCTGATTTACTTCTATTGAATGAAGCATTGTCAACCATGATTTGTTTTCCCCAATATTCTTTCATCTTAATCTTAGCTGCAAATATATTACTTCTAATCATACAATTAGTGTACGTAAAGCAATAATGAATATGGCAATAAGCCATCGGGAAAAAGTAAAACATTGTTTCAATATTTAGACTTGATCTTCTGCCAGCCACACAAGCGCTAGTTGCTCGAGTGGTGAAGCAGTTGCTGTGTATAAACACACCTGTTACGTTTAAATGGATTCGAATTCAAGTCAAGAGCTCAATTTCTTATCGGCATTGTCAACTCACTATCGTAGTCAGGCGTTCTAAGAAATGAACAAACTATAACAAGAATTAAGTTACAATTAGCATGAACTGAATAAGAAATAGTGGTCAAAAATTTTCAAGAAACTATGTTTTTCATGGTACTGTCGTCTCATATGTACTTTTTGGCACGTTAATTATTTTTTTACACATTAATTTTTCAACTTTTAGCTGTACCTACAAAACTGGCTAAGGATTTCAAATTGTAATTTGTTAAAAACAACGATGTTGAAGACAATAACCTTGACATGATATGCAAAGAAGATAGGACCATATGTCAATTTAAGGATATTATTATTCCTTGCAGATGCTTCGGATGGAGCATAAGGGAGGTGAAAAGTATTTATTCTTAATACATTTTGTATCTAAAAAATTATCTCACTCTAGAAGCGAAGAAACGGGTGTACACTCGAGGAAAACTGTCACGTAAATGACGTCTTTTTGTTGCAAGCAATAATCGTAATGATCACTTACACAACTGGAGAAAAAACTGATCAATGAGTAAGTTACTTTTTCGCCTTCTATTGGGCAGTGATCAAATTCTGAATAGTCCAGAAACAAGCGTAAACTGCTATAATTGATAAATAAAGAGTGAATGCTGACAGACACAAACTGAGGGACCAATTTACTATCAATTTATATTGTGAATTGATCTAATTTTTCATGAATAGAAATTTGTTTTCTAGACATATTATTGGATATCAAATCCTCTAGCTCCATTGGTGTGGCAAGTACGCATGAAAAATATACGCATAGCAATCCATCATACCAGAATCACTTAAAAACTGAACAAACCCATGTTGACCTATGTTGACAGTTTTTGTTCATAGTTACTAACTGAAGAGAAAGAAATACCGAAATAAATATCGACTCAAAAAATGAAAAAAGGTCTTTTAAAATGATATTCAATATAGTTTAAAATACTTGAGTAATTCACATTTTCAAAGCTTTGCTTAGCACAAGAAGTAATCACATTGTGATGTCGCCGATTCGTCGTCTGGCTCAACTTAATTCTGTGAATTGATCCAGACAACTCGCTCAGACAAGGGAAAATTTTAACTATTTTATTAAAGTTTGTTGTTATTCTCCTACCTTCAAAGGCAGATTGGAGAGATGCATTTGACTAAAGAAGTTCTCAGGATGTCTAATGCCTTAGGAAGATGGAAATCAATGTCACTTTTAGCTGGCAAATTTAATAGGCAAGTTGTACTGATTTATTCGGTATTACTCACCCCGGGGAGTCTTCTGCTGAGATACACCAGAATTTGCTTTTAAAGTAACCAATCAAAGATTATTTACGGTCACAAAGACCTTCTTTCACAAATTTTGAATATCACTGAATGAAAGAGGTTCGAGTTTAGAATTTCAAAGAACAATGCATTTTCAAAACATTCTTCAGTCTTTCAAGACTTTCACTGCATGTATTTAATGATGAGGTGTCATCATGCAAATAGTGTTGGAACAATTGTATTTCCTTCTTTGTGACCACATTTCAACTGACCCTATCTCTGGCCCTTTTCTTTTGTTTATTCCTTTTGAGATATACTTTCTGTAATCGCGAGTCAATTCATTTTCATTCAAGAAGTAATTCGGACTATTAGACTGACTTCTTCTCTGGACCTTCTCATTTATGAAGCCAATTTAGTTATGCCACCAATATGGATCGAACTTCTTATCGATGACATGCCGAACGAACTCTCTAATAGTTGTTCTATAGTAATCACTCATTGCAATCATCGGTCATCCTCCTCTTTCAGTAATCATCAGGAAAATCCGTCATTATCGCTTCATTATTGTCATAATTTAGCTTTTTCCTTTCCTCATTTTTTATTAACAACTCTTTTCTTTTTCTAATTCCATCCAACCCGTTTTACTTCTGCTCTTAATTATCCATTTCTCCAATCTCCAGAATTGCCGAAGGACACCCAATCAGTGCAAGATAATAAATAAAAATATTTTTGAAAAACTCTAAAACGGGATATCGTATTCCAACTCTTGCTTCGAAAAGCAAATTACCGCTTTTTTTTAATTAGGGACCACATGACAACAATTCATCCACGGAAATTTTTTTTTCCAAACGGAATCTTCCTGAGGATAACATTTTCGGTCCAATGAAGAAGATGATGAGTCTTCTCTTCCAGGTTTGAATATGCTAAAGTCCAATTGGGAACTCACCATCTTGGCTCCAGGCAAACCTCATTAAAACTATTAGAAACTGTCAACCATGACCGTCATCTCAAACATAGTTAACATCAACATAGGTTCATTCTGTTTCAAGTAAGTCAGGCTGGCTGGTTTTATTTGTTTCATGCGTGAAGACTGCACCATTGGAGCTTGTTGGTTCTTGTTACTCTCCCCGTCTTTTGTTTTATCGAAAGCCCCCTCGATAAAATGAGCTATTAATTATTATTAATTTCATATTTCTATGTCATAGGGTTTTAGTTGTCACTGACGAGATCAAGTGACTGCAAGTTTCTTCAGATAAATGATACTCTTTTCAGTATGGCCCACCAAACACAAGTGTTCTGTTATCTAAACCAATTCGGTTCCACCTTGAATCTTGGATTTTTCCTAATTGACTAATCCATTTATTATGGTGATACCACTTAACAACTTTTGTGTTTTCTTGAATCATTTCGTTGTGAACATTTCAATTCCACGCTGAAATATCCCGTGATTTTCATTGGAGATCAATTGCCTGAAAGTTTTTAGAGGGAAAGAAGGATAAAAAAGATGAAAGAGAAAGAGAATACAAAAAAAAAAAAAATAAGGAATACACAAAAAACACGGGAAGACGTTAAAAGGCAAAGCAAAGAAAGAACTGAGGAAAAGAAAGAAAAGGTTGTGGAAAAAAAAAAGAAAAAAACAAAGCAAGGTTCGAAATAAAGAGAGACAATCCTGGCTCCTGCTGCGCCAGGCTCCACTCTTACTTCGATTTCGACTAAATATGATCACTGCAACTTTTGTATTGTACAAATGATATATAAAATATTTCAACATATACCTTCAAGTACCAATGTATTTATTTGTTCTTTTTCTGGTTTTGATGAAAAAATATGTCCACTAGATTTCGAGAAAAAAAAGACTGGTTGAAGGTAACTTGAAGTGGAACAACTTTCTAAATTTACCAGTAATAAGCACAATACTCAGTATCAACTAAAAGCGCTGAACATGATTAATAACGTGATTAAACTGGAACTGATCTAACTGCTATAAAGATTATTTCCTTTTCATCTATCTGAGATATTTGTTATCCTTTCATCTTTCGCTTCCTTGAGATTTTGCAAAGAGATTTGTTATCATGGTCAAAATATGACCTTTATTAGACGATTTGTGTGCAAATGAAGTATTTTATTCATGAGGTTATTAAGGGAAGCAATGATTTTTCCAAAGTATCATAGGAGACAAAGACAAAGAAAAGTGCTGATAACAATAATTCGAATGACCAATTTGCAATCCTCAATCATGCCTATAATAATGTAGCTTTATACAAAATTAAGCTAATATCAGTAAATAACTAGAAGTGGCCGGCAAGTATATCAATATAGTGAGTTATAGCTTTAATTATTTATTCACCAATTTGCTGGAACAAGTTAGGCAAACAAAATATCAGAAACCCTCAACCAAAACTATCATATACGGACGATAAAAACACGCCACTACAACCCGGGAGACATGGTTAGTATCCTGGAAAAGTGACTGGAGCACTTCAATGATCTTCTAAATTGCTCTCTAAGTATTGATGAGGGATTTGTGAATAGCATTCAAAACAGCTCAGTGAACAATATTGTCATAGAACA
>OY735208.1:18999209-19089209 GCA_963457665.1 Thysanoteuthis rhombus
TGGCATTCTTTCTTGAATCGTATTGGGTACCTTGTCGTGAAGTTAATGTGATATTTGGACAGAATCAGGCTCGGAAGGACGAACGGGTGTTAGCATTATCTGCTGAATTACGTTGGGCACCTCTTTATAGAGTTAAGCTTAGTAAATAACATCCCCTACACCGTGTTATTGCAAATGCTATATGTCTAGTATTCATGACTTTCAATTTATGAGATGTGGACGTATTTTAAGGGTTATGCGCCGGATGATACAGTAATCATCATCCTGCTATGACTTGCTATTATAGCCTTTTAGAAAGCGTTCACCAAAACCGTCAGCAATTTCTGTGACGCTTACTGACAAAACCAATTGAGCTAAAGGTGAAAAAGTCAATTTTTTTTTATTGATTTCCCCCAGCAATACATGTTACCAAAAGATGTTGGTCATGTACCGGTTTCTATTGATTGACTAACCTGACCTGTTTTTTTTTCTTCTATTAATCAAGATGTTTAAGCACTAATCACATCCTCTGGCTTTTTAAATGAACCCATTAAATATCTGCGAATACATCGTAAATCAGCGGCCTTCAAATGGAAGAACCCTTTAAAAAACTAAACGAGCATTACGATTCAAATGAGAACATTCTTTTTATTGAAATGTGATTTAAATAAGATTAAGAAAATCTGGGATTACCTGTAACGGACAATTGTTAAAATGACAAGAGGTGTTTTTAAAAGTACTTCAAAATTTTTTTTCAAATCTTGATGAAATAGCAAACTATCGCAATTGTAATTGAATCGAGTGTCGAAATATCGAAATGGAAACTCGTTACGAAAGAATTTTTTTCTGATTCGGACATCTCAATTAATACAAACTCGCAATTTTCTCCCAGTCACAAAATTTATCAACTACTTGCAAATATTTTTCCAATATTGATAGACTTTTATTTTTTTTTATATTAACTAACTGAAATTTGGATTTTGGTTCTGAATATGTTTATTTTCTATCATTATTTTCTCTTAATTTATATAATTCTTTCTTGAGAAATGAAAATCGTAAAGAAATAGAAAATTCTCAAGTTCTTGTTTTCATACCACATCCATCATCATCATGATCCTCGTCATCATCACTATCATCATCAAGGACATGATCTAGCTTAATATGATTTCTACACTCATTCAATTGACTACTTGTTTTCTATTACCCAAATCATAACAGACACCATGTTACTTTCATCGGCAGTATCATAAACATCAACATTATTATTATACTTTTACACTAGTCATTCATTGGTCTTTTGCCTGTGTCTCTGGTAGATGGTCTTATTCCAGTTCAGTAGTTGAGGAAGACCAGCAACATTGCAGAGAAGAATTACATGATCCTTTCCGGCATGGATAGCGGAACAAATACAACATGCACCGAGGATTGAATGAAAGGTTTGGTTCGAAATTCCAAGAAAATCATGAGTTACGACGGACATCTGAAGCAGACTGATGGGTACAACTGCCAAAATGTTGTGATCATAACAACCAAGATGAGGATACTTGTCCGAGTGGATCAGCGATTGTTTTAGAGTTAGAATTACTTTCACAGCAATTTCGGGGTTTATTAATTATTTCTTTTTTGTGTCTTCGTGCAGACTAAGGTATGTATTTTAAATATCTACACTGTTAAGGATCAATAAGAGACAGCCGCAGAGTTATGACTCAAAAGCAAGTCTTACAGACCTTTATTGCTAAGTTTGATTCTATCCTCGTAGTTCATTAGTGTGGCCTAGAGCCAAACTTGAACCACGGAGTAAACTGCTCGTATGTATTCGAGTTTTTTGCACAATACAATATTGCTATGAACCTGGATTTAACAAACAACTTATGTAAGAAACAAGAATAGTGATCTATATATGTGAACATGACAGAGACGGGCATAAGACAAAGTAAACCTTACAAAAAAGCAGAGGGCAAAAGCAATTATTAAAATCCATGACAAAAGGAAAATGGCTGCCAAATGAAGATATAAATGACAAGAAAATTCAGAAAAAAACCTATTTATTGAAGATCAGGTTCAAAAACGATTGGAATTAAACCATTTTCAATGAGACGCTAATCTGCAAAATTTGGTAATCTGATATGAAATATCATTTTTGTACCACACAGTTTGTCGGTAGAATACTTATATTTTTGCTTGGATCGATACATATTCTACCTGTACTCTCGAGTTGTCTCAAATACTGAGACCGAAAATGTTTTCTTATTTCTCATATACTTATACTCACCTTGGTTTTTCGTTGAACTTTATCACAATAATTTGGGCTGTTTTATTCTGCAGGTTTCAAACTAAATCATGGCACTTAGCCAAAAATGGTTCGAGTCAACAAGAGAAGGTCTTCAGTTATTACATGTTCCATAAAGTTGTGGATACTAAAGAACCTGGCAGCATTTTTTTCATTACTTTTAAAGTGTATTCGAAGTTTATTCTACCTACATAATGTGTCGTTCAAAAATGATATTTCATATCAGATTATCAAATTTTGCTGGCTCAAATGCCAATTCTTGCAAGTCGTTTACAAACTCAGGAAAATCCTTCAGCAAGAATATGGGTCCTACACGAACTTATGGAAACAGTTTTTGATCTGCCTTTGAAGACTTTAATTTTCCGCCTGAAGTGTCAAAAAATCTGAATTCATTGCAAAAATCAAAAATTTCAGCCATTTTAGCTAGATTCAGATCAGGTTTCAGCATCTAAAAATAAGCCGAATATACTTGAGATAATCTCCGATTTGGACGGAATATAAAAGAAGTATTCTATATCTAGAATCGTTAGAATCTGAACAAACTGTCACAACTCGATGCTAAAGTGAGCAATTGGTTTGTCTTCTCATCTCAAATGCAACGAAACTGGGTATAGAAGAGGAAGTTCTTGCAGAATTCCTACATTTATAAACTTTAGAATATCATTTTCTGAACAGTAGATCAAATAATTGCAAAATATCTGAACTTTCCTCAAAAGTTCATTGATTTAGAATAAGACTCATTCTTCTGTGAGGCAACGCATATTCTGCCTAAATAATGATGATATGAATCTACATGAATAAAGGTTTTAGTGAAAAACTTTGCCACAACCAAATAAGGAAGAGAAGAAAAATATTTTTTTTATGATTATTTTTTTCCTCCATTTAAAAAATGCTTATCCTTGAAGCAACCCTAATCTTTAATTCAAAAAGCAGATTTAATCTTGAGGAAATTTTTCACTCCTTTCTGCGCATTCTGGACACTAAGTGGACATCATTCCTTTAACAAGAGCGTTCTGAAACTTGTGATCGGAGACGTATTGATCATGAGGCTGAGTAAGTATAGGTTTAGAGGCCTACGAGCATTGAGCGTATGTGTGAGTATTAGGGGTGATATTTCGGTCCTTTCGCATAGATATTTTTTATACATGGAATAGCACAAATACTATTGCGTTTTGTGAATTAGCCCCAAACATATAAACATTAAAATGTAATGCTTTTGAGACTTCATGCTGCAGGCGAAAGACAGTGTTTATTAAAGCTGAGCCTAGGGGCCTGAATGGGGAATATTATGTCACAGCTTGTGGCAACAGGAGAAGATACTGTAAAGCTGTTGACTGGTTTTAGTATATTCCAAACATGTTCAAGCATTAGATTTCAGTCTGATTTATTATTGCTGAATGAAATAGATAGCACTTTTCTATTCCATAAAAATAAGAATTAAAGCTGAATGGGACAGTAGGCTGAATGGAATACTTAAATACTGAAAGTTTTACAATTTTCGAAGCTACAAACGCATTATCGATCCAGTCAACGTGTGATATCCAAACAGTGCGATTAAATTGTGTTTCATAAAACAATTTACTCGTGCGCTCACCGAAGTCGAGCAGTGTTGAGCCAGATGAATGACTGTCTGAGATAAATAGGTGTCGTAAGCATCTGGGTGTTATATGGAAAGTATCACAAGGCGTTCCCGTTTATCCTCATAAAAAATTCCGATCTCTACATTAGAATCAACAACTCAAGGTAAATGCCACCCTTCCCTACCCTTTTGATCCTTGTGACCTGCCTGGCTGCAAGCGTCAAGAAATGAATGAATGCACGTACGCTATTGCTATGAATGTATTTTCCCAATGAATGGTGAAGAACACAGGTTTATTGAAGAAAAAGCATTCAAATATACCGTTTGTTGAGTCCCTCGGGTCCATCTGAGAGCAAAGAGCACCGAAGCTTGAACATCATCTCCTGGACAGTTTCGCAATGTAGGTTTCTCAATATTACAAGAAGCATAAAAAGCATTTAAATCATATCTTTCTATAGGAAGATGTCGAGCAGTCTGTTCGCATGCACTGATTTTCTTCATAGTTTCGAATCTATTTGTTCAGCAATGGTCCTTAAGGGAGATTCGAGAAAGTCCAACTATGATGGTTAAGGTCGATGACCATAAAGATTCATCTCGTAGCTAGCGTTTAATGGCATACTGTAGTCTTGTTCCTCTAAGGAGAACAAAGACAGAATGAGAGAAAAGAATTAATAATAATGATGATGATGATAATAATAATAATAATAATAATAATAATAATAATAATGATAATAATAATAATAATAATAATAATAATAATAATAATAATAATAATAATAATAATAATAATAATAAAGAAAATAATATAAGAAATAAAAAGAGAGGAGTGAAAGAAATGGATATTGAATCAAAAAAATAAGAGGAAGAAAGAAAGTAAATAAAAATCAGAGAAAAAGAAAGAAAGAACAAAGTAGAAGGAAGATAAGGAGTATTAAAAGAGAAGATAGAACATTTTTAAAAAAAGGAAGAAGGAAAAGTTAGGAAATGAAAAGTGATAAGAAATTGAAAAAAAAAATGGAAATTCAGAACAAGGCAAGAAAAGAGGAATGGAAGAAAGAAAAAAGAAAGAAAATTGTAAAAGAAATAAAAGTCGAAAGACAGGGGAAAAGTAAAACAAGAACCAAGAAATATCACTAAAAGAACAGGAAAAGAAGGGAAAAATGTGGTGGGGGGGAGAAAAAATCTGTAAAAGGAAGCAGAAAAAATGGAAAAGATTAAAATGAAAAATCAGAAGAAGAAAAACAGACCGAAGAAGAGGACGATACAAACTGAAAAAAAAAGCAATAAAAGAAAGGAACAAGAAAAGAAAGAGGATATCAGGTGGAAGGGAGGAATAAGAAATTGGAAGGTGGAGGTTACCCCTGATACCTAGAATAAAGAGCGTTCCTCTGGAAAATAATCTTTTTTTCTAAACTTTGGGAAGCCAAAATGGAGTAGAACAAAGAAACGATGATCCTTAATTTATATGGAAAATATTCTTGGTATCCCCTAAGTGGTGATGATGGTATGTCAGGCTGATTTGTTGCTATCGGCTGCCGGGGGAGGCACATAGGTCTGGAATGTAGAAGAGACAAGAAGATGATGAGCAGTGCCTTGAAGCAATTTTTTGAAATACGTGCATACAAAGTAAGAAAAGGAAAAAAATGGAGAAATAGGTCTGGTTAATCACCTGATTGAACGATCAAGTGTCCAACGATATATAGCAGCATGAGTGATCAATTGGAATTTGCATAAGGGGTGATCAATAAATAACTTACTTCTCTCACCCTTTTTTAGGTAGTGATCACTAACAAAGTCTGGGATTTAAATTTTTAAAAAAACTAAGGAACTAACATTGTAAATTCAACTTATTTTGCGTGTTGGGGGTAACAAATCTGATGTTTAGACGTAACCGGTAATAATTGCTGAGATTTTCAGTCTGCTAGATCTATTGATGCAACCCGTACGCGTACTACTTACATATATAGCCAGGCAAACACTTCAAAACAGAAAAAAAAAACCAACGTTGATGTTAACAGTTTTCGTTGGCGGGTTTTTTTTTAAAGAAGAAACGTAATAAACGACAAAAAATAAATGAAAAAAAACGAATGAAACCAAACAAAAAAGTTCAGAACAAAACAAACGGGTAAATGAAAAGAAATGGGGGGATATATCGGAGAAATATATGGAACAAAGTGGTAAAATAAAATGGAAACCAGAGAAACAAATCTGGCCAGAAAGCATAAAAAGAGAAAAGGGAGTAGACATCTTTGCGTATTTACGAGTGTCCAGAACAATGAGTAAAGGTGCTAAATTTTCTGGAGGGCACGTGCAGACTGATAAGTCGATGGCTTATGTGCAGGGGTCGGGTTGATAACAAGCAAATTGCTAATTTCTTGGTGGAACCAAAAATAGTCGGTAACAAGGCCATCCGTGGTTTATGCCATTAATTTTTTTCAAGTTCTTCGTTAGATGAAAGCAAAGAATAGAATAAAGAAGAACCAATTGAAAGTAGCAAAGGGTGCATTTTCACGCAGACTTGGGTCTGAAAAAAATGATTCATTAATTCTCAAAGGATCTTCATCCCTTTTGAAATGGCTCTGATGCTAACAGGAAATAAAGGTAAGAAACATGGTGTTTACCGACCATGGAGATATTTTTTTTATTGTTATGTATATTTCTGCTAAGACGAGTGTGACCTATTCTTTTGAGACGTAATAAGAAATAGAGGAAAAAACGCATAAGTATATGGCAGGAAAAAGAGTTTCTGCTATAATTAAATTACATCTCCTAGATCGTTTATACTTGAGTAGATAGATCATTATATCGAGGTCTAGCATCCAGAACTCAATATCCCTTTGAACTACAATTATCTCCAGTAACAATATTAAGATAAGAGGTTTATCCGTAAAATATCCAGTCATTTTGAATATCTCAAGAACCAGTTTCGCAACCTTGATTTAACTTGGAAACCAATTTGAGTGGACTCTGTTGTGAATGTAGTTACAATCAGTAGTGAGAGGACATCAAATGAGGGTGTGTATTGTGGATATATTATGTGATCTGAACATATGACAACGACGTAAGGTTAGATTTTGCATGGATCAGTCTGAAAATGAGCTCACTTTTCCTGTAGCTTATGGCATGGCAAACAGTTGATGCTAATTTTATATGTGAACATAGATAACGGGGATTTCGGCATATATTCTCTCTTTTTGCTGTTTGATGGAAGAGTGTGTTCATTAATCTCTGTATACTGATTACTTCGGAAATCATACAATTGTCGATTTGTTTTTGCATGAGTGTGGATTCGCACTAGGTGTTATATAGAGACGATTTCTGCTTCAACAGTCATCATTTCACCTGGTTGTCACAGAATCATAAAAAAACACATAGTATTGAGAAAAAAACAGACTACATAACAAACAGTACGTATATATATATATATATATATATATATATATATATATGTTATTGTGTCAACCACAGACAGCTGTTCAGATGTATTACATCTCCTCAGTGTGGCTATAGACTTTCCATTATCCCATCCAGTACTGCTGGGCAGGATTGCCCTGGAGGCCGATATCCTACCTCTAGACTACGGATCCGGACGGTCAGTTAGGCTCAATTTAAGTGATATATTCATTTACGCAGATATTCCTCATCTACCAGAGTGCTCTATTCCTATGGAAGGGCATTGCATAAGCTTACAATGGATGAGTTACCTCATTTAAAGAGTGCTCAACCCTGGATAGAGGAACGTTAATTATTGTGTCATCCACAGAGAACTGTTTCGATGCATTACATCACTTTGGTGTGGCTATAGACTTTCCATTATCCCATCCAGCACCGCAAGCAGGATTGAAACTTTCACTTCAGACGCCGATATCCTACCTCTGGACTACGGAACTGGACGGTCAGTAAGGCTGAATTTAAGCGATATACTCATTTACGCAGATATTCTTCATCCACCAGAATGCTCTATCCCATGCAATATATATATATATATATATATATATATATATATATATATATATATATATATATATATGAAAAAAATATTCATCGTTTTTCTGAACTCCTGGGGCGAAGGTTCTATGGAAAAATGTGTTTATCCGTGACTGCATGTTTTTTCCTCTAAAAGCTATGGAATATTCTATCTTTTCGATGTCAGTGTTCCTATTCTCATTCAGGGTAATAGATCCTGGCATACAGAGAATAGTCTCCATTTTTCAGCATGCCGATATCCTTATACATATTTATATATATATATATATATATATATATATATATGTGTGTGTGTGTGTGTGTGTGTGTGTGTGTGAAAAACATGACAGACCGAGTAACAGAATTTTCGACATGAGACGCGAGCCTGGGGGCTAGGAATTTACGGGGACAGTTGCCTTCACGTGTCTCCCCTGGCTCGTAGGCCGATGTTCCAGAAAGGAATGATGCGTGCATTATAAATAATCTTGTGGCTTTGCAATGATTTTTCGATAATATTAATTCTGATTTATTTCAGTCCAGAACTTGAAGAAGTCTGAAAATACAAAAATTGATATCGAATAATAAGAACGGGAAAATCGATTCTATATAACATTAATTTCTATTTTCACTTCTTCTTTATTCAGTTTGGATTCAGCTGATTATTTTCTCGCATTCACGCTTGAATGCTTTCTCGATTAGACTACATATAAAATATCCCGGGTTTCTTTTTTATTTATATCCCTTCATTAAAATATTTTTCTCAAGGTTTTCATTTTTTTACAGTGAACGTTTTCTGTCGTTCCCAATTTTGAATTACTCTTACGCAACGCATTTCAACAACACAAGCCTAAACAAAAACATTTTTCTCTTTCTCCCTCTCTCATTCTTTCTTTCTCTCTTCCTCTTCCCCCTTTTCTCTTTCTCTCTCTCTCTCTCTCTCTCTCTCTCTCTCTCTCTCTCTGTCTTTCCTTTCCTTTCCCTCTCTCTTTTGATATATATATAAAGGGAGAGATAAAGAGGGGTGTGGAACGGGTGTATTTATACATCTATATATAAACAAATCTATATGTGTGTGCGTTTATATGTATTGATATTTATGTATATGCACATATATGAAATAAATGTCCGTGTATGTATGTGTGTATATATATGTATATGCACATACACACACAAACACACATACATGCATATATATATATATATATATATATATATATATATATATATATATATATATATATATATATATATATATATATGGAGTTCTAAATATTGCTGCATATATTCATGTAGCAATTGCTTTTTTACGAAGAAATACATCATGCTTTTTATTTTTTAATTTCAGGAATGTTGATGTTTTCCTCTTATTATACACGATGATATTTAGAATATTACTTTATTCAAGGAACAACGGATTTTTTCCCTCATATTTGCGTCGTCATTCAAGTGCGCACGATTTATGTAACTCGGAATTGAGTTGGCTTTCAATCATTCTATGGTTTCTTTTCATCCATCTTGTGCTTTTCAACGTGTAGATTGTTTTTTTTTTTCTTACTGTGTAATGTAAACACCCAAATATGAATCTATATTTAACCCCATGTTACACAAGAACACATGCACGCACACACACACACACACACACACACGCACACATATACACATATATATATATATATATATATATATATATATAATATATATATATATATATATATATATGTGTGTGTATATGTGTGTGTATATGTATATATGGATACATATACTAGCACGTATACACAGCATAGCGCACGGAAAATGAATTCAGATTTGACAACACAGTGGGAAGTATGTTCTTTGGTCGTACTCAACACAACAAATGAGGAGAAAGAGTATTTTCACCGAAAATTTATTCTTTACTTTCTATCTGCGTTGATTTGTGAATAAAATCAAATATTTCCCTGTCCCTACTGAGTGTTATAAAAACACTAATAGTAATTGTCTTCCGTCGTAATCTGTAACGAAACTCAGAAACAAATTACCGCCTCCAATCAAATGAATCGCAAGATATAATCAACAATCCTCACTGTTTATCATGGAAAAATAGAAACCTTCAAAAAGGAATCCTGAAATGAAACAGAAACATAAGTTTCATTCATGAAATTATCGAATAGCGATGAGATTTTTCATTATAAACACCACCAGGAATAAATATTTGTTGAGATATCCGAAAAATCTCATCTCATGTTACCTAATCGTTTTTTCGGTGAAAACTTTTTTCCTAATTTTTCTGAAAATCCCAATAAACTTTAGCCGACCCCCTTTGAGGAATCCTGGTTTAAAATATTTATACATGATTTAAACTTGAACAAATTTAGGGCAAGTATTCAAAATCGGTCGGTTCTCACTAGTTACTTGAGGCTGGTATTGCTGATGATTTCAGTTTATTTTACTTTCCTTGCCTCCCTTTTTCCCATCTCACATAATTCTATCTGTGTATTGTAGTGAAAATACGGGTATTTATGCATGCACGTCGCTATTCAAACCTATTGATGCTTATTCGTGTGCAACAAATATAACATTCGATATAGATTAGTACACAAAAGCATGAAATCATGTTTACTTTTTTGTCATATAGCAACACAGACGTTTGAAAAAGTATTTGGATAGTTTTATTGATTCAAAGATGTTTAATGATTCGATATGTATCTATTCACACATTGATACAAAGAAACAGTGTATAGTATATGTATGCAACAGAATTAACATAATCTTCCAACTTCAGAACAGAGCACTCTAGTGGATGGGGAATATATGAATATGGGGAATGAATATATCGCTTAAATTGACCGTCCAGTTCTGCGTGGCGCAGAGGTAGGATACCAGCCTCTGGGTCTGAAGCGAAGGTTTCAATCCTATCTCGTGGTCCAGGATGGAATAAGAGTTGTTATATAAGGAAACAGCTGTCTCTGGATGACTCAATAATTATATACAATATATATATAGAGAGAGAGAGTGTGACAGACAGACACGTAAATGACAAGTGAAAAGAGAAACTCAAAATTTAGGCGTTACATCTCAATTTTTTTCATTCTTTGGGCATTTTTCGATGTAATACGGTGGGGCCAGCCATCTTTTTAAAAAAATACATTTGTGGTGATTTAAAAAGAGAATTCCACCTGGTTGATGCCGAAAAATAGAAATGTGGATATTTCTATATTGTTTGGTTGCTTAAGGGGCGAGAGGGGAGATCGTGTTTGCATGTGTAAATAAGGGTAACATTTGGTTTAAAATGGGATAGGTGCGTGAAATGCAGGAGTGTTTGTTTCCTGTCTCGTGTTTTATATGAGAAGGGCAGTGAAGCGTTAGAATTTTCATTTCTCGGGGAAAGTGGGTTTTGTTATTTTGATTATTGGATGGAGAGGTAATGTATAGACTTTAATGGATAGGTGTTGGTCCTCTTCAACAAAGAAATATCCACGTTCTCTTCTTCAGCATCAAATATTTAAACAACAAGAATAAATTCTCTCCCTGAACCACCAAAAATATTTTTCTCTGATAAAGATTGCAGGTTCCTGTCGAAATGCATTGAAATATGCCAAGGAATAATATAGAAAAGTTGACATATGAGGCTTATGTCTGGATTTTTTCTCTCCATTTTCCAATTGTCATTCTCGTCTACATTCTGTCAGATCAATTCACTTTCACAATTTATATATATATATATATATATATATATATATATATATATATATATATATATATATATACATATATATATATGTATATATATATATATATATATATATATATATATGTGTGTGTGTGTGTGTGTGTGTGTGTGTGTTTATTTATAAATAGATATTCATATGATGAGAGAGACCGGGAAGAAAGAGAGATATTATCTAGTTGTCGCAGAGAAGTGACTGTTGAGTCTTTTAAATTTCACAATTTCGATCCATGCCGACGAAGCCAAATTATTATACTGCTTACTGGATAAATCGATGATTCATACATTAGGGAAACAAGGCCTCTTCTAATGGAAAGTAATTCAAACGCTGGTATAGTTCAGTTCGAATTTTATGAAGTGATATTCATCATTAAAATGAATAAATAAAAAATGTAATATTGACAACGCCGTATTACGCCATTTTTGCTCCTTGGTAATATGTGTTATTAGAAGTCGCTAACCAAAACTATCGTTCCACAGGTTTCTTCAGTTTTCAAGTTGTTCTGGCAGGCTGGCTATGTGTGCATGTGTTAGGTATACAAGTCACACCAATAGTGCTTGTAGGCTGAAAATTTCAACTTTTACTCCTGATTATGTCAAGAAAATATGTTTTTGGTTTTTCGAAAATTCTTCCAATGATAATTTTTTGGTCTGGATCCCAATTCACAAGACTTGCCCAGACAATTTACAGCATTGAAAATATCAGGGCATCGTGTTCAACTTCCGAAAGTACATGTTCACCTTGCATTACCCTTGAGAAAACATGAATCCAGTATCATAGCAGGGGGTGCAGGGTTGCCCCCAAACAAGTGGCTTGGATGTATAACTTGTATGCACCCCTTTGTGTATTTTGACCGAGAATGTATCATTGTCGTGGATGAAAAGTTGAAGGAACTGCGTTGATGTTAAATGATGAGTATGGATATCGCATCCGTGACTGGTTAGTATCGAACAGTGGTGTTGCTTTGTGTGTGTGTGTGTGTGTGTGTGCCTCATTTAGTAGTGTGTCGTTCTGCCAGGTACCTTGTCCGACCAGGTACGATGTTTGAGGTGTTTCTTCCTAGTATTCTGTTCTGAATCCAGATGTCCTTACCTCCCTTCTATAATATATATTTCTTCGTTATCTTTAGTTGAAAACTATTCCTCAATTGTCCCTTTGTTACAGTTAGCTGGTACTCAAGCTAATAAAGAAACCGCAGAAATTCAGTTTTTTTTGATAATTATAATAATTTTGTCCTGATTGTTCACATCAATGGTCCACCGTATAAGCTTTATTAATTTAGTAAACATAGGAATACTTTACCTCCATTTATCAATAATTCTTTTCATTCGATTAATCTTACTTCAGTCTGTGGAGAATTTCAAATTCTTTTAACAACAATTAACATTAGTCGACTTCATATTTTCTGATCTTATAAGACCACTTTTTTTTTTCAAGAAATGGCAATAATTTTTGGCCATCACATCAATCATCTGCGGGCTGTAATGAAATGAGCAGACAACCTAACCCCCTCACTTAGTGACAGTAAGCATTCTGGAGATCAAATTTTAATCTTGGTATTTTTTCTCATATATCCTCTTATTCTTTACCCCTCCCTCTCTTTCTCTTTTTCCCTCTCGTTATACATATGGCCATTAATTTATCCCCCTATTTTCCAATATATTTAATCATTCTTTAATCGTTTTTCTATACTTCTCTAATATTCACACACACACACACACACACACACACACACACACACACATATATATATATATATATATATATATATATATATGTTTAAGAATTACAATGCTTAAACCCAGTGAATGTTAACAATTTGTGCTAATCAGTAACCAGCAAATACATGTGACGTGTACTTCAATATGTTGAGAAGTACGCATCACAGAACAAAAACAAAGGCAAGTTTGAAATCAGCCTCTCTCAAATACCTGTTACACACATCTTTGGGTCAAATTTTGCATAGAGAAAAGTGTTGATTTTCATAGGTTTTCCGTTTGTGCTTTTAGGAAAAATTGAGTCGAGTTTTTTTTTGTTTCTTTCTTTCTTTCTTTCACCTAAGATTTCCCTAAAAACTATTCCAGCTAGGTCTATGAAATCAAACTGTATGTGTATATTCAATCAACATCAACATCATCCAGGTTTGGTTTTTCATCATTTATTTGAACCTACTCACATGCAAGGGGTTTCATTATCACTTTTAGAATTTCGTTTCGAGCAGTAATTTTTTCAGTTCTTGGGCATAGCAGTTCAATAGCCTGTTATAGTTGCACAAGAAAAAAATTGCAGAACAAGTTCAATCCCTGAAAAAGCTTTTTTCCCTTTCAATTTTATATGGTTTTAAGCAATGTAATTATAATGCTGAACTTGAAAATTCTTATTGGGCTGTTATTCTCAATTCCAAATTTTAGGCCGCCAAATAGAGCTGAAAAAAAATTGTTCGAAATCCCACACAACGTATGTGTTATAACTGACATCCATACTAATCAATCGGTTCTATGGCATGGCGGTTCAAAAGCCGTAATGTTATTGTTGCAGAAGATAATGATTGCAAAACAAGTTCAAACTCCAACAAAGAAAGCTTTTTTCCCCATACGATTTCATATGCTTTCAAACTTTTTGACGGTTTATGAATCTTTTTTTTTTTTTTTTTTTTTTCATTTTTCAATGCGGATTCTATTTGCAATTTGGTTATGAAAGCTAAACTTGACCCTCACTTTAGGCATATCGGAATTCAGATGATCCCGATTTGACTACGGAACATATTTGATTAAAACAAGTTTGGTGCTATCTATGGGGTCTGCGTCAACGCTCTCAGAAAACATATATGTCCTAAAAAGATTTTTTTAATTTTATTTTCGGACTGCCTCGAAGCTTTGAAGTCATGGTGACTCAGTATCATCAAATTATACTAGTATATTTCGAATCAGCAACCGCTAGGATGTTTTTTCATCATTTTTTTATGTACTCATATGCGATGTGTTTCAATACTATTATTGCATGTCTTTTTGAGCGATGATTCTTTGGTAAAATGTTGTAGTAATTCAGTAGCCGAGTTGTTGAATCCTCAGATGATAGAAATGGCGAATCACGTTCAAACTCTAACAGACGAGGCCCCCAACGCTCTTAATTTTATCTCCAAACCCTTTAAGAACTTTTCTGTTCGGATGAATTTAATTTTCAATTTTTATGGGGCTTCTATCTTCAATGTAGTTATAATTCTGAACTGGACCCTCACTTTGGGCATATCAGCAGATCATACTTTGCCTGGTCAAGTTTTGCGAAAATCAAGTTTGATGGGATCTGTGCTTGTGCTCGTAGAAAATGAGTGCGCGTTTTTTTTTGTGGGGGGGGGTATCTTAATTTTTTTTTTTCTTAATTCACTTTTTCAGATGTGATTCACAGATTAATGGTCTTGATGGTTCAGTAGCTGAGCAGTTACACCCTTGGTGAATAGAATTTGTGGACTGAGTTCAAAATCAGCTAGATTGGTTTATTTTCCCTTCAGTGTTTATGTAATTTTTGCCGTCTATCGATATCATAAACCTATCTATGTGTATGTGTGTGCTGTAAGATACTGGGAACTACGTATCACTCGACAGAAGCAAAGGCATTTTGGAAATCAGCCGGTCTATAATTACCAATAGCACACAGCTGTATGTCGAATTTTTCATAAAGAAGCATTTTGTCGATTTCTGTTGTGTCTGCATTCGCACTCTAAGAAAACAACTAAATATTATTCTTTTGTGTTTTTTTATCTAAGTTTCCTAAAGAATATGTATATTTTTGTCTCATAAATTTAACTTTAATATTTCAGATCAGGAAATCTTGGTTTGTTCTTTTCATTATTCATTTCAATGTACACACATACAAGGGGGTCAATGCCCAAGAAAAATTGACTGAACACAAGAAAACTTTCAAAAAGTTCAAATAAAACATAAACACAGAAAAAAAAACTTCCCTGCAGGATAAGACCTGTTATTTTCAACTGTTTCGTCACTTTAATGAATTATAGCTTAACTTTATTGGATTTCATTATATTTACAAACGATTGATCTCGAAGATTTTTTTTAATTCAAATCTATTCCTCCATACTTTTTGAAATACTGCAAAATCTATATTTACCCCCTGCAAAATGTATACTGTACTCTCTTGTTTATCTCGCTTTTTGTTTAGTTATTTTTCTATTCATCTGCCTGATTGTCTGTCTATCCACGTATTTATTTATCCCTTCGCTTACCCCTCTTACCTGAGGCAGGTACTGCAGGAATTCAGGAATGTAACCCAACGATCCACTAGGTCATGGTGTAATTTGATTCGATGTTGAAGATGTTGACTCTCAGTCCAAAGTCATTTTCATAGCTGCTTTTGTCTGTTTTTCACGCTTCCCCCACAGAAATCAAAACTGAAAAATGCTGAAAAAGCTTCATGTTTAGACTGTTGAATAGGTAAGAGAAAATTGATGGCAACTATTTGTACATTAGGATGAGGTTAGTTCAAAGCATGGGTGTTTTGGTGTAGTATTTTTGTTTTCTAATATTTTTGAAAACATTTTACCTTTCTCATTTCAAACGAAGGGCAAATATCGAATAAAATTGATCTTGCTACCTGGCATGATTATTTCTTTGTGGCTGTTATTGAATCATTTCCTTACCTGGCTTTGTACAGCGAGTCAGACTCGCATTTTCGGTTGCGTGATAAAGGTGGATTGGAGGTAAGGTGAAAGACGAAGAGCGCCATGCATTCAGTGATTTCCCAGGTGAGGGAAAAGCGCGGGAAAACTCTGACGTAATCAGCCAATCAAAATGGAGATTGAAAATGAAGTAATGGGAGAGGGTGTGATAAGGTAAGAGATGTTTGAGAAGTGTGAAAACAGAAAAAAAGGAAGAAAGAAAAACAAATCTGTCGGTGACGAAGGGGGAGCAGGATTCAATCCTATTTATTCCCCAGTAACACGCTCTAACATGGCTTTTATTTTCACCTTTGGATCTTTTCACACGTACTGTACACACTATCTCTCTCCCTCCCCCATTCTCTCCCTCTCTCAAACACGCAGACACATGCATGTGTACATACATTCAAACATACACCCGGAGAGAGAAACACTCATACACAATTACGAAAATATTTATATCAACAAAGAAAACAAATCAGGCTCGTAGAGTTTATGCACAAGTGCATACATATAAGTTCATAAATAAATACATCTATTGTGGGCCAGTAAATCTGATAAAACAGATATGACAGGCACATCCACACGCACACACATGTACGCACACACACATATATATATATATGTATATGGTTTCTTGGCGTATATGTTGAAAAGAAAATTATTAATCATAATTATGTAAACATATTTATAAATGTATAATCATAATTACTGATTCTAATTTCCAACAAATATACATACATATATATATATATATATATATATAAATATATATATATATATATATATATATATATATATATATATATATATAGTGGTGAATATACGTAGAAAATCGATTGATGTGAATATTATATGCATGAAAATGCACACAAAATCATATATATATATATATATATATATATATATATAAGCATAAATATATATATATATATATATATATATGTATAAGCATGCATATATATATAAGTATATATGTATAGTATTTACTTTTTGCATGTTGCTTTACAATCATTATGCAAATGCATGTAATGAAGACAAAGGCGCAGTATTTGATGACCTAGAGGTAAGCATATCCTGTTTTCTAGCCTGGTTTGTGTAAGCATCAAGTAGAAGCTACTGTCTGTGAATTTAAGTTTGTGTATACCTTTTTAATGCCTGCATATACAAGATGGTATCCATAGATATAATTCTATGATAAGTCAAACTCATGTATCAATATGATTTAAGTGCTCTATTGCCACATCAGAATTTATCCCGATAACAGCTGTGTATCAGAAAAATCAATCTTATTAAAAATAAAACAATTGTTCATGAACTTAAGTCAGGTTAAGGTGGCGAAGCTTTTTTCTACCGTGTGTTAGAATCATCATTTTTTGAATAATCCCGTCATTGGAAGTGTCACTTACATGCATACATGTATTTTAATGTTACTTAATACTTATAGATCGGTGGCCTATTTTTCTGATATATTTATAGAATTGGTAGTTTGAGAAGATATAACTTGGATATTCCAAATTATTCCCATAACAACCAAGATAATCAAATGAATTTTTTTCTCAAAGTCGATCGTGTATCACCTAAAAACACGTGGAGAGTCACTGGTAACACAAGTCTTATGTTTTTTTACGAGTCGTTACAATGCATGCCATGATGCTCCTAAGACTATTCGACTATTATTAGATTATCAGCATAATTCATCTGATATATTCGATTGGATGAAGCATAGGTATCCCTTGCTTTTCGAAAATTCACATCCAGAGTTTATTTTTGAGCAGACTGTTAAAGAGGCAGCATGTTCCCTTCTTTCAATACTCTTATAAATTGAGAATCTCTCTCACTCGCCTCCTTCTCTCTCTCTCTCTCTCTCTCTATATATATATATATATATATATATATATATATATATATTGTATTACATATATACATATGTACGTTGGAGATAATATTATGAACCATTTAAATTGACAGCTAAACTAATATTTTTCCACTTGGTGAAGTATTTTATTCCGGTGCTTTCTGTATCGTAACAATCAATTCGATCTGAAATTGTAGAAATGTCTTTGTTCGTAATAAATTTACGCCCTGACCAAAAAAGAAAACCTGCACGTTAATGGATTTAGTAATACGAGAAGAAAATCAATTTGCTGTTGACAAGTTGTTCGTGTTTCATTACGCGTTGCTGGAACAGACAGAAAACCTGGCAATCAGATTGGCTTACGGATGGATTTGAGTTTTGTACATTAGATTGCAAATATATGTGCATTAGTAATTGGTTCACTCTTAGCCTATATTATTGTACAACTACAAGACAAGCTTACAACTGACCTATATTCAGAGACAAAGCAAGGGAATTCGGGGCCCGAGGTGGTCGTCTCCTTGAAGGATCTCCTCCATTACTTAATGAGATTTGTCAGAAGTGCAATACGTCAACTACGATTTATAAAGCTTTTGGGAGCAAGAGGAGGTTTAAAATAGCCCTTCTCACACATCCCTGCTTATATCACTATATAGTCGAAGTTTCTGCGTGCATCGTACCCATGGTGGCTGCAAATTCCCCACGGAAACTGGTGTTTATTGTTCAAGACTGATTCTTGATTCGATTCGAGATGAGAACCAGCTCAGCTAATATCAGTGTCGATTTGGGGGGCAGATAGTACTTTATATTTATTACCAAGGTTACAGGTAAGTATTGCTGCCTAAGTGATACGCCAAGAATGTGAATGCTGCTTTTTAAGGCATGGGGATTCATTTATTAAGAGTTGAGTGACTTATTTTTCATGTGTCATTTTCAACCATTTGGCATTCTATTGCACTTAACAAAAACTTGGTTAAAATGCATGTTTTTAAGCATTAAAACTCTATTACTTCATTTTTGCGTCTGTCATGTAACATCTCTCTCTCCCCCCCTCTCTCTCTCTCTCTCTCTCTCTCTCTCTCTCTCTCTTTCTGTATATATATAATGTATATATATACATATATATATAAATGTACATATATATATATATGTGTATATATGTACATGTATATACATGTGTGTGTGTGTGTGAGCGTGTTTGTGTCTTTGTGTCACTGTGTGAGCATATGAGTGAATATTATGCAGTTTATTCGACGATCGTATAATATGGTTATGCCAGGCACGAGGTGACATAAAAGAAAAATTCTACATTGAACTAAATATATCAATCACTTGTTATATAAATTTGAAATCCCGATTCCAAAACTGAAGATATTTTTTTTATTTTGGGTTTCATTATTTCATAATACCTTCAATAAAATCAAGCCGTTTCTATAATTTATGATTAAAGTTTACACGCGTTCTTTACGATTTTTTTACGTATGTTCGTAGAAATATCAAACACATACACAAACACACACACACACACACACAAACACACACACAAATTTATACAAAGACCACTTAAAATTGTCTGAGGTATATGAATATATGTTTGTGTTTCCGTTATACATTCATCTTTTTCTCGTGTCAAAGGTTATCCCTGATTGCTGCTCACTTGTAATACATATCTACACTCTCGCTCTCTCTCTCACACAAATGCACAAACGTGCGCACATATATATATATATACATATTTGCAGTCCCAATTATGATATCAAAATATCATATCTATAATCAGCAAATGCTGAAACATGCATTATTCATTATCGATCTTCTGAATATCCTTGAAATAGTTACTTGAAAAATATCTTATTTGATATTTACTCTATTACATCGATAGAAATGCCTTGTGCATGAACATTTACTACTCAATCTTGAAGGAATCATTTCAAAAAGTTCAAGCATAAACCCTTTCATAGTGTTGGCTAGGAAAGTTGCGTCATCACATTTTAAGAAGTGTCCAACCCCGAACCACTCGACCATCAATTCTGCTCTGCTTGATTTTTTTCTAGCCAAATCTCTGATTCAAACGAGTTTTTCATTTAGCAAATTTGTTACATCCAACAATAGCGCTATTAACAATGATTTCGTCCCACATTTGAAATGTTCTTTGAGCAACCATGCTCACTTTAATTTGTTTGTTCTTTTGTCTGTTCAATTCCATACCGAGTTATTGTACAATCCATTTTAGTTCTTTGTTTTATGGGGTTTTGAAACAATATTTATTTTAAATTTGAGAGTAGTTTTTTGTTCTGTCCTTTTTTTCAGTTTCTGGTAATGATGATTTATTTCGCCGTATGTAGTCTTCTAATCTTTCACTAACTCTGCACAGTTTGATTTTTCTCCGATTTAGTCTCTGATCCCAGCGACGCCAGCCAAACGAGTAAGGTTTAATTCATTGGCGTCAGAGGTATCAACTGGCCCATATTAATTCTTTGGAAAAGCGACCCAAGAGGTGACCACATGTTTGAAAAAGGAAAAGAAAAGTCGTAGACACCAATTAGCATTCTAGAGTTTTCCATGTCACAACGGTGTGAGTACAAAAAAGATTGTTCGTTTGTTTGGCCGTTTGTTAGTTTGTTTGTTTTTTGATTCCAGACAAGAAAATGAAGAAACAAAAAAATCAACACTGTTCAGAGTAAAATCTGCGACAACGGGAAAATGGGGGTTTCAATGTTTCTGTTGTTGTATAAATAGATGATGGTTGTGCAAATTTTTAAGAGCTAGATCTTTCATCGGGCATTGTTAAATGAAAAATTTGGAAACACCGCTGGAAGTACTATGATAAACCTGATGGAGTCGCCATTTACTTAAAGTTGGATTGATGCTCTACCAATATTGTGTTGTTGTAAAGCTTGCTTCATATGATGAATGTCTCATCAAAATTTGCTGGTGTGGTGGCCTTCATTGGAGATGAAATGACACAAGTCTTGCTACCCCTTCAACAATTTCTTCGGCCTTCTAACTAAGTTTAGTAATATTGTAGTGTGATTTTAATGATTTCAGTTATTTCCTTTGCAAGACACTTTAGGGCTGTTTCAACAAATATTATACATTTATTCAATTATCTCTACTTGAATTTTAACTCTTATAGAACGTAGTGTCTACTGTTTAAGAATGAAAGCAAGTCACTTCAAGAGCGCAGTACTCTCCTCGGTATTTCCACCAATTTCGATGAGACTGTGATCTGAATATCCTCATTTTTGCCTCGCATTTTCAACACTACAGCATCGTACGAAAGATTTTAAACACTGTTACAAGTGATATTGTCTTGAATACTGATTAAATGAGACATTGACAACCATTGAATTGAGATTAAAGAAATAAGGGTCAAAATTGTAAAGATTTGGCAATATTTAATCTAATTAAAATACAAGATAATATTCACGCAATTTCTACAGGTATAAATAAACAAAACCATATCATCAAATATTGCGACAAAGAAAGGAGAATAAAGATTGAGTTGATAGTATTAGATGTGTTCTTTTGTCAGTTGTAAAGCTCTGGTAGACTAATCAGTAAGAGCAGTGATCATGGCAAGATAGGATTCTCTAGGTAAAAGGCTGTGAACTCATGTCTCACCGAGCGGTTATTCTTCATTACCAAACTGTGTTGTTTACAAATGGACTCAGAATGATAGTCTCTGTAGTTGCAATGAAAAGCAACAGAAAATTATGCAGAGGAAAAATTAGTAAAATAATCAATAGGTGAGGACATAGGTAATATTGTAACCTTCACATCCTACAATGTTTTAATTTTTTCTCGGTTTTACTCTGATCCAGCTTCAATTTCTGGTTAGCAACAATAGACACACCCTCAGACTGCAAGAAATTCTTGTCTTTGTTTTTAAAGACAAAATCTCCTTGCCCGAAGAAGTGTTCAGTAGGATATGTTCTGTTTTTTGCTCATACTACTTAATAGAAAACTGTCAACGATAACTGTCAGCATAAACATAGTCACCATAACAGTTTTTAAGTTGGTCTGGCTGGCTGGCTATGTATGTATGTATGATGTGCACTATTGAAGTTAGAGGACTGACAAATACAACATTTGCTCATTATTACGTCTGAGGAAAAAATTGTGCTCTTTTAATATTTCCCTCAGAAACAAGTTTTTATTTAGAGGTTCAATTTACTATGTAAGTTTATGCTAAATGTGTTAATCGATTAGACATCATTGATAAATATCATTTAAGGAATGAAACCTAAAAAAACATATCTGTCTATACATAGAAAATATCTCAATATTTTGAACTCGTAATTATTGTAGGTGAGTAGAAATTAAGTCAAAAATCATTTAAAATCTGGTATAGAATCTCCTGCTTTGATTCTATCGCTTATTGTATTTAATAACCGTAATTATAGCAGGGGGCCTTTTTAATAGGTAACTTTGAAAGAAAAAAAATAATTCAAAACATTAATTCCTGAAAAGATTCATTAATGTGATGTCTAAAAAATATCATATCATTAAAAGGTGGCCATTTTCATACGCAGATCTGTATTGAAAAACTTTAAAAATATAGCAAAGCTATTATCTAAACAATAAAACCTATAGCAATACCAAACATATAGACGTTGACATGTAAAATTGAGTAAAAAAAGAAATAGATGTATCTGATGTGTAAACATAAAAACATGGTTCACGAATGATAATCTATTATTGCATCTGGTTTATCATGTGTAAAATTGAGTCTGTAAAGTACAAAAAAATACAAGTACAGGGCTATGGGAAAGATTGCAAAATGAACTTTCTCGGTTTCAGTATTAAAAAAAAAATGATTGATTAGAATGTGTTAGGGCAAATTTGAAAATAGGAAGCAATCAAGATTGAACCTGGTGGCCAATGGTAGCATTCATAGCAATAATGCAAAGATCTGTTTCGCTTCTTTTACTCAAAATTTGATTTGTCAAGCCTCACCCAATAAAAATCGCATAATTGTAGATGAACATAAAGCTAGGAAAACATCGAATTACAGGCCTGGAATTACCTCCCCTTGATTCATTCGCTCCCAGGGAAAATATCTACATAGAAAAATACATGGAGGTTATATGTAAACTCGTACGTAGGCCTTGAGTGGGTTCTTCTATTCATGCATCATTGTACGTTGGATCTAGACCTGTGTGCAAAGATTTGGTAGAGATTTGTTGAGAAATGGCGATGTAATTTCAAAACAAACAACCGAACAAACTATCACACACTCACACACACGCACATATATATATATATATATATATATATATATATATATATATATATATATATATATATATATATATATATATATATATATATATATTTGAGATGCCACATAGTTATGTTTCAGTGTTTCTATCAGTCTGACATGCTTTAGTTGCAAACTGCTGGTTTTAGTGATGCTTTTTTTTGCCTTTAAAACAATGAACATTTTTGAGAGAGTTTCTGTTATGTGTAACATAAAAGCCTACATCAACAATAACATTCAACAATCCCTAACAAGTGATAAGCTTACCACTAAAGAGCGAAAGGCGCTTAATAAACTCAAAAACAATACTAACTTAATAATTACGAGAGCAGATAGGGTGGAGCCATAGTCATCTGGGGTTTAAATGAATACCTCATAGAAGCAAACATACAACTAAGCAACACTGAAGTTTTCAAAGAACTCCCTAACAATCCCTTCAACAAATACACAAATACAATAACCCAATCCCTAACAGAATTATACAACAGCAACATGATAGATAAAAGAATGCAAAATATACTTAAACCCACTTCCACAAAACCCTCTAGGTTCTACCTACTCCCCAAAATCCACAAACGAAATAACCCAGGTAGACCAGTCATCTTCTCCATTAACCAAACTATGTAACTACCAAACTATGTAAATATGTAGATCACTACATCCAACACTTAGCAATGGAAATTAAATCCTACATACGAGACACCACAAACCTTCTAAACAAAATCAAACATATTACAACAATCCTAGACAAAGCATTTCTAATCACTATGTATGTGAGATCTTTACACTCCAACATTAAACATGACGAAGGTATCCTTGCACTTACAGAAGCTCTTAACAATAGAACTACTAAAGAACCCAGTACTGTAACAATTACCACACGTGCACCACATTCTAACTCTAAATAGCTTTAACTTTAACAATAGACACTTCCTCCAAGTGAAAGGCTGCGCCATGGGCACAGTAGTGGCCCCATTGTATGGTAATATCGTCATGGGTAAATTTGAAGAAATCCACCTATAGATGACATTTTTTTTCATATGCACAGGAGATAAATCCAAATTAGAGAATTTCTTTACACATATAAACTCTGCATGCGATTCAATTAAGTTTGACTTCGTGACATCCACTGACTCCATAGCCTTCCTGGACACCTGCATATACATAAACAAAATCAGAAACCTCCAAACTACCCTCTACACTAAATCCACTGACACCCACAATCACCTCCACTCTAAGTCAGCACATCCCCAACACCTAAAAAGAAGCCTACCATTTTCATAAGGCCTTAGAATTAGAAGAATTAGCTCTACAGAGAGTGAACTCAACAGACATAACCATAACCTAGTACAACCTTCACTGAACGAGGATATCCACTGGATGATACAAAAAGCCAAATGAAAAGAGCAACTAGAATACCCGAGTATGAAACCCTTAAGCTCTCCTACGATGATAAACCTGACCGCAGACCACTCATAACCATCTTCAACAACACACTTCCACCCTTAGCACACATAATCAGTTGGAGATGGAACATCCTAATCATTAAAACAGATCTAAGAGAAACATCAAAGATATGATTAGCAGTAACTATATCACAAATAATAAAGTCTCACACAAAAATAACCCTTGAACCACTAAATTCTGTAAACCATGCGACATAAGAAATAGTCTATGTTGCAACCACCTTAAGTACACCAACACCTTCATAAGCACTATCACTAAAGAGAGTTTTCACATATACCATGGCACTAACTTTCGTTGCAAAAACATTATATACCTTCTACAGTCCAATAGGTGCAAGTTACAATACTAAGGCAAGTCCAAGTGGCAATTTAACATCAGACTCAACAATTTCAGACACAGGCTTAAATCAGAAAACAATTGCAGCCCACTTCCCGAAGAACTACACTTTCGCCCACCCGGCCGCAATTTTGCCGCGGACTCTAGTTTTTACTATCATTGAAAAAATAGAAAAAAATACTCCATGGACATAACTGAAGTTCTAGAAAGACACGAGGATATGTAGATTGACAAACGCAATTCATATCCTCTAATTCATAAGACTCCTACTAAAAGCAACGTAACATCAACATATACCCTCCCTAATTAAGATACATTCAATACTGGGAGCTTCAAAGTCACACAGACCCATAGCAAAATCCACCTTAGCCGGTCATATCACTTGTTCAAATCATAGCCAACATACTTTTGAAACTTATGTAGTTCCTTACCCTCATCATCCCTCCGTTTAAACTATCCCTAACATACCCACAAAATCTAACTCCACATCACTTCCCTCCTACTCTGACACATTTTGTCCTCCCCAAGACCATCTGCTACTGCCCAACTATAGATTTCATCCGTGGCTGGACTTTCTCTCACACAACAAGATGCCCCAAGCAGGCTGAATAAATTTTTTTGCTCACAAAGCAAAGCTCCTGATGGTGGACTGAGGTTCCACATCAAACATTTAACCCCTAAAAGCACATACTCACACAGCACACACTACTGAAGATGGGAATACCTCCTGGAACATAGACATTAACAAAAAACAAAAAAAAACACGGATAGATAAACCTAACTTCAAAACACTTTACTCCCGAGTCTGTCTCACTCTTTACAGTTCATATATATATATATATATATATATATATATATATATATATATATATATATATATATATATATATATATATATATATATATATATATGTACTGCTGATTGAAATTATTGGCATAGTGCTAGTTTCTTTCATTTGTGAAAAATTTAGATATTGTTGCAGTTGAATCTTTCCTTTAGGCTTTTGTAAGCGTTTGGTGGATGTATATGCAGAAGAGACTGAGTACAAAGTACATTCAACAAATGATAACAAAATAACACGAATGCTATGACCATTAATAATTAATCCCAAGAGAAATGTATAAACAGGAAAATATTTTTTTCATGCATGAATGATGAATATCGTATAATAATTACTAATATATTAATATTTTTTTTATTTAAAAAAGAAACTGTATTGGTGATTAAATTATGGTTTAAATCATTTGCGCCAGAACACTATTCTAAAGTTCAAGGGAGAAAGAACTCTTGAAAAAAACATGGATGCGATAAGAAGAACAAACTGTCCATCGGAGCAGAACGTAACCTTTAAATAACTTTCAAATAGCCTAATTATTATAACTAAGGGACTCAAGTATAATTTGGGAGCTGCTGATGTGGAAGTAACTAGAAAAACTATTACTAGAGCCCTGAACAGAGCAGGGTACGCGTATAAAAGTTTTAACTAGATCTTCAGAGAGTCCCCACCTAAATCCGATTGAAAACTCATGGATTGAATAAGAGCAAGAAAATCAAGGTATCTGCAACAACTTAAAGATTATGTACATGAAAGGTGGGAAAATAACCCCTTAGATGTTTACGCTGATTTAGTGAAAGGTCAGCGAAAAAGATTAGAAAAAGTTATACCTCAGAAGGATGTACAATTGACAATTAATTTCTTAGTGCCATCAATTTTCGTCGTACAGGTATTTTTTTTTTCGTTGTTTACAATAATTCAAAATCAAATATTGAATGTTGTCTCTGTTTTCGTCAATCAATTATCTTTGTAATTATATCCAATGAATAAAAAAATCAGACTGCGCAGAAAATTTCAATCAGCAATATATATATATATATATATATATATATATATATATATATATATATATATATATATATATATATATATAACATTGGCTTTTTTACAATATTATCATTCACGCCATGCAGAAAGAATGAAATAACAGAAAAAATAAGGTTCGATCCACCATATGAAAAACTCACAAATATGACAGAATGATAATAAGTTTGCTCGGTCAGCACTTCCCACAAACATATTCAACAGAAATACAGATGAAATTAACTATAGTTGTAAAAGGAATGTAAAACAAATCATAGAACATACCAAAAATCAGAAACAACAAACAAACACGACAAACAACAACCACATATAACTGTAGATAAAAATCCATATAACAATTAAAAGGAAGTTGCTTCCAATGTAGTATCCTATGTGGAGATATCACCATCTCAGCAGCAAACACAGTAAAACATGCATACTTATAACAGAAGAAACATTCAAACAAAGGACTCATCAAAACAAAAACTCATTCATGAATACCAGATACGAACGCAACACAAGAGTATCAAGTACACACGGAAATGCAAAAAAAAAATACCAAAAAAAACATAGAAGGTAAACAAAAATCTGCATCAGCTAATCACATTTCAAAAAATTGTTTCCCCTGTCTAAAAGTGAAAATAGCAATCATAACTTTTTTGAACCCCAAATTACTCTTTAAAGAAAGATCCGAATTAATACCAAATCTTCGACATGAAAATGAATTCTTATCACTTAATAAACCACAAAGTACGATTCTAACGACAAAAACAAACCAGCAATATGAAACCAAAGACTTGAACGTAAAAATGTACAAAAAAGAAACATAACAACATGAACAGTTTAATAATTAGATATGTAAAAACTCAAAATTCAAAACACTATTTAGACTACACCATAAACAAGAACAACAGAAAACCAACAACAAAAATAGTTTTGTGCAAGCAAAATTTATAATTCATTTATAAAGAGCAAAAATACAAAAACTAAAATTACTCCTAGAACCAATACATCACAAACCAACAACAAAAGCAGTTTAATAACTGAATAAGTGATTTTGAATTCAATCTATTTTATTTCATCCACCAATTCATTCTACCTTCAAATTCCTTATAAACACTAATGATAAATGCCGGTCTTTACCAATAAGCTTGCTATTTTATATTGTGTCCATAAACATTTCTATAACTTGAATTGATATACATATTGATGGCTGAGTAAGCATTTAATAAAAAAATACGTTTGAAGGTAATCGTACTAGCATTAATTTAATAATAATAATAATAATAATAATAATAATAATAATAATAATAATAATAATAATAATAATAATAATAATAATAATCATCATCATCATCATCATCATCATCATCATCATCATTTGAATCAGACAGGTAGATAGGAATTCAATTTATGGTAAAAGTTTAAAACTGCTCCTCTGCCTGATATATGTTAGTGGTGGGGAAAATAGTAGGTTGAATTGACTTGAAATAAAGAACTGTAAACTTGACTACCACCAATAACAGAGGGAATTTTTTTTTTTAATTTGTGACAGTCCTAAAAGTAATATCTGGAAAATACAGTCTTCTTGTTCTGAACCATTTCAATACTCCGCATACTCACGGTCTTAACAATCAAGATTAAATCCTACGGATGCTAAACTGACATTATGAGATTGCTCTGATTTAAATCAGTCCTAACCAACCCTTCCAGTGTAGTGTCACGAATAAAACAACCCTTGCCGGAAATGGAAATCCTCCAAATGCAATGAAACTTGAAAAAACCTCCAGCTGCATCGACTGCTACGCGATTAATCAATGAGAAAAGAATCAGGCTACGGTCGAGAAAATATCCACCGGTTCAAACTATTTTGAAAATGGTTTGTTAGGACACTGGAACCTGAATAATCCCAACCCTGAACCAAAAGACCGTCCATCAAATAGTTATGACAGCTCTATACACTCCATTATACATAGCAGAACGAAACTGTATGGAGGAAACTTACTGGATATGGAGGAACTTAATCAGGTAAGATCATCACTGATATTTACTAGCTAAAAAATATGTAGAGACATCATAAGAAATAATGCACTAACTGGTGCAGAAGCTGAATAACCTGAAGATAGCATTAATAGTTATAAAGAGAATGATGAAAACCAAAATAGTGACGAAGCTGACGAAGAATAAATAAATGACAACCATGTTAAACAGACAACTTAGACCTAACCTAAAATACATGGAACAAAAAACCCTGGTTATTGCAACAGGAATGACTAATAAAAATGACCACCAATTTGAACATGGAAATAGAGAGAAGATATGAGGCCAAAATGATATCCTGAGACACATAATCAAGCATTTGTTCATGGCTAACAGAGAATAGCTACCTAAATTCCAGAATAACAGACCCAATCACAAACAAAAGAATAAACATCGAAATTCACAACGCTGCCCTTGCACTATTTCTGCAAGAATCGGCCAGTAAAGAGGATAATTGATATCGTCCAAAATGTTTAATGATATTCCCAGTTTTAAAACATATTCAAGAATTTTATGTATATACATACTCACACACACACACATAACACATAACACACACACACACACACACACATAACACACGCACACGCACGCACACACACACACACTTATATATATATATATATATATATATATATATATATATATATATATATATATATATATATATTTAAAAGGAATGCGTTCTTGTTCACGAGTAATCGATGTATTGAAAGGTACACTTATTTAAGCTTCATGTAACTGGATTCAATGGAGGGAATATCTAAATGGCAAAACTTCTCCACAATTCCCAAAATATTGATTGTATACATAAGAGAATTAACTTACAGCAAGAAACCGTACATAATTTATTAAGATCTTCACAAACCATTTCTCGGTGAATTTTCTCTGCGAGTTGGAATATTCCGCAAATCGTGTGTCTTACAGTAACAACTTTTACAAGACATAGAAAAAAGAGAGGAAAGATAGCAGAGCAAAAAGGCAAAAGAAACCCAATGAGTAAAAAGCAGATAAGAAAGACCAGTTAGGTTTCCCGTTGGAGAAAATAAAAATTGTATTGGGCAAGAGAAATTGTACAGTGGGAAGGACAGCGGAGCAATGAAGAAGAGAAAGGCTTTGAGAAAAGGAGAGTAAGTACTGCAATACCCTGAATAGAGCGTTTTTGAATCGTCCCACCATTGCTGTACAAATTATTGACACTTTGTATACGCTGAAAATACAAAGACACATCAATTTATAATAAGATCCGTAACCGTACGGTTTCGAAAAGTGTAGAAAACTTTGGAAGGAATTAAACTCTCTTATCGATATATACTTGTAGTGATGACTGACATCTGGTGCAGAACGACTGTCAGTGTGCAGATCTCGTTAGACTATTTATGATAATCAGACACCTAGCCCTTTGCGATTCTATGATTAAAGTATATAATTCTTTCATCCTTGAGGGGTCAAATAGTCGCATACTTCGCACCGCTGTCAGTTGCCCATGTTTGAACATACTACATTGGATGTAATAGGTACCTTACCATACCAATAATTAATCAAAAGATTCATGTCTTCATTCACTGATTCTTTTCCTGTGGCCTTTCTCTTTCGTCTTTGCAAGTGAGTTTTGTTTATGAAAAATGCTTCCTCCGGGGTAAACTGAAGCTGGAACAGCTAAAATCCTTTTTGAAGCTTTTAAGGAAGGATCTTTACATGAAACACATATGTACGTGCGGTATTCGCATATCAAACAGAATGAAATGTCACTTGAAGACCAATCACAATTCTGCCGACCTTCAACAAGCCAAAATGATCTTGAGAAAATGACCACATGATCAATGAGAATAATTGTCAGACTATTGATAAGATATCTGAAGGGACTGGTGAAGGTTAACTGAAAATTTGAAAATGGAACACGTTTTTGCAAAATCTGCAAAATTATTGCTCACAGAAGATTATAAAAAAAACCGTTTGAATGTGTGTCACGATTTGAGGTGACAATTAAAAAAGATCCACAGTTCCTTTTCAAAGTTATGACAAGGGATGGGTCTGTAATTCCGATTACATTCGGGTTTCCCTTCGTATAAATTGACCGATACAAAACACTAATGACAAAAAAATGACAAGAAAAATGAGAGATATAAAAGATTGAAAAAGAAAGAAAGAAAAAAGGAAGGATAAAGACTGATTAGAGGACTAAAGAAAGAGAAAAGGAAAGTAAAACAAATAGGAAGAGAAAGAAGAAAGGAAGAAGAACTAGTACAAGATGAAATGTTATATTTGACAGCTAATGCAGAATTATTTTTGAATCCATAGAAATTCAGACAATAGACTTTGAGGGACGCTTAAAGAGAAGAAAAGGTGCACCTGTGCGCAAAGAAAAGTTACTGAGCCAACAAGCAACAATAGTTTTGCCTCGGAAAATCTTGTAGAGATTCATAAATAATGACACATTGATTTGTCGAACGAGAAATCTTGGTTATTATTTTGGTTGCACGTTATAACTGTTTGTTTTTCTCACCAATCACTCCAAATTTATACTTCACATAATAAATATAAAGCAGTTAAGGCTGCAATTCACAACTTTCATAGCAGAAATAACTGCATTCTATTTAACTTGAATGTGATGTTTCAAAACCGTCTGTTCATATCTATTTTTTTTTTTTAGATACTGCATTCCTTTCCCTATTTTTCCACATCTCACGGTATCCATCAATCCAAATATGTTAATATCTATCCGTCTGATCTGAGTGTTAATCAGTTTACGATTGAATTTGTTAGTTCGTAGATATCTACTAGGCATATGCAAAAGCTCCCCGTGTCATCTTCTGCACAAGTGAAGGAAATCATTTCATTTCTGTAATTATGTTGCCACACATTTCTCTTCCGATCCTCTCGGCCATCTTCTTGCTTCCTAGAAATAGACAAATGTACTTGAATTTTTATAGGACTTTTTCCAAAATTATTTTATCCCTGGTTTTATCATCTTATGATTGTAGTTTCTCGTCAATAGATTGCAGGTTGATAACAGTTCCGCCTCTCGGGTGAACAACGTAAAATTGGAAATTTAAAAAAGACATCAGACAAAACTCAGACTCACTTCCAACAATTGGAGGACACGTCTTGTGGATGTTGCATTACCTAATTTCATTATAATCTATCTGCTCAAAGAGTTTAACATTTTAACACTAACCTATCAAGTTACTTAGTGCCTGAGTTAAACGGGTATAAAAGGCCGAAGGGATCTTAAAGTTGAACCACCGTAGCCATCGAGATTGGTGAGGTGATCTATCTTTTTTATGTCTGCGTTTATGTGTTTATGTGTCGATGTGTTTTCCAGCGCTTTTGACCATGAAGAAATCTGGCATCGGTACTCCACTATTTGCCCTGGGATTTTTTTCATTTTTTTCATGAGAAAAAAACACTTTCTTTCATGGGTTCATTATAAACATGTACATTCTCAAGAAAGTAGATATTTCTAGATGGCTTTTTTCTATTTTAGATGATTTTCAATGGAAAACGCCAGTTATGTTGTAGATAAAATCTATTTTGTCCCCATCTATTCTTTGATGGATTGTCTTCACAAATTCTGACGCTACAGTTGTTCAATTATTGACTGTGATGGTGATCTTACTTAGTACTTAAATAGAAATCATATTTTATAGAATCATATTTTGAAGAAACATAATCATTATTAGATGATTTTCTTCCATCACTCATTTATCTCACAGTAGATGAAAAACAAAGATTTACCAGATAAATTTGCCTCCAGCTAAGTCATTGAATGCAAACTAATTTCAGGGTGGGTTTTTTATGACGTCCTTGTCTGTGGCTGTAAAGATCCAGAAATTTATTCATTTTCATTGTCATAGCACGTATGCCCTTATAAACTTCTAGAAGAGATATACAAAACCATAGTTTTGGAGAGACGTTTTCAATCTTAAAATGTCAGCTAAATGATATTTACAGTGTATTACCTGTCATATCAGACTTTCAAAGAATCAGGAGGAAAAACAAAAAACATCGTGCAACTTTTTCTTACTTTTTTTCCAAGGAAAACAAGTATTATTTTCTGATCAAGTCTCGAAATTGTAGAAAATATCGAACTTCGCTCTGCGACCAGGGCAGTGATAATTCAAATTCTTATTTCCAATTGAACAATGGGAAAATTTGCTCATTGTCATTAAATGAATCGAGGAAAATAATCATTGATATCTTCGCCAAAAAAGTTTGTTCTTTTTACATTTACCATGTCCTCAGGACATTAGTGATCAAGGCATCCCACCAGCATCCTTCCCTATGTTACTTTTATCATTTCGTCCTCGTCTACGCCTTGTGGTATCCTCACTGTTATCTCACTGCTCAAACCCTCCCCTCCTTTTTTTTCTCTGCACTCTGTGACAGTTCAATTCTTCTTAATCTTCCTTCCTCACTATATATCCGAAATATTGTTCATCAACACAGATATCGGAAGATCACCTTAAAGTAGGCTGGAAAGAGTTTGGGTGAGTTGGTATCTCCTTGTCTTACCCCTATTTTAAGCTGAAAGAAGCCCAAAGTCCTTGTGCTGCCTGAAAAAAATTAACTGCTATGTAGATATGTTGCAAAATTCTGACCTATCCGGGACGTAGGCCATGCTGAATGATAGCGTCAATGACCTTGGCGATTTGTAGTCGAAGTCAAAGGCTTTCTTGGAGTCAACAAATGCTACGATGAGTGACATTTTATATTATATTTCTTATTTTAGTTTCTTTACTGTATGGAGATGACCAATAGTCTAGTGATTTCTCTTGATGCAAGTCCGTTCCCATGTTAAATATCCATCTTCTATTCTGAAGATTTTGCCGGAGATCACTTCAGGAAAAACGTTTGTTGATGCAGTTGAGTAAGCCTATTGGCTTGTAGTTGTTTAGATCATTCGAGTTGCCTTCTCTAAATAACAGTATTATGAGTTCCATTCTTCAATGATTTTTCTATGTCTGAAGAATACGTTGAATAGATAGGCTGATTTCCTTCGAATGGCTTTTACTACGTTATCTGATCCAGGCAACTTTCCCTTACTGGTTCACTTGATTGCTTGCTTCACTCCTATGAAGTACCTCAGAACTTATTTGTGACTTTTCTATCTACACCCATTGCTCTATTTACCTTTGATGGGAGAATACGGTTCTTTGTTGAGTTCTTGGGTGCATCCGACAATTCGATCCCTATCCGTTGTTAGGTCTCCATTTTTTTCGAACGCACTAGTTATTTGCATTCATCCTGGACTGAGAATTTCATGAATGGTTTTGATTTTTAGATAATTACGTTTAATTCGCCGGCTTCAATTTTTTCTCCTGTTGTTGTCGGTGGCTTGAGATGTCAGCATTTTCCATGGGATTCTTGATTTTTTCTGCTGTTGTACAAAGGTTAGTTTTCTCTTCGGTTTAAACATTTCGCTACTTCAAATAGTGAAGTTTATATTTTGTTACTGAGTGCGTTGATGATGGTGTCATTGGTATCCTCTTTAGGATCGTTGAAAAGTTCTTTCCCCTTCGAACAAGAAAAATCTCCCTTTGTACACTGTGATTGCGGTTTGATGCAGAACATTTTTTCTTTTGAATTTTATATCTGGTTATTCTGACGCTTTCTACATTGACTTGACTTTGGATCTGATTATCTTTGATCGTGTTGCTCTTGTCTGCTAAGGTGCAATCGATTTTGTTCTAGGTTTCGTTAATGGGACTTCTCCAGGTTCATTTTTATTGACTCCCTTTTTCAAGAAGGTGTTTATGATTTTAAACCTGTTTTCTGTTGCAAAATCAACAAGATCATCATCTCTTTAGTTCCAAAACTGCCTCTGGCTTGTGCTGATACCACTTTTCATTTGTTGAAGATGCATGATATATTTCCTTCTTAACTGCGTCGGTATTTAATGTTTGATCCTGAGCTGCAACCAATAAACGTCCCGTTTCATTTTTCAAGTATTCACTCCTAACTCCCTCGAAAGTTTTTATTCATCACTTCTTTGATGTCTCAATGAAATTGTCGATGCAATTACATTTCTTGTAGTGTTTCATGAACTAATTTATTTTGGTATGCATTTTTCTCTAAAAACAGCACCAAATTCTACAAAACATATTCAAGTTCTTCTTCATCATTTTCGCGAGATAATTATTTACTGATCTTTTCTCACCATCCATAAACGATGCAAATAAGTCCTCGTTCTTCAGCCTTCCTTTTCATGTATAAATGACTAATACTTACTTTAGGAGAAAGCGCTCCATGAATAGTTAAGGTTTTTTCCCGTCGTTCTGTCCAACATATCTAATCCATCTTTTTACTATTTCAGCACTATAACACAACTGCTAATGTATTGATCGCATTTATCAGATTTCTTGGATTCAATTTTGGCTCCAATAGTAGTTTTACACGTTCAAGTAAGTTGCTTCCACATCTTTCTTCATTTCTTCGTGTATATCATCATCAACCATCGCCATCTGGTTTCGAAATCTGTTTTTCCATTGATCAAACAATTCAAGTCGATTTGGCTAACTTCCCTCTCCTTAACACTAACATTGCACATTGAGATACTTTATCTCAACTAATATTACTGCAACATACTATTACTGCTAGAACGGATGAATTGATGTATTTCTCATACTTTCCGAATATCTTCGTCATTTATAAAGAATACATGATCAAGAAGTTTATAGTTTATGTTGACTGTTCTAAGTGTCAGGGTGATCGGTGTACCGTATTCGTTTTCAAGTCTTTTATACTATTGCTGAGTAAATCGATGACGTTTTCAGCTACCTCGAACATTCTAAGTGACTTGAATCCAGTTGGTTTTGTTATCTACATTTTCACGGTAGTTGCGTGGCTTGAGATTGTTGGTCATGGTCCTCTTATTTCCATTATTCTCCTCAGTATCCGTGCAGCCCCCAGTGCTACTGTATAGTCTCAGTACTTCCTTTTATCTCCAATCCTTCCAATTTCGTTTCCAGGTTCTGACATAGTCTGTCCTGATTCACTTGTTGTGGGCTGCCATGATTAGCGATTCTGTTTCTCTCTCCAGGTTTCTTTTGTGTTGTTATCTCTATGATGTCTCGATATTTTTATCCATCATTTTAATTCCCCGTAAATTTTTTTCGGTCCACATTTTTCCCTGCTTGTTATATGCTGTGATACTTCTTTGTTTGCAAGTTTATTGTTGTTTGTTGCACTGCTTCTGGCACTTTATGTAATGTCTCCACCACTTCGTAACACATTTTTCTAACCCCGATTTGTCCTCTATGCAGATGAGTCCTATCCAACCTCCTTCCCTTTTCACACATAGTTTATCCGTATCATCTCTAGGATATGTGTATTGTCATCCACTTCTTTGTTCACCGGTCCATCAATTGGAGCCCTTCCTTTATCAATAAAAGATATGTACCTGAGTACCTTACAATCGACACTACCCATGCGTTCACTCCTTTCATCAGATTTCTGCTATTTAGTTTGGTCTTTGTCATTTTTCTTATCCTCCTTTTTTTATTTTTTATCGCGTCATATTCAAAAACTCCTAGGTTTTATATCGATCTTGTGTGATTAATGCTCTGATATTTATGCTGATGAAGCTGAAACACCGAATCTTACCAAAAGAAGGACCCTCAAACTGAGAAACATGCAACGTTTACGAGGCAGATGACGTGGTCAATATCAGATGGATATATTACAAAACAGTGCGATATATCGGAGAAAAAACAAGGATGTCAAAGAAAACTCAAATATCAGTAGGCTGGCCATGTTGTAAGGATTTCAGACAATCGCTGGACATGATGACTCAAAATGTGGATCCCTAGAGATCATATTTGAATCTGCAGCCGGCAAAATATGAACTAGGCAAATTCAGGTAGTATTGACCCTGCGACGCCAATGATAGAGAAGCGTTGCAAATGCTTGGAGCTGACAGACGCTAATAAACTGCTGCTGCTGCTATTGCTGCTGCTGCTACTGATGATGATGATGATGATGATGATGATGATGATGATGATGATGATGATGATGATGATAGAAATTTGATTCTTCCTGCCACGATGAACCCTCGTGTGCATTTTTCTATTGCAAACAACATCCCAATGTCATTGTTGTATTTTTTCGCTTTGTTGAACAATCTTTCAATCTCCTCCCTTTTCTTTACATTTAGTTTTATGTCGTTAATGGTTTGAGGTGGTTGACCTTTGCTTTTGTTTTGAAGGATCGTTATACTTTGCTGTTCTTTCGATATTCTGTTGAGTGGTAACATGTTTAGGACAAATATTAGCGGGGACAGAAAGTTTTTTTTTTAATTGCCCCCTCTATACTTACCACCGCTTTTCTCTTGTGGTTTTCAAGTCTATTCTTTCAGTTTCTCCAGAGGCATTCAAGTATCGTGTTATGTGAGATCATATTGTATGTCAGTCTATCCCATTACAACATTTTCCTTTTTTCATTCCTTTTTTAGAATCATATGGTCAGTATAGAGTAAACCATCGGTCCATTTGGTCCCTCTCCTGTACCATTCCTTTTCTTTTGGTAATAGTGTTCTGTTTCCATGTCAGGATTTTCCACATGTGGTAGACACGGGATTGGTCTGTACTTGCTTGCTTGGTTCCCTTTGTCAGTGTCCTTTTGTATGAGGGACGTTTTGCTTTTAGTCATTCAGTCCAGGACCTCATCTCCATACACGCAACACTGGAGATGGTGGATGTGTCTGCCGTGTGATGTGGTGAATTTCTCAAACTAATATCAGCGGATTCAATCAGGTCCGAGTGCTTTCTAGATGATTATTTTTTGGAAGGTGTTTTTCGCTGTGGTCTTATTCAATACAGTTTGTTGTCCTTCATCTATGACATGGGGTTATTTTATATTATGTAACCATTCTTGAGATTCGTTGTCTCTTTTTTGGCAATTCAGTATGCAGTAACAGAAGTCATTTGTCTCTTTAGCATCTGGTTTTCTCTTCTGCCGTCTTTCCCCATTGAAGATTTGTAAAATTTTCTTTCGTTGTTTTGGAATGTGAGATTCTGTGTCTATGGAGAATCTTTTGTCTGTATCTATTCATTCAGGCTTTTTTGACAAGTCATCTTTGATGCTATTTTCCATGATTATTATTATTATTATTATCATTATTGTTATAATTATTATTATTATTGATTATCTTTATGATTATTATTATTATTATTTGCAATCTCATACCAGTTGCGTGGTGTTTAACGCCGGAAGTTGAGTGACAGCAAGTCTCCTCAAGTCTCCAGCCCTTCTTTCCTAGTTCTCATAGACGACAGTGATACTCCTGTTTACAGTTTCACACCAGCTGCCCGGTGGTCATTGCTGAAGGCTGAGTGACAATAAGTCTCCTCTGGTCTTCAGCCAACATCTTCTCTCTCCTTCGCCTGTCATGCCACTGCCGTGGTTCACATTTCCGCTTTCATTTTCCTTCCTTTGTTAGGCCCCTGCCAACAATTGGTGTTGCAGTCTTTATTATTATTATTATTATTATTATTATTATTATTATTATTATTATTATTATTATTATTATTATTATTATTATTATTATTATTATTTTAGATATCGATGATGACTGAGTGACTACAAGTTTCTTCAAGTCTCTGAGTGTTTTCTAGTTACTAATGTAGTAATTTCGATCCCTACAAACTGCTTTACATTTGCAGCGTTGTGTCAGATTAGAGTAAGTTTTGTATATTCTTCAGGGCATCTACCATAGCGCTATGTTTAGCAAGCTTGTCCTGCACAGACAATTCAAGTTTTGGGTTAAGGTTATCTTCGTCTTGTACATATCCATCGTAAACAATAGCGATCAGTGAATATTGATCCAACGTAATAGTTAACAGATTGAAACAGCATTCCACTAAGCATCCCAATACAGAGATTGCTGCAAAGAGGCTAAGTAGATGTGTGTATATTTACGTATGATAGATAGTTTGATAGATGTAGGGAGACCGGGACATAGTCAGTGGACACTAATAAATCAAGGAAAATCCGAATAAAAAGACTTCATAACATTCCTTAAAATTATGGTTTGAGAATCAGTGATATGCATTATTTCCTTGTGACCTGGGTGCGTTATCAAACTAGTATAACCAGAAAACACTTTGGCATTAGTTTTGCACTGTATAGGTAGAAAAATAATGTTCAAGTCCTCATTAAAGATCATTAGAATCCTTCCTTCAATGATCAGCAGATCAAATAAAACATGGGTGTATATTTGGCTCTGCAGGATTTGAAGAAACACAAAGGAACTTACCCCATTGCAAAGGAACCAACACAGACATGTTTATTAGAAGAGGCCGGTACCTCTGTCACCATGTAGAGCAAAAAATGCCAATCTCTAACGATAGCTTTGACAAGTTACCTCGCAATTATACAAGTCTGGTTGGTACCATTACTGGCTTTGAAACCTGATCCAAACAAATCTCCAAAAAGTTGACTTTGGATGGTAAAAATCAGTTTTTCAGCACTCACTTCACCTGTCTGCAAAACTTACGCGCCAAATTTCCGGTACAAGAAAGTAGGCGATCATGTGACCCAGCCGTACAACTGGAACCCCCTAAGGCTTCAAATAAAAGCCGGTGGTTCGACTCGTATTAGGAAAATGAACGGGGAAAACGTTAAATAAGCATTAAATAAGCGAACAGTTCATTATCGCAACCGTTTGTGGGACACCTTTATTTGAAATAGATTGCTTTTGTCAAACACTCTTGTCACTGCCATATGCCTGTTTTTATCTCTAACAAAATTGCTACTCCGTTCACATCCGCAGCAGATTCTCGACAGGCAAGACTTGCTGACGTTACTCATTTACAAGAACAGCCACGCGGTGCCAAAGTGAAAGTAATTCTATCTACAAATTTAATGGCGTTCTGTCTGCATTAAGTAATAGATATGTACCGTCAGGATCGGGTGACCACCGCAAGAGAAACGGTGGCGGAAAGCGCTGACAATTCGATTGCAAAGGCATTCGCATAATTCCTTTGTTAACATATACAGCGCGACTTGAATGCTTGTGTCGCTGTTTCAAGCATAAAATTTACTTGAAATACCAATATATAACGAATTTAGAATAACAATTCACTGAGTTCGCAGAGCATTACAATAGTTGTTTTAGTAAGAGAAATTGCAGAATTTAGTTATGGTTTCATTTATGCACGGAAACGCAGCTGCATAAAACATGATTATGGATTTGGTTAGATACTTACTAGAAAGTATCTTGCAAGTTCGACATATTTGTCCGATTTTTTTTTCTATTTTTTTTTCTATTATTTCTGATTTCTGCTGATACATCGGTATCCTCTTGATTCAGCAAATTGAATTTCAAAGTCACAGAGGATTTTATATCTATCATTCAGTAAGGTAGTTTGTGCATATACTTAGGTTTGAATTTCCCCATCGCTAATAACCATTGGCTTTCATTTGAGATTAATGGCATGTCTCTCTGATAAATCTTTTTCAGTAATGCTCACATCTGGTTTCCTCAAATCGTTTCTTGGATTTCCGATTCTTTCAAGCTTTCTGAATGGCGATCCATATGTGGCTGTGATATTACGACTGGTCAAAGGAGGTTTAACTTCATATATTGGTTCTGCAAAGGCACATGTCAAAATTTACAAGTCTGTACGAACTGCTCGAGTTTGGATTTCCAAAGGAGTTTTTTCTTAAATATGATGCAAAGTGTAAGTGCTTAAGATTGAACTAGTTCATGGATAATGCCAAAATGAGAAAAGGAAAAAAATCTTTTTCTTAAGATAAATCAGTCAGAGGCCAAACTGATTGGCAAAAGACAGGGTTTATTCTTCTGAACTCAAGTGAGGGCATCTAGAATTTCACACCACAAGATCCGGTCAATTAATAAGGAAGTTGAAATGATGATATAGATTGAAAGAATTCTAAAGACAGCACGGGAAATTAGGAATGACTGAATTATTAAGGTATGTCTTCATTTGGTCCAGAGACCTTTATCAGTCACAGGCTGTCTGAAGGTAAAACCACACCGATCACAGCCGGGTAAGAGGATAAGAAAAATAAAACAAAAATCGGAATAGTCAGTTGGGCAGGTTATAGGAAGGTTCTTTAGAAATCAGAAGTAAATAAATTTCTATGGATTAAATTTTGCTATCTTGACAATCTGGTCTGAAATAATGACAATATGAAGGGGATCAATCAAGTGTAAAGGTACTCAAGATTGAAAATTAAAGGTTTTGAATCCTGTTTATTTGAAATATCAAAAAGGAAGTAATCACATCTGAAAAGGTACAGTGTTCCCACCTATAGATATTGAATTGGATGGGGTGTTGAGCTTATTATGATTCATCAATCATGTGACATAAAAAAAAAGAAACACCCTCTCCAGTTGCATCGTGAAGTTCTCAGCCAACCAAATCATTTGGTGTGTGAACGTTAAGTTTGGTCAACTCTGCGGATATGCGTAGGCGTTGGATGTTTTATTAGGACTAGGGATTAATCATCTTTTCCATAGATACCCTTTGATGAAAACAGCTCAATCAATTGACCCTTAAAGCATTGTTCGAAGGTAGTTTTAGGCAGCCCTGAGCAGTTCCTTGCTTGAGAAGGTTCTACCGGAGGTTGGCGTCCACAGTTTCTGCTGCCTTCCCAGCGATGACCCGACTTCTATAACCCTGTGTACAATAATTTTTTTTTGTTTCTCTTTTATTACCGTTGTTGCATCATTTTGGAATGGTCATTGTTCCTGCATTTGTATCCCCCATGCCTATACAGCGAATATGATTCAATCAGATCCTTCGTCTGTAGATCTCTGAGGATTTTGAATTATCAATGTTGGTGAGGAGGTCTGGGCAAAGAGGAATTGACCAGAAGGGGGTTGCAGTGTTATAGTCAAAAAGCCAATTCTGCGACTTTAGAATCGTTAACTCAGATTGATCATCTTTCTTTCGTCCAGTTTCTTTCTAAGATCATAAACAGCTTGCCTTTCCAGTTTGGTTTGGTCAGGCAGTACAAATACTTTTTGCTCATTGTACATTTTGGAATCAATGTCACGCACAGGTTGCATTTTTAGAACAGCACGTTTGACAGAGTTGGTGTTTGATCTCATTGGTTTTCCTGGTATTTGGTCTTAGTTATCATTAGCATAATGATGAGATGAGGATTTATTCATCTCCTTTCCAAATTTCTTTATTTTTGTATAATCTTTTATTGATCTTTGTGGTCAATGTTTCTGAATATTTTCTGTATGACATCTTAGTCATCGACTTCATCATCTTTCCAAACACTTCTTATCGCAATATTCTTCTTTTTTCTTCCGCTCATTTTAATTTCTCATCAAATTCATTGCCTCGTTCGGCTTGCTAATATTTTCTACAAAATATTTCGAGTCATTCTCCATTTTGAAGATCCTTGCATCCAATTTGCCAACCTGAGTTTTGTCTGCCTTTGTATTTACTAAGGCTTCAAGACCTTGGAGAGTAGTTTCCATGATTTCTCAATATCCTTGTCTACAAATTTCGATTCCAGCATCAGTACTTGCTGCAGTTAGAGCTGGTTGAAATCAGGAACGACAAAACAAGTGATAATTGGACATAGATCCAATAATTACATTTCCTTCATCTATTGATACGGCATATTTTAAACATGTCCATCCATCAAATCTGATGTAAACCAAGAAATGATCTGTAATAACAACATCGCATTTTAAGTAAGGTTTTTGATCCTCGTCTGATTTTTCTCATCAGCATTGGTGAAGTGCGATTTTGCGATGACAGTTTGTATTCACTGGTTCACCGTAGCGTCTATGTTCTCTGCTTCAATGTTGAATATTTATGTTCACTAGTTCACTGTTTGATTAAAATATTCAATAGTTCATCGTAGAATAGAGATGTCCTGCAAGTTTAGCTTCAAAACTTCAACTTCGAAACACCACGAATCCAGAATAAAATTAGAATGAACATTATTATTATCATTATTATTATTATTATTATTATTATTATTATTATTATTATTATTATTATTATTATTATTATTATTATTATTATTATTATTATTATCATTTGGAATCTCACACCAGTTGCCTGGTGGTAACCGCTGGAGTTTGAGTGACAGCAAGTCTCCTCAAGTCTCAAGCCCTCCTCTCCTAGTACACATAGGTCGTAATAATTCTACGATTTACAGTTTCACACCGGTTGCCCAGTGGTTATCGCTGAAGGCTGAGTGACAATAAGTCTCCTCAGGTCTTCAGCTAACGTCTCCTCTCTCTTTCGCATATCATGACAGAGCTACAATTCGTTGCAGTACTTATATCTCTAGCACCTTCCTCAGTATCCGTGCAGTTCCCAGTAGTGCTGTGGTCTGTACGGTCTCTATCCTCCCCCTAATCCCGATCTCCTCTAGTTTTGGGGACAGTTCCTAGTGCGCCCACTATGACCGGTACTACCCTGGTTTTCATGTTCCACATTTTCTTTAACTCCCTTGCTAGGTCCTGGTATTTTTCCCTTTTTTCACCCTCCTTCTTTTTTACTCTATGGTCTGCAGGTACAGCAACGTTTACTATTTGGCAGGCCTTCCTTTTTTTTTGTCTACTATTGCTCCGGTCTTCTTGCCTGGATGAGGTGGTCAGTTTGGATATCAAAGTCCCACAGTAGTTTGTGGTTGTCATTCTCCAAAACTGCCTCTGGCTTGTGCTGATACCACTTTTCCACATGGTTGAATCCCATTTGTTTACTTAGTTCCCAGTGTATCATCGTTGCTACTCTATCGTGTCTATGCTTATACTCCTTCTGGGCGAGTTGACTACATTCACTAGTTATGTGGTTTACTGTCTCATCTCTTTCACCGCACATGCGGCATTTGCTGTTTGTCTGTGTTCTGTCGATTTTTGTTTTTATGTAGTTTGTCCTTATGCTTTTGTTTTGGGCTGCCATGATGAACGATTCTGTTTCTCTCTTAAGGTTCCCTTTTCGTAACCACGTCCATGATTTCTCGTCTGCTACATCTTGTATCTGTCTTTTAAACTCGCCGTACAATTTTTTCCCTTCCCATCTTTCTTTTCTTGTTTGCTGTACTGTTCCATTGTTTTCTACTTTATTGCTTGTTGCACTATCTCTCGCACTCTTTATGATTTCTTCACTATTTGTTTGCACATATCTTTCTAGGACTATTTTAGCTCTCTGGACACAATCTTCTATGCTGATGAGCCCCCTACCACCTTCTTTTCTCTTAACGTATAGTCTATCTGTATCATCTCTAGGGTGTAATGCTTTATGCATCGTCATAAGTTTCCTTGTTCGCCTATCCATTGATTGGAGCTCTTCCTTTGTCCATCCTAGGAATGGTCCTGTATACCTAACTACTGACACTGCCCAGGTGTTCATTCCTTTTTTTAGATTTCTGCTGTTTAATTTGGTTTCTAATATTTTCCTTGTCCTTCTCAGGTATTCTCTCTTTATTTTCTCCTTTATCTCTTCCCGTTTTATCGTATCACATTCAAGGACACCTAGGTACTTGTATCGGTCTTGTGCAGTCAATGCCATAATCTTGCTGTTGTCTGGGAGTTCAATTCCCTCAGTCATTGAAAGCCTTCCTTTGTGCATCACCATGATTGCGCATTTTTCTATCCCAAACTCCATTCCTATGTCCTCACTATATTCCCTTACTTCGTTGAACAGAGTCTCAAGCTCTCCCCTGTTTTTGGCGAACAATTTTATATCGTCCATGTACATTAGGTGGTTGACCTTTCCTTTTGTTTTAGAGAAGTGGTATCCTTTACTGTTTTTCAAGATTCTGTTGAGCGGTATCATTGTTAGAACAAATAATAGTGGGGACAACGAGTCTCCTTGGAAGATTCCCCTTTTTATCCTTACCTGGGCTTGTTTGTCCCCTGCGGCTGTCAAATCTACTTACAAGTCTTCCATCGAATTACCAATGAATTTAACCACCGGTTCGCTAATTTTGAACATTCTAAGGCATTCGAGTATTCAGCTATGTGGAATCATATCGTACGCTTTTTTGTAATCTATCCATCCCATTGCGATATTCTTTCTCCTTTTCCTCACTTCTCTTAAGATCATCTGGTCTATGTAGGGTAAATCATTTGCCCCTTTGGTTCCTATACTACACCCTTTCTGTTCTTCTGGTAGTAGTCCCCTTCTATCCATTGACATGTATATTCTCTCTGCTATTTGCCCGGTCAGGATTTTCCACATAAGTGGTAAGCACGTGATTGGTCTATAGTTGCTTGCTATGTTCCCCTTTTCTTGGTCTTTTTGGATGAGGGTGGTTCTGCCTTTAGTCATCCATTCTGGTGCTTTGCCTTCATTTAGGCAATTCTGGAGTAGGTGAGTGAGTCTGCCGTGTAACGTGGTGAATTTTTTGAACCAATACCCATGGATCCAGTCGGGACCCGGTGCTTCCCAGTTGGCTACTTTCCTAAGAGTATGTTTCAATGTGGTTTCATTCGGTACTATTGGTTCTCCCCTGTCTATATCTTCTAGTTCTTTTCTCATGTCTCCCAACCATTGCGGTGTTACGTTGTGTCTTTTTGGGTGCCCCCATATGCTATTCCAATAGTTCTTGGCCTCTGTGGCATCTGGTTTCATGTCCTGCCTTCTTTCCCCATTTAAATCTTGGTAAAACTTCTTCTCATTGTTTTGGAATGTGCGGTTTTGTATGTATTGGGCTGTTCTTAGTCTGTATCTTTTCAGTCTTGCCTCTTTGGCTAGTCATTTCTGGTGTAACTCTTTGACTACAGTCACGATGCCTTTTTGCGTTACCTTATATTTGTTATAAAGTCTTACTCGTGGTCTGTCCGTGTGTGGTGTATTTCTAAGCAGTACTTCATCTCTCTGTAGTTGGGAGATCTGCCCTTGTAATCTTCTCTCCCAGTTGGGTTTCTCTTCCCTATTATTGCTCGGGTTCCTATCTTGTGTTGTGAAGCTTTGTGCTACCATTTCCGCCCCTGCGTAAATTAGGTTGTTGAGTTCTAGGAGGGTGTTTGTTTCTATGTGCTGTAAGAGGCAGTTGACCTGTTCGGTCACTTCTCCGACTTTCTTTCTGTCTTTGTCTCTTAGGGAGGGGAGTGTTGTTTTCTCTCCTCGCATGATCTCTTTCAAAGCTTGTATTTTGGTTTTCTCTTCTTCCGTTGGTGCATCGTCATCACCCTCTGGTGCATAGTTTACTGTGGGGGTCTCATGGGGAATTCTTCTAGTTTTGTTATTGGTACTAGTTGTGCTGGGGGGGCATTCTTCAGATGTGTCACCTGAATCTCTCTCTACTTTAATGCGAATCTCTAGTAGTTCAGTCTCAGACAGCCATTTCTTCTTTTGAATTTGCTTTACTTGGTCAGCAAGGCGTTGGTTCGATACTTCCACAGCAGATTTTTCCCTCCATATTTGGAGCATACGCTCTCTATAAGATCGCACTGAAGGCTTGCTTTTATAGTAACAGTACATAACTAGTCTATTCTCTTCCCTTGTCCATCTCTTTCTCTTGTTCTTTATAGCAGTCACCCCGTGAGGACTGCACTTTCCCTGGGTGTCATTAGTGGTATACGAGTTTTGGCCAACAGTAGCTGTGTGACGACTGTGTCCCTCCTGAAGGCCATTAAGGGTACACGAGCCGAGGTTCTGGCCAGCAGTCACAGGATGACGACCGGGTCCCTCCTGGTGGCTAACAAGGGAACACCTGCCGGTTACGACACACAGATCTTGGATCTGTGCCCCGTTTTTTTGCGGTAAAATGGTTTGGTTGTACTGTCATGATTGGGGTTTTTGGTTCTTTCAGTACCAGACTTTGGTGGGTTGGTTAAGACCGATGTGAGTCGGAAGTAACCTAAGAGCCCCACCGGCTCTTTTGGTTCTTTTAAGTAGCGCCAGGCCTTGGTGGGTTTATTGAGACCGATGTGCACTGTGATAACAAAAGAGCCCCACCAGCTCCTACCACTCAGGGTATGGCCTCACAAGGACAAGCCATTTGGGCTTGCAGAGATATCTATTTAGTAATATGGCATTTACCTGATTGTTGAACTAAAGAAAAAAAAACATTATGCCTTGTTCTTGGGGAGGGGGGGGGGGTTACATACATTAAAGATCATATGTCTCCCTTAAATGTTTCAAGTCTTGACTTAGTATAAGTTTCGGTATGCGTTGTTTTTTCTTCCAATGCTGGCTGGCTGGACGGCCAAGCGACCACAGCCAATTTATACTATACTATACTAGACGCGAGGGAGGGGGAAGTTCATTCACACATATATACTCGCCCCTCGCTTTTCTATACTTCTATGGGAATACTCATTTTAAATTATAAATTATAAATATAATAATTTTAAATTTAATCTTAATTCCACTTACCCACGTGCAGGTCCAAAAAACAACTTTTTTCGACTTGGCAGTGAATAATAATAATAATAATTCCGACTTTTTATTAATGATAATAGTAGTAGTAGTAGTAGAATACTTATAACAATCCCTTGTTTACCAATACCCTGTACGTATTATCTTGGTCTAAAATCGAAGCACATAGGGTCACTTCATGCCAGTATTTGGTGCCATAAGTATTTGCCCAAAATTTCCATTTTGATTGAATGTCATGTCAGGATTCCAAACGTCTTAGACTTCTTCAAGAGATTGCAGTGTTGATTCCTGTTTGGCAGCACCGAAAACTGACAGTTCACTTCATAATGATTAGATTGCTGGGGGCTTCTTCCCGTGCCAGTCGAAATGTCATAGTGACAGTCATTCGTCCGGTAAAATAAATCAAAAACATGGAGAGCTTGTAGAAAAACAACAGCACTGCTTTCTTTGTATGACATTTTGATAATGCAGGGGAAAAATTGCGAAATTGGAGAAAGATGCACTGGAATGGATCAATATGAAATGGTGGTTAAGAACTTATATATCTATATATTTATGTATATATATATATATCATGGTGAGACTATATTTGCAGGAAAATATCTATATTTGTGTGTGCTTATGTGTTTTTGAGTATTTGTTAGCGGTATGGTTTCCTCAAATAGACACACACGTGAACATGTCAATATATATATATATATATATATATATATAATTACATAGCTATAAAGAGGGATGGGAAATATAGAAATATCATCTGTATAATAAATATTGAATTTTTCTGTTTGTTTATCAGTCCGTGACAATTGACCCTGTCACTTGGAGCAAACAGTCGTACTAATAAATATTTCTTCTACCCACCATATGGTATAATTGGCTTTTCTGCTTGATCGAATTCCGTTGCTAAAAGAATCATCTCAGAAAAATTCAATTATATCTATGAATTGTTTCACAGTGATTAAGTGGGGTCTTGATAAAGACTAGTGAGCAAATAATAGCACATAGAGGCTTAGGTATGAAATAATCCTGACGATTAATGATAGAAGAGGATTTATGAACAAAGTTAATGGTGAGACTTACTTTTATGAACTAGGTATACGGTATTGTCTCAATTAATTGACATTTAGCATGCATAAAGCATGAAAATTGAGACGTACCACCGTATACACGCTAACATTCATCCATGCAAGCGAGGCCTGGTGTGCTTTTGCATTGATGTGCTACAAGAGTCCCAGGCGGGCTCCAGAGTCCCATTAAATGATTTTCTGTGCAGTTTTTTTCATTAAATCAGAAACATTTATGATGTGATTCAAACAGGTTTTATTACTAATGGGGCTTGGTGATTCAAACGTTTGTGTTTGTTCAAACTAATTGTCTGATTTGACTTCAGATCTTTGAAAGAAGAGACAGTCGCTATCTGATCTCCATCGCCTTTTCTTTGTCTTTTTCATCTACGTCTTCAACATCGATTTTGAAATTTCTTTCAAGTCAATTTTATATTAGAAAACGTCAACCAAAACTGTCAAGTAGGCTTGCTCAGGTTTCCAATGATTGTGGCTGGCTAGCAGGCTATACATGTGCCAAATGTACAGATCACGGCAATAGAACAATAGGACTTTAAATGTAATTATTATTCTTTGTTAATTGTACAAAGAATGGTTTGATATTGTTTTGTATATTAAACCCCCAAAGAAAGAAATTGAGGAGGAGATTCAATTTACTTGTCCATGTTAAATTGGCACCTTAGTTTTTTGTCTGGAAGTATTTGTGCTTGTTTTCTGACTATCAAGACTCTGTAATGATTCAACCAAAGGTAAGAGAAGTAATCTATTCATTGATCAACCGTAATCCAATCTTTTAATTGATCAATCCAACCAGCTGTCAAAAGACGTGATGGTTTCTGTGAGAAGGCAAATTATACACATTTGTCTCACATTTAGGTCGAAATCTGCCATTAATATCTTATCTCCTTCTCTGCTTACCTCCCTTTCCAGTTTAAATCGTCCCTCCCTCCCTCTCTCTCTCTCTCTCTCTCTCTCTCTCTTTAATTTCTGTCTTCTCTTACCATTCCCTTCGACTATTCACTCTTTTTTATGATCTTTTTACTATTTTTTTCCGTTCTTATTTGCTAACTCCAAAAACCATTCTTATTGTTTCTTCAAATTTTTTCTTTATTTTTACTTTCAAAAAAATCTTTCTTTTTCATTTCCCTTTCTTTCTATTTATCATTCTTTTTAATGTTTTTCAATCGCTTGATTTATTCTTTTTATTTTCTCGCTCTTTATTTTGGGAGGTTATTCCTTACTCGCTCAATTCCCTTTTTTTCCTCTTTCCTTTCTTGACTCTATTCTTCATTTGTTCTCTCTTTTTACTTCCTCACTCGCTCATTATGAAATCAAGCTCTCCTCATTTTCTTGTAATCAGTGGCAGGGTTTCCTGATAGTTAGAAGCATTTCAGGCAGAAAAAAAACACGCAAAAATTGCCAATTGCTGAAATCCACTATAAATGCTGTTATTTTATTATCTATATCCATTAGATAGAATATTGTTGATAATTAGTATTAGATTTGATTTATATACTACTATAAACGGCATAAAAAATTATACATCATTATTCATAATGATTTCCTATAAAAACATTGCAACACTTGAGTACACACCGCAAGTGAGAATTTGTTAGATTTACTATTGCAACTAAGTCAAAATGCCCCAAAGTTCGAATATGGCCAAGCCGGAAAATTCAAATGGCAACAATGTCCAGTAGTAGAACGTAAAAAAAAAAACAGTTTTCTATTTTTTTCTTTCTGTCTCTCTCTGTCTCTCTCTGTCTCTCTCTCTGTCTCTCTGTCTCTCTTCCTCTCTCTCTCCCTCTTCCTCTCTCTCTCTCTCTCTCTCTCTCTCTCTCTCTCTCTCTCTCTCTCTCTCTCTCTCTTATCCCAAATTTATCTAATTCTTCTCTCTCTTCTCTCGTATTCTACTGTAATCCTTTCTTTTTCTTCGTTTTTTCTTCTTTTATTTTTTACTCATTCTTTCTTGCTGATTTTTAAAACCCTTTTTTTCTTCTTTTCCACTCCCCCAATTTTGATTCTTTGTTCCTTTCCCTCATTATATCCTCTCTCCATCTCTCATCTCTTGTATGCCCTAATTTTTATCCCTTCTTTTCTTTATTGTTTTCGTACTTCCTTTCTTGCATATCCTAAATGTATTTCTCTCTTTCTTTTTTTGTTCTTTTATTATCTTTTTACCTTCATTTTTCTCCTTTCATTCAATTTTCCTTTCTTCGTTCTTTCCTACTTTCTTTTTTTTACAATCAGAATTCTTCTCAATGATTTTAGTGAATACTCTATTTTGTATATATTTTTTTCCAAAAGTTTTTCCTCATCTATTTTCATCCCAATTCTTTAAATTTCTTCAAATTTCTCCCATTTTTCTTTCCTTGCCCGATTCGAATTTTCTTGCCTCTTTTTAATCAATTCACTTCTTCAAAACATCTTTCATCCACTGTTCATTAATATTCTTTTATAGTCCTTTCTTTCTCTTATTTTCTTTTAACAAATTATGATTTCATTACCGTCCCAAATTTTGCATTCTCAAATGCTTTCTGCATTCAATTTTCTTCCATAAAAATGTATCAAAAGATTTTGACCTTTTCAATCAGAGAGGGTCAACCAAAACTCTTGACATAAAAACAGAAAACTGTTTTAAGTAAGTGATTTGACTATATGTATGCATGTATGTGGCACCTGTATCAATGGAGCTACAAGGCTGAAAAATTTAAACATTTACTCAGTATTATGCGGAGAATAAATGTTTCTCTGAAAAAAGTTCAGGGGCTCAATTTACAGTGTAAGTGTATGCTAAATTGATCCCTTTGTTTGTGCCGGACTGCATTTACGCTCATCTTTTGGAAATATGACTTTTTAGAAACCCATCCAAAATTTGGAGAAGGAACTTATTCATTGACCATCCTCACTTTTGACTTTTTATAATTGATACCCCTGACCCGGCATGGTGCCGAAAGGTCATGTGATGGTTCCAATTGGTTGATCAATCAGACTTGTCTCCTATTTCATTCCTTTTTTTTCCAATTCCATCGACACGTTTCATTGATTTCTTCCGATATTCCACCTGCATAGAATTTCGACTTTGGGGGAAAATTCACTTTGCTTTTCCCTCTAATTCCTGTCTTTCTTACACATTTTCTATGAAACTGTTGGAACCGATTATCGGAAGGGAGAGACAAAAAAGGAACCGATTCGACCAATAGCAGATCAATCAGGAATTTACTCTGATGTAAAAGAATGTAAAAATAAATCAAACTTTAATATTCAAAGGTAAAATCTATATAAACCAATGATATATCAACTTTGAATTGAAATTTCGTTTTCCTCTCAAACACTTGTATATCATATTTTCAAACTTGAATTCGAGTTGGAAGATAGAGCTAACTTTTCTACTGTAACTAGAAACAACCGTTGCCAAATTCTGGGAATGAAACTTGATACTGTTTATCTGTCTAGCCATCTTGAAACAAACCTTAAACATTTATTTACCATAATTGGAAATCACAACCAAACATCGACAGCCAGTTAGCTTACCTTTATATTATCAGGAAAAGTTGCAGTAATTATCTTCAGTCAGAATAGAAGTAGAATTAGAGTTTGATCCTGCAGCAAGTTTGCTTTCACTCTTACTTATCTCTGATTATTGAATTGAGAACATGCATGAAACTAAGGGAGATAACTGAGCTCTTACAATTACTGAAAATCTCTGTTATAATGACAGCAGCAGCTAGGCTTCTTAAATATCACTTTTGCATAGTGCACAGATTCTGAATTACTGAGATTCCTTATCTATCGGTGTAAAATGAAATTGACTGAAAACGATACCTATAAAAAAGATGTTTACTTAAATTAAAATGCAGTTTTTGAAAATCATCATATTAATCGGAATTTTGAAATTCCTTTTTTTCGAAGAAGAATCATTTAACTAGAACGGTTTGAATTCACTATTCTCCATTTGTTCAATTTTATGAATTTCCATTTCACGATGAAAGTGGCCCTTGGTAGACTGAGAGTTCTATTTATTCACAAATGATGCCAAAAGTGATTTACTAGGGATACTCGAAAATAATGAGACGTTTTACATTAAGGATTTATTATACAACATATGTATTTGTTGGAGAAAAATACCTCGATCAATATATTTTCCATCAATTTTCCGTAACATTTCACGTTTTCAGTTTTTTAATAATTCCAAAACAATAAGGCAAAAGAATCAAGTACAAAATACATTTTCATAATATGAGAAAAAAAATAAGTTCTAATCAGGAAAAAAAAGAGAGGCTTGTATTCGATAGATTTGTTTCCCGTCCTACTATTAAGGTATCGGTAGTAGTTGTTGTAATGTAATGCAAATGCTCAGCCATGACAAAGCCTTGCCTTATAAACACACACACACATATATATATATATGTATATATATATATATATATATATATATATATATATATATGTATATATATATATATGTATATATATATATATATATATATGTATATATATATATGTATATCTATATATATGTGTCTATATATATGTATATATATATATGCACATATATATATATATATATATATATATATACATATATGTGTGTGTGTGTGTCTGTGTGTGTGTGTATGTTTTTGTGTATTTATGTGTGTGTAATCAACTATTTATTTATTTGATAGATAATACCACAACAGTCTGTTTAGCAGACCTCATCAATGATTACGAGATGACATCTTTTATGAAAGAACAGAAATGATATCGGAATGAAGAAAATATGTGCTAAAATAAAAAAAACAGAACAACAACTGCATTGACTAGCAAAAAGTTCAATAAAAAGCAAAATACTGGAAATAGATAAAAACAGAAAATTTGAAACTGAAAATTTACAAAGACGAACGCTACAATACTGAAAACTATGATGTAATGACGCAACTGACTACATATACAAAGAAACAAACAATCAAAATAATACCCACTTGATAATCACCAGGGAGAAGTGTAAAATAGCCCGTCGCAGTATTTACCATGATATGAATAAATGATTGAATATGCATATATATATATATATATATATATATATATATATATATATATATATATATAATATTATGGTGTCATCCATAGACAGCTGTTTTGATGTATGTGTGGCTGTAGACTTTTAATTATCCCATCCAATACTGCGAGGCAGAATACAAAACCTTCACTTCTGACCCGGAGGCCTATATCGTACCCCTGGACTACGGAACTGGACGGTCAGTGAGGCTGAATTTAAATATAAGTATTTGAATGAGCATGAAATATGTGTTTATAACATATGAGGGTCGGTGCCTTTGAAGATTTTGAGCTGGTGAAGAATCTACATTAACTTACTAGTTTGACAACTATTCTAAAAAACAATGTGAATTCGCCATTTCAATCTTCCTGATGGATTCTGAATTAGAGTTTAGAAGGATGTGATTCAATGAATTGATATGAATAATCATCATCATCATCATCAGTCTTTTAGCATCCGTCGTTGGACATAGACCTTCCCTAGGATTTGCCACACTTCTCTATCATGGGCGTCACGGAGCCAGTACTTCCTGAACTTGTCTAGCTCATCTCTCCATCTAACATTTTGCCGGCCTCGGTTGCGCATATGGTCTCGAGGAACCCATGTTGTGAGTCGTGATGTCCATCGATTGTCAGCCATCCTCGCAACATGGCCAGCCCACCGCCATTTGAGATTTTTTATGGATTCTATGATGTCTCTAACTCTTGTCTTTTCCCGGATGTGCTTTGCTGTTTTGTGGTCTCTCCATGTGAGGCCCAGCATTATTCTTTCATGTGCACGTTGCATGGTTCTCAGCTTACGGGTCTGTTTCTTGGTTAAGTTCCATGTTCCAGCTCCATAAGTGACTATTGGGAGGATGCATTGGTTATACACCCTTTTCTTTAGGATTAATGGGATCTTATTATTTTTGAAGGTTGAGCTAGCTCGGCCAAAGGCTTGCCATCCTAGTGTGATTCTTCGCTTGATTTCTTCTTCTTTTGAGGGTCTCATGGAGATTCGTTGCCCTAGGTAGATGTAGTGGTCTACTTTCTCGAGTTCTGTGTCCTCGATTTCGATCTTAGTGTTCTTATCTCCAATGTGGTTGTTGCACATGATCTTCGTCTTGCTGAAGTTCATGTGTAGGCCGACTTTCTTGCTCTCTTCATTTAGTTCATCTATCATTAGTTTGAGGTCGTGTAGGTTCTCTGCGAAAAGGGCTATGTCGTCTGCGAATCTGAGGTTGCTCAGATACTCGCCGTCTATTTTAATTCCTTTACTCTCCCAGTCTAGCCTTCTGAAGATCATCTCGAGGCAGGCTGTGAAGAGTTTAGGCGAGCTGGTATCACCTTGTCTTACTCCTTTCTGGAGCTGGAAGGGGTCCGAGTCTTTATGTAGCCTGATAAATGAGCTGCTGTGATTGTATATATGTTTCAACACTTCAACATATACTGGATCTACACCTTGCCGACTGATGGCCTCCATGACCTTAGGGATTTCTACTGAGTCGAACGCCTTTTTGAAGTCGATAAATGCTACAGCAAGTGGTAGTTTATACTCTGCTGCTTTTTCTTTCAGTTGATTTATCGAGTGCAGGTGGTCCATGGTCGAGTAGCTTCTTCTAAAGCCAGCCTGTTCACGTGGCTGGTTTTCATCGAGTGTTTTTGCGATTCGGTTGGTGATGATCTTTGTGAAAAGTTTATATACACAGTTGAGTAGGCTTATAGGCCTATAGTTGTTGAGGTCTTTCCTTTTTTATATAGAAGCATTATGTAGATTTATGGTTAATTTCGGGGGGAGGGATTTAGGGTTCATTGGAATATACGGAATTGGTGCACATTCAGAGATTTTTTTTTCTTTTCTGCTATTTGACCAACGATTCGATGTAGATGAGAAATAGAGTTTTTTTTTTTTAATTTTTTTATTCATCCAACTCTGTATTTGTCATTTACATCGAATCGTTGGTCAAATAGCAAAAAAGAAAAAAAATCTCTGAATGTGCACCAATTCCGTATATCCCAATGAACCCTAAACCCCCCCCCCGAAATTAACCATAAATCTACAAGAAAAAAAAAGAAAGAACCCCCCAAATGCCGAAATCTAAATATCTAAAAGCTAAACTGACCCCATACCCTCCCCACTACTTCGACCTAACTTTGACTTGCCATAAAAAACAAACAAATCTAGTGTTGGATATGACCAGGCTGTGTCTATTGTCAGTAGTAAATTCTTACTGGAAGACGGGCACGAATTATTTAGCAAGGAACGATGAAAAAATTGAAACTTTTTCAACTGCTAAAATGAAGTCCCCAGACTAACTAAAATTGCCGCAAATTTAGATGAGTATATAATTTTCTTGATTTATTTATTCATTTCCTGATTGTTTTGGGATAATCTTTAATGCCTGCCTATTCATTCAACTCTGTATTTGTCATTTACATCGAATCGTGGGTCAAATAGCAAAAAAAGAAATGAATAATACAATTTATCAAATAAACTCTCCAATCAAAGTGATGCTTCAACAAGGACTTTCGGTGGATTTCTTGGAGAATATATTCCTTGATAACTTGACCCGAAATCAAATCAGCGTGTTTGTAAACTTCTTTTCAGGTTTATTTTTAACTCATCGAATCCATATGAGGGCATTTTATTCTAAATTAAGAAGAATAGCTTTCGATCAAAATTACTACTTGCCGTTTTCATATTTCTCTCTTTCTTTTATCCAGTTCACAAAATAGTTCAATAATTTGAAGATTTTTTTTTATTAAACGGTCCCTCTGTTTAAGGAGTGGTTTCAAGCGGTTCATGAGTATTTGTTTGTCCATCTCGTTAATATCATACGAATTGTTTAAAACGTGTATTTAATGTGAACTGTTCCATAATGTGAAAAACATCACAAGCAAGACACTACATTAAATACGAATGTTATCTTAAAGAAGAAGAATTTATCAAAAATATTTTCTTCCCTCTCCAAATAATCAATAATATTTGGAAAAGATTTTTTTCAATCGTCAGTGTTTTCAAAAAAAGTATTCTTAAAATAGATTTTAAAACACACTGGGATTTATTGTTTAATGTAAAAACCAATGATTACATTTTCGAAAAGATTTTTCAAACAACATTCCGAACCGTAGCTGTCCGTTTCGTACAGTTAAAATTTTAGTTCATTAAATGACTGATCAATAAAAAGAAAACCTGAATCCAAACATACTTTTCAGATATTTTAAACTGTATGAACTAATCGTTAAAAACATAAAGATTTTTGTTAGCTAATATAAAAAATATATAAATCAATAACGAAATATAATCCAATAAAGATGATATTATTCCATTCTATGTTCGGAAAATTTTTTCGTTTAAGTTGAAAACCGCCAAGCAAAACTCTAAACATATGTCAACATATTTTTTTTCGGTTTTAAGAGATTCTGGCTGGCTGGCTGGCTGGCTGGCTGGCTGGCTGGCTGGCAGGCTGACTGGCTACGTGTGTGTCAATGAATAAGCTGCAGAAATGAAGTCAGACAAGTGGAAATTTAAATGTCCAATCCTCATGTCTAGAAAAACTTCAAATGCTCTCTCAGAATCGTTTCGTTTACAATGTATTTTTATGCTAAATTTGTCCCTTAAGTTGTGTCCAGCAGCAATCAGGCTTGCTTTCAGAAAATTCGGTTTTTCAATGACCCAGCAAAAGCCAAGAAAAGTATCTTATTCTTAATTCCCATTTTTCCAATTTCTATCTGATCGCCCTCAACATCACAGGTTACCAAAAGATATTGGTCACATGATGATTTCTATCGATTGACTGAGAAGACCTATTCATTTTATTCATTTCTCTGAAGGATCTGGTATCTAAATTATAAGTCGCAGAGTACTGTTTTTTAATGTTCATCTTTCAAGATATCAGTTCAAAAAAATCATCTACTCGATGTTAGAATATCTCAAGTAAAGGGGTTACATTTGAGATGATATTCTGAGAACCTTTTTATTGTCAAGGGGGATTAAATACTAAAACCCAGTTAATATCTGTTCAGTGAATAAAGAAAATCGCTCTATAGTTAAATCAAAAATGTCTCATATTTGGAAGAACTAAAATCATGATGGAATGTATTTCTCCCTGTAGATATTTCTCCCTGAACAGAGAAAAATACAACAGATCATCTTGTCTACGCCTTTTTCCACTTCAGTCATGTAATGCAAACGATATATTTGCGTAGATTTCATACTATGTTCATACCATCGCCTGTGGTTGTGAATGCCAAGAAATCTCATTTACTTTATTTTTCGTGACACATACGCCCTAGTAAGCTTCTTAAAAAGATATACGGAAGATATATCTTCGCAGCGATAAAAACCTTCAGGTATTCATGTCTTGGGAGTCTTCAAAGGTTAATGGCGAAACGCTATCAGAAGCTTCCACTAAAAATATTTATTGACATATTACAGCTTTTAAAGTTCTTAATTTTCCACACGCCAGAAACGACTTGGTTTAATAAATGAATAAAAAGCGTTTTTCTCTACGACCTCAATAACATGATAAAAGTTGGTCTACTCTTCTTGCCATAAACCTGAGGAGAAAATGGTTGATAGGTTTAGGAATTCCATGGTCCTTCTGTGCTGTCCCCTTTGATTGTTCTCATCGAGTTAAAAGCTTAGGGAAACGCTAAACTAGTCTTTTGTAAGGGAATCCAGAAGACTAAGTGCTTTTCGATTCGAATAACATGTCTTCTGTTGCAGCCTTAAGAGTTTCTCGATTCGAAACAAGAGAAAGTAATTGTCTCTTTTTCCGTTCCTTTTCCAGACTCCAACTTCGGACACCCGCGTCTCAAGCTCTAAAATTGCTCTGATCACCCCAGGCTACACGACATCCTGAAAACCAGTGCATTGTCTTTCAAAGAATGCCATCTATAGGCAGATACTGTGACTTCGTTTCGGATAGAACCATTTTACCTAAAGTGCAGAACGTGGAGTCTGGACAATAGACACCAAAAGCAGAGAAAGAAAAAAAGGGGAAGGATAAACATCGTAGGAAAGAGGGAGACAGAAGCTAAACTGTGATAGAATTTATCTGCAAACATTATTGCAAATGTTTTCGTTCATGTCGGAAGTTGCTCAGGATATTGGAGTAAGCGCAGACTTCTCCCTGCTGTGCAAAATGGCCACGTCAATTTCCCAACTGTGACAAGGGGTATCTTCAGCACATGCGCAATGCTAATATTGTGTGTATTCGGTCGTGGGTAACAAGTTATCTCTTTGACAGAGCCAAATTTTGGTTACATTGAGAGATAAAACAGTCAAAAGAAAAAGAATTAAAAAATCATAGATATATAGATAAATAGATAATGAACTGTTTTGGCATTACTGATAGGTAAATGAATGGATAGATGTGATCGTTCAAATTAGACATGTAGATCTTTCGATACATGTGACAGACAAGGTTTGATATAAGTTGTCAAATATAGATCAATATGTGAGTGAATAGATACATATGATTGACGTCAAAAAGATAGATCGATAGTTAGATATAGAACGTCAAAGATCGACAAAACGATAGATGAATATGATGAGGAAGAGATAGATGAACATTTAAACTTATTCATGCATTATTAAATGCGTATGTAATAAATCGGTGCCTCTAACACGCGTGTCAGTGGTGACAAACTGTGGGTTATGGATAGCGGGGATAATCTGAAGAAACGTAATTTTCATAATGTATCAACTAATACTATTCATCATTCTGAAGAGTTGACACTCTTCAAAATTATCGTTCCAAACGTCCTTGTGAATCTTAAATCCATTCAGTAAACTGATTTCTTTCGCCATTTGGAATAGAGAGAATACCTGAGTATAAAAATACGGAATCACCTCCTGCAATGAATTGTTGATTATGGAATCACAGCTTCGAATTGGCTGATCCAATTACTATACCCTACCTATAGATATTGATAGAACTTGTAATTATTGAATATCCTAGATGGGTAAGGATTATATTTTTTTTTTTTTTTATACGTAAAGTTTTTGTTTTTTTTTCTATTTTTGAAAAAAGCTTTTTTTACTTTCTTTGGGCGGGGTCCTATTCTGGTGGGTTTTATAATAACATATAGATTTTTCAGAATATTGATGTTTCTTTCTGATTTTAGATGTGACCACGATGACGAGTTTAGATTTTTTCTTTTACCTTGTTATACTGAATAGTTCACCGTACACTTCATTTTTAGGTTATGTGTAGAAGCAGAATTACTATTTAGTATCAAAACGCTTCCTATACGATTAGGTAAAGACAGAAAAACAACACTTTGAAGAGGCAAGATACATTTTCAATTGATGCTGCAAAATAAAATATTGATTTGTACCTATGATTTGTGGCAGTTATCGAAAGTTTTCTGTGTCTAAAAAATTTATCAATGATCTAAATTTTGATAATCCGTGGAGAGGGTTCCCCAATTAAAATGATTTCGATTCAATGAAAATGGAATTTAGGAAGAATATTACAGATTTCCTTTAATGTTCTACTTAGTGAGGGGGAACAAAAGCCTAAATTCCTTTCTCCCCACCTTCTTCAACACCTTTTGGTATGACTGCTCATCGCTGTGTGTCTTCAGCCTAACCTCTATTTACAAAATACGCGAATACATTAAAATTGAACACGACTCACCACCTTACTGATAATAACATTTATTAAAAAGAGATTAACCATCATTAATCTGCTAGTGATACCTAACATATGGAGTGAATCATTGTCACACAATGTGTCAGTTTATGTTATTTATTCAGATCTTGAAAACATTCTGACAAAGTTCCCCTACTGTTGGGCATTCCTTCACCTACACCGTCATGGAATCCAAGGTAGCGTCCTAAAATGGATTGAAAATTTCCTCAGCGAAAGAGAGCAAGCAATCAAGGTTTGGAGGTTACTCATCACAAGAAATCAGTATAACAGTAGGATTCCCGCAAGGATCGGTTTTAGTATTTCCATGGTATCTACCAGTGACCTCTCTAGCATGTTACAGATCTTTGTATTTCTGCTTAAAGATGAAACAAGACTGTTCACCTAGTGTGGAAGCTGACGCAGCATAAAAACAACTTAAGCAGCTCAGGTGTAATCTAGGCTGGCATTATTATAGTTGCACAATGGTCAGAGAGAATGTAAATTGATTTCAGAAAAGATAAATATAATCCGCTATCTTTGCGATCAAACAACAGATCATAAAAGTATACCATACCTAAACAAATAATTAAAATATCTGGAAACAACTTGAAATCATGCAACTACGTATTCTAAAAGCAAAGGGCCTTGGCTAGATTTCAACAAACATATAAAGAGAAAATCAATAAAGCGAATCAGATGCTTCGAGTAATCTGCTGCACATTAAAATCTACGGACATCATTATATTAAGAATGCTTTACAGAACACTGGTCAGACCACACGTTGAATGCATAAGCATTATCTGATCTCTACACACCAATAAACCCTAGGGAAATGTTAGAAATGTTGGAGGGTAGAGCTAACAAGCTGCTACAACAACTTGCAGACTTTCCATATGATGGCTGACTGAGAATTCTACAGCTTCCTTCTCTACAAAACGGAAGGCTTAGACGTGACTAAACAGTGTGTGCATGCTACAAAAACACTAAGAACGACAAACAGAGGTCATTGTCATAAATACCATACACACCATCATCCTGATACAAGAGATGTATCACCATCAGCATCTCTATCATATTGGAACTACTTTTCAGATGACACTAAAAACTATTTCTATGAACATGTTCACAAACGATCTATCAAATAGAATTAACTCACCTCACAAGTATAAACATTTCTAAAATACTCACACATTAAATGACAGCCTCTGTTATATCTGTTAGATGTATATCCGGTTGTTTTTTTTTTTATTCGATATATTTGTGATATATTATGTTCCTATATTATTATCAAATGTTTTATTATGTTTGATTTGATATCCACATTTTAACGCAAGGTGCAACTCCAAAAAATTTGGAATGTGGCTGCATAAAATATAAACGTTAATTCCCTACCACATTCGATTCGAGTGGAATTTTCTAATTCTCCTGATATTCCAGACACTTTTACATTTTCCTCATTTAATTTTGCCAGCGAAGATTGAGAAGTACATCTATTCAGTCATCTCTTTCCGTCTTTTTGTCTGTCTTTTTGTCTGTTCGCCCGTCTCTACGATATCTCCAAAAGTTCTCTATTAACATCAATGGATCTTTTCAAGAAGACAGGCAATGGAGTAAAAAAGAGTCAGTTTAATCTTGGAGCAGATCCAGATGTTTTTGATTAGAATATATTTTTCTCTTTTCTCTCTCATACATATATGTATGCGTTCATGATTGTCCACACGGTATCTCCTAATTTCCTCAATGTATTCCTATTTCCTAGGCACTTTTTAGTTGTTTATATTGAATCGTACATCATTGTATATCTATATTTACCAATTCTAACGTATTAGGGCACGAGATCATATGGGTGATGAGGATACAAGCATCGTGTTACAACAATTATCCAAGCTATGTACCCTCTAAAGCTTGCCAATTTCGATAATCAGCATTTGAAATCTTAGCCTCTACCTCTGCTCGAACAATGACTACTGGTGATGGTTGGAAATAAGCAAATATTCTACCTATCGAGTAGTGCATAATGTGAATGATGTCTTTTTTCTAGGACATTGTTTATTATCACTCTCGTGTGATATCTAAATATATAATGTATTTAATCGTATGTTATGATGAAAAGTTCATAAGGGTCAAACTTGGGGTTCCATTTCATTTGAGTAGAAGAAACTGATAAAATTTTTTTTTGATTTTTCAGTTACAAAATGCTTGGGAAGCATTGCACTTGAGTGAATTCGGTAGCTATCAAAAAATTCCCCGCTTCCGACTAGTATTAGATTATTTAAAGGCTTAGTTGTGACTTTACCCCACTAGAATAACAAGCTGACCAACATAGCAGTTTTTAGTACACGCGTATATGTGTATGTATGTATAGACATTTTTGGCGTGTATGTAGGCACTTGGGGCGACTGTTGGCTAGGTGATACACTCAATAATTGACCAATACATTATTTCACTGCCTTATCTATGAGCTCTGTTGAACTTCAGACGGTCGGTCTGCTTGTGGTCAACTGAACTCGACCCCTTGTGGTTTTTAATCTGAATATTTTTGTCTTTTGGAATTCAAAGATGGCTATCGGATCATCATTTGACTTATACCATCCCCAAGATTCGCAAGACTTTTCATATCATGGGTGTCACGGAGCTTGCTCTCTCGAAATTTATCTAGCCGTCACACCGTCTTTCATTCTGTCGGCCACAATTTCGCATATTTCGGGGATCCATGTTGACATTCAGGGTGTCAAACTGTTGTCTGACATTCTTCTAACATGTCCGGCTCATTGCCATTTCTGTATTCTGGTGGTTTTTATATCTCAGACTCCTGTCTTCTCCTTGATATTTTGTGTGTTCTTATGATCCCTCCAGATGAGTTTGGGAATGATTCCCTCCGGTATACGTTGTATGGTTTTGAGTTTGAGGATCAATATTTTGTTTGTTTCCATAGATGCCTATCAGGAAGACACATGGGTTGTATACTCTTATTTTGAGGAGTAGCGAGATTCCCTTGTTCTTCAAAGTTGAGCCTGCTGTACAGGAATCTTCCCTAATCAGTGTAATTCTTTGCATATTTCTTTTTTTTTGGGGGGGGGGTATGGAGATTTGTAGTCTCAAGTAGATGTAGTTTGTACGCTTTGTTTAGTTTGTTGATCATTATTTGAAGATTGCATAGTTTCTTAGCAAAGACTACTAAGGTATTTTCCGTCCGTTATGATTCCTTTATTCTCCCAGTCCTGGATTCGGAAGATCATCCTAAGGCAGGTAATGAAAAGTTTGGGTGAGATAGTATCCCCTTACCCCACATCTCTTTCAGTTGAAAGGGCTGAGGTTCTTCATGCCACCTGATGGAGGAACTGCTGTGTCGGTCGAAATGTTGCAGTACTCTGACAGATGCAGGGTCTACACCTTAATGTACAATTGTGTCAATGACTTTGGAGGATTCCGCACAGTTGAAGGCCTTTTTAAAGTCAACAAATGCTACTGCAAATGACATTTCATATTCAGCTTCCTAAAATGGTCCACTAAATGGTGATGGTCGTTGGTTATATAGCTCTTTCTGTTTTCAGCTAGTGTTTTGCTGATTCAGTTTGTGATTATTTTGATAAAAAGGTTGTAGATGCAGTTGAGTAGTTATTGGCCTGTAGTTGCTGAGGTCTTTCGAGCATGGATCTACTCAAAAAAGCTGATGAAGTCATCACCAGGAACTAGCCATTCTATTCAACCTTATCTCTCAGATAAAGTCGAGTTCCAGAAGATTGAACACTGCTATCATAATGCCATTACATGAGAAAGCAAATCCCAAAGATCTGGATAAGAATTAACCACTAAACGCTCTCTATATGAAATGCCACTCGCTGTAGTATTTGCCAACGTTAAAAAGACCTTTGACTCAGCACCGATGATTTTGGGTACTTCCACTATCATATATGTTGAAAAAACGTTGATACATGCAGGGTCTACCCCTGTATATATCAACGTCTTTTCATCATATATACTGATACAACAGTTTGCCTATTCGGTTAAATGAAGAGTATGACAAATGTCATGTACAACAAACATGTCGAGGATTAGGACACGAGGATACAAATCTAAAACACAGACCTGGAAAAGGTAGACCACTACTTATGTCAATGAAACCCTCAACAGAAGAAGAAATCAAGAGAAGAATCACATGGCAACTTTCCAGTTGAGCAAACTTCACCTTTAAGAACAAGACTATCCCATTAGTCCTAAAGAGTGGTCTACAACCTATGCATCCTCTCTATAGTCACTTGAAACATAACTAAACACAGAACTATGTAACGTGCACAGGAGAGAATCATGCTTAACATCATATGAAGAGATTGCTAATCAGGAGTAAGGGATATCATGGAATCCATTAAAAAAACTCAAATAGTAATGGGCTGGTCATATTGCAAGAATGTCAGACAACTGCTGGACATCTTGATCCCATAACATGGATCCCAAGAGATCACATACGAAACTGTGTCTAGTCTAATCTAAGATGTCTTCAAGAACTCGACAGGTTCAGAAAGTATTGACTCTGTGACGCCCATGATACAATGGTCTGGTAAATCTTGATGATGATAACGATCGTTATGATGATGAAGATGAGTAGAGGAACTCTTCGTTTTCCCTGACACTTTCCTCTGTCGTGTTATTGTACAAATACAAAAATGAAAATTACGGTTACGTCACAGCTTCTCCAGTAGAGAAACAAAAAACGCTCCTTATCTTGATCTTTTTTTCTCTTCTCGCTCTGTCTTCTTCAGTCTTTTTGTTGTTCGAAACTCAATTATTTTTAGATGTTATGTAACTCTTTGTCTCTGATCTTCCGTTTATGTTCGAACCGTTTGTAACACAGAGAACTCATCATATCTGTTAATACACGTAATGCATGTGTTGATGCAACACTTGCAATAGAATTTCATTCAAATCATAAAATGCCTAGCTGAATTTTATTTTTCATGTAAAAAGTTCGTTTTTATCTTAGAAATCGTATTTATATAATGAACACAGTATATTTGTTGGGGTCTGATATTTCAGCAGGTGTTTCCATTTCCAGTCGTTGAGTTCAAACCAAAGTTGCCAAATTTGTAATTTCCCGGCTAGATCTTGCTGGTTTTTCCCTAATTTAGCCAATAAGAAATATACAATAGCCAAAAATCTGACAAATTAAAAAATCACCAAGTTTGACAAAAATAAATGTAAATCTTTATTAAAGATCAGTTCTGTTAATTTACTGTATAATTATTTATATTTTTTTTATAAATCGGTTTTACATGAGTATTTAATAGAATTTTACCTGCAAAGTTAGCCGGATATTCAAAAGTTCTAGCTATAAATAACACACCATCCTTGGCAAAACTGGTTTATACACCAATGGTTTTTGGTTGTTCTTGCTTGGAATCAAATGACAAAAGCATTCTCCCAATAATTCATACTTTGCCCAACACTGTGTGGTCTGGGCTGTCTCAACTCATTCAGGAATCTCCCATTCCCTCGTTGAGCTTGCACGACTATATTATCTGTTCGTTCAGTGGGTATTAAGTGACGACAGCACTCTTCAGTATTCATGCCGATCCCACATATAGCTCTTTTTTTCTTCCCACCTCTCTCACAAATCCTCAGATACGTATTCGCCAAGTGTAAACACTGATAGAATCTGATAGTTTGCACTGGGAGGATCAGATGACGGTTAGTCTCCCCACACAACAACGCTCTTGTCAATATGATTTCTGATTTAGGAGCATCTGTTGTCTGGATGATTTCAATTCTTCAAATTATTCCAGATTTTTACAAGGAGCTTAAGGACTGTCCAAAATGATCTAAAATGAACAAATTCATTATGTTACTAGTCATCATGATCATAATCAGACTTGGGAAATAGACCTTCCCCAGTATTCACCAGAGCTCTCTATCATGGGTGTCGCAGGGCCGATACTTTCTGAACTTTGCCTCCTCATCTTGTTTTCTGCAGGCTTTGATAATGAATGTGATCTCTGGAATCTATGTTTTGAGTCGTCTGCCATTCTTGCATCATGACCAGTTCATTGACATTTGATTTTTCTAATGGATTCTCAGACTTCTTTTTTCCCCTGATATAATTTGCTGTCTTGTAATCTCTCCATGTGAAGTTGAGAATGATTTTTTCATGTGGGCGTTTCATGGTTTTCAGTCTGAGGGTCTTGGTTACCTTCCATGTTTCAGCTCCATAGGTGACTATCGGGAGGATGCTTGGGCTGTCAACTCTCCTTTTAAGGGCTCATTTGATTTTTGGGGTTTTGAAGGTTGAGCTTGTTCTGCCGAAGGCTTACAATCCTAGAGTGATTCTTCGCTTGATTTCTTATTCTTTGGGGGATTTTATGGAGATTTGTTGTCCTAGCTAGATGCTGTTGCGTACTTTCTCCAGTTATGCGTTTTTGATTCTGATTGTTGTGTATTCATGTCCAATGTGATTGCTGAAATTCATGCAAAGGTTTACCTCTTTGTTTTTCTCGTTCAATTCATCTAGCATTTGCTTGAGGTTGTTTCAGTGGCATTAGAAAGGGCTGAATTGGTTCTATTATATTTCAATCGTTTTCCAGTAAGGTCCTGGTATTTTTGCAGTTTTCACTTCTACCATATGGTCTGTTGGAATGATATAAGGTTGTTTAGTTTGTTTGGGGTTTTTTTTTGCGACAGGACCTCTGTCGAATTTGATCTTATCAAATGTACTCGTCACAGAACTGCCCCATATTATGGAAATCATTAGAGATAAAAAGATACAATTTTTCCCATTCTCTCACTTGTATTATTGAAGATTCATTTCGATCTTTCTATTACCCTGTTCGTTTGTCACAGTTTTTCAAGCTTATTAACTCGAGAAGCAATGAAGATGGAGACCTAAGATTTTCGTCACTCAATAGCCCATTATTTCAAGGTTTATCACGTGTGTTGAGGTTTTAAGAATTGTTAATTATTGTAGTTTCTCCGACGCCGTTAATGTTTGCTTATACGAACGTAAAATACAGCGACTAGACACGACATTCAGACATCGGTATTCTATATTTCTCTATTTTTCTTAGCATTTTTAGTGTTTCTTGGGAACAGATAAATGCTTTCTGAATATGTTTTCGCTGAAAGATCCCAAATAGTTTTGACTCAACTCAGCCTGTCTTTTGCTATTAATAACTCAGGTAAGGATGAATATTTTTAATATGCCTCTTTGGAATAGTTGAACATCAAAAAAAAGAAAGAAGATGTTTTTCTAGTATTTTCTTAGTACCAAGACTTAATTATGAAATTGTGATAATTCTTCTTTATATTCATTGTGTGAACGATGGTGTATTACACATTAATGATTTACACTCATCTTTTATTTTTCTTTCTTCATTTTGCCAATATTTTACTATCAACGTCCTCTGTAATAATAAGTATTTTAATTTATATACACATATAATGGCCCCAAGTATATGGACCTAAAGACATCTCTATTGGTATGTATATGTTATGAATACATACATACACACATAAACATATATGTATATTATCATAAAATAGGTATATGATCTGACGGAAAGATTATGAATTGCATTATATCATATTGAAACTCTATTTGAAAAGATCTCCGGTAATTACACGGTTAATGTATCATTCAGCTTGGATAACGAAAGTAGGGCTGCTGCAAAAATTGAGCTTATGATCGATAGGATAACCGCTTCAACGAAGCATTGTTCTTGTTATTGTACAGAGATTTAAGCGTTATTTTCTAACTAGCAGATACCCGTCCAAAATGACAAGGTTGTTGATGTATGAATCGGCACTAATTTTTTTATTTGATCATTTTTTAAGATAATTCTTTTTACCGAGTTGAGTTTTACCAAGGTTTGATTTTTCTCAAGTCTCAACTGATCTCATATTGTGTGATGATCAGACATGAAATCTCTGGAGTTTCCACGACGTACTTTCCACCTGTAATGTCATAATAGGAAGATAAATAAACCAATGAGATCATCCCATCTGAATGCAAACGAACTTATAAGCAGGAAAAATGTTCACTATATGGTTTCATTTCTGACCATTGTGGTAACGAATGGCTTTTATTCAAGACTGATGTACTGCAAGTTTTCTCAATACTCCAGTTCCGTATCTTACTTGACTATAGTAATGCTGTCGCCTGAACCTTTTTCATTTTATTCAACTTATTTGCAAGACACTCCTCAGCGCATCGAATAATGATTCTGTTCTGTTCTGTGTGAAAGTTGAGAATCTTTTCAGAAACCATCAACACAAACTGTCATTAGAATTGATTGAAGTTCCAAATTGGTCTGGCTGGCTCATCTGTTGGCCATCAATGTGTAGAGGCTGAGCGGATGGAGGCAGGGAGCTTGCAATTCAAACATTTACTCTAGACATTTCTCGTAACCACCACACGACAAAAGTCGAAAAAGTAATCTATTCGTTGATCAACCCATTTTCTTTAAATGATCACCCCCGATCCGGCATGTTGCCATAAGAATTTGATTAAGTGATGATTTCTATTGAATGATCAGTCAGACGTATTTCTACCTTTTCATTGTCTCTCAATTTTACACGATGGTCTACATGGAGAGAGACATTTAAATTCTGACGGACAATGATTCTGTTCGTTTACATGCATTGAAATATAGGTTTTGGTCAAGATAGCGAAAACAGTTTGAACTTCAGAACTGTATTTGAATCTGGAGGGCAATATAAGGTTAGGCAGTCCAACCTATGGGGTCCTATTGTGGTTACTCATTCAGTTAGGAAATTCATACTAAAACATTTTGCAATCTGTCCAAGAACTTTTTGGGGGGGTACATACGATCGGTGGGCATGACCAATCATGTTTATTTTTGAACACCTATATTAATTTCCTAATTCATCATCATTATATGATTGTTATTGTTATTACAGTCACCCGTTGGGGCTGAAGAAAGTCAAAACCGCATTATAATCGAGCTGCGATGATCAGGATTGTAAATTTTGGTATCCTGGAGCTAGACTTAGCTATTTTGGAGCTAGATTATATTTTGGAGTTCATCATCCATTCATACTATATTACAAAAAGTGCTGTAACGAATTTCGTTATAATGACAGTGATCTGTATTGCCTTAAAAATGAGAGTAGTACATTCGATTATATTTCCCTCCGGAGAAAATTGAAATGTCATTTAGCAGGAAGACATTCGTTGGATTCTCTCTGAAAGGCGTTATCAAATTATGTAAGGATTTTTTTTTCCATGGAAAACAATTTGAGAAAGTGACTCAGGCCTTTAAGACAATGATGGGCATTTTCTCATTTTCCGCAAGGGTCACGTCGGGCACGTGGACTGACACTCAATGTCACTTGCAGGTGTTCAAAGGAAATCGAAAACCATCCCTCTCTCTGTCTCTGTCTCTGTCTCCGTCTCTCTCTCTCTCTCTCTCTCTTTGGGTTTGAGTATCGGTTAAGCTTTATCCTTTTTTTTCTCATTGACACCGGGGAGAAAAATGCAATTGCTGGTTTGACACTTTTGCGTGAGTCAATTTCCAAGTCAAGTCGTTGTTTTGCTTTATTCTTTTAACATTATCATGAAATATGGAGGATTTCAGAAAACGCGGCTTCAGACTGCAAGGAACCTGTTTCTATTAGTAATTGCATTGTACAATTTATTTTTGGTCATGAGTAATAAGTGTTTTTTCCTATTGATTATGTCTAAAAAATAGAGAAAATGTTAATCATTCTTTTCAGGGTTTTCTCTTTTGATCAGGATAGTGATAATCTGAAATCTACTTATTTTCAATTGGATGACAGGCACATTCGCACTTTTAATCGCAGAAAGTAAGAAAACCATTACCTATCAATATCACTATTCTGGGCACAAAAAGCAAATTTTGAAGGGAATATTTCTATATTTTTACATAGAAGCAACAGGGAAATAAGACTTGCTACCCAGGAACAAAAACTGCATCGCATGGTGTCATCTCGATGTTTGAAGAGCAAAGTCAAGTTTCTAAAGAGCTGATTACCATAACAAGGAGAGAATTTTGAAAGAGAAATTAGCAAAAGATGATTCTAGTTTACTCCGCTATCCAAAAATAGTGAGTTCCTATAAAACCCTCTCGTAAGCCGAAATGAAGTAAAATGAAGAAGCAATTACGATTAATTTTAATAGAAAAAGCTTCGAATCATTCCGGGAGTAAAATATGCTGCTGATGGTATGCTGAGTTTTCAGATGTTTTGGTGATGGTATGTACAGAAGACTGGGGCACAGAAAACATAGAGGATGCACTCTGGGTGTATTTTCGCTAACTCCAAATCAAACGCTGGATGCTCCATTCGTATTCGTTTTCAGAAAAATCTAAAAAGTTTCGTAAAGAACTCCCACAGAGCAGGCAATACCTTTATTTGTGAATCTTATACGTTCGTGTGAGAAAATGGGACATGAAGCGGGAAAGACTGGCAGCTTCTGGATTAAAAACCACTTTGAATCCATCAGTGCAGCCTCTACATGTGACACACACGTATATAGAAAAGTAGAACTATTCAAGTAGCAGATGTTTCCCTACGCATCGAAGGCAAGGTGGATGCAAAATTTCAACTGTCTCAGATAGGCTATAGCTATATACCTCACCAATACTTGAATCGCGAATTGCCACTGTTCAAACCACTAACCCGATCTTTAATAAAGTGAATTACCATCTTTCTCCTACTCATTGAGAGTGTGTGTGCTAAATCTAAATTTCTGACAATGAGTAATCAGAGCTGTACAAGTGATATATAGATAGGAAAACGCAACTTTGCACCCGTTTGTCAAATTATATGAATTTTCTAATAGAGTTGAAATAAGTTTGCAGGCTAATGTTCAGCCTCATCAGTAGTCTTGAAGTCTTTTAATTTTGGTGGGAGTCATTGCTTTCATCGTTATTGCCATTGTTGTTCATCATCATTATCATCAACATCCTCTCAACGTCTGTTGACACAATGGCATATTATAAACGATAACTTCATACACTTTAAGTTCAAATGCAACTATCGTATTCGTTTCAAAGACTTGAATGTGTGGAACTTACTCCGTGCACAGTATGGCTTTCTAGCATCTCCCTCTCCCTCTCTCCCTCTATCTCTCTCATTAAACCACTGTTGTCGTTTTCCATCTATGTAAATTGCACTTGTAATTTAATTGGTTTAACAAGAAAGTATTGATGACAATAGTTTAATATTATTAGATGTATCCATATTTCAAATCTTAACGAGTTCTTTGTGACCAGCATTTTCTCATTTTCTGTTTGTTCACTCAATTATTCATTGTAAAACTGCTTTCTAGTCAACTTGACTTCTGTGGTTTTGGTTAGTGCTGGTTTGGATATAGTACGGTTTAGTTATCGTTGTACAAATCAATTTGACTAGGTAAGCTGAAATTCGAAAAAAAACAGATTGAATTGTGATTTTAACTTGAACTGTAGGAAAATTTTTGAACAAATCAACCGCACTAATCAAGGTATAGCCACGGTTCAGACGAGAGAAGAGTGAGCAGAAGCAAACAGACATTCCTTTATCCTCAAACACTGAAACTGCTTTTACCTTTTGTCCGTGAAAAGAGACATTACCATATGAAAACAAATTATCCTAGAGAAACGCCCTGGACGCAAATAAGGTTATAAGGGCGGATACAACGGGTAATAATCGAATCAACCAGATTGTTCCTCTCCTAATAAGATCATCTGCGAAGGTCTAATTCGGTTATCTGAGACTAATGAAAATATTGCTCCGTTTTTCTCCGACTGTAGATGGCAGAGAACTTGTTCGCCCAGAGCTGGCTGGGCTGTCTACAGTAAAAGGAGACAAACAATCAATTCAATCCTATCCGATCCGATCCGATCCGATTCACTTCTCTCTCTCTCTCTCTCTCTCTCTCTCTCTCTCTCTCTCTCTCTCTCTCTCTCTCTCTCTCATCAATTTTGACCCTGCGAAATGAAACTTCTGTCTTTTTATTTTATTTTTCACACCAGCAGTACCCTGTGGCTCTCATAAGAGATCATGTGACAGCAACTATCCCCTATACTTGATGAATTCTCAGTAATTCGCTGTATATTATAGAAGTTGAGTCATATGGATAGTCTCAGTTCTCGTCCTAATTCTTCCAACTTCTCTGGTGAATTCTTTGAGAGTTTCCCTAGGGCTCCAAGCACCAATGAAACTACCGTCACTTTCATATCCTACAACTTCTCCAGCTCCATATCAAAGTCTAAATACTTCTTTTTTTAATTTTTCAATTTTTAAGCTTCATCTTGCCAACTACCACAAACGCCAAATCCACAATCTGACTCGTCCCTTTTTCTTCGTCGATTACCACTTCTTGTGGACTGGATCTCAAAATACCCGAATTTTCATTCTCATATATTATTCCTGTTGGCTATCTTGTCAAATTCAATGACGGGATTTCCCTACCATAACAAAAATACTAAGAACAATCCTCACCAAAATTAATGATGTAAACTGATATGTAACTTTCGCATTCCCCTATCGTGATTTGAACTGACAACTAACCGAGATAAATTGCCAAGTCTAAGATATTACCGAAAATCCATCATATAGATACACACTAGCTTTTCTTCATGAATACGTTTATACTAAAAATATATTTTATGACTTGTCATTTATTTTAAATACAATAGTAAGGTCACAGTAATCGCTTTTAGTTGACATAGAGGTTTCACAAATCAGATGATTCAGCTCTGTTTCAATTATCTCTTTGATCTTCAATTTCTGAAGTGTATTCACTAAGAATTTAGTCAGTTTCAATAGTGTTAATTACGGCCACCACTCTCGTCTTTATACTCAATGTCATTTTAATCATAAAGCACTTGATGTATCGGCTGCAAGCCCCCACACTCTAAGAGGCACAGGCGAATTTAAGGGGGCCCAATAGGGCATGGATTAAATGAAATATTTCAGATAAACCCATTGACCATGGTGGACCCAATTGAGAGCTACTATATATATATACATATATATATATATATATATATATATATATATATATATATATATATATATATATATATATATGATAGGGTAGCTGCTTCAACGTAGTGTTGCTCTCACTATTTAGCAAAACAGTCACCGGTAACGCAGAGGACCAAATAGTTTCCACTCAAATTTCTAATTTTGTTTATTCTCGTTCTATACCTACCCTACTTTAAGAAATGTTGAAAACAGTTATCTGAGCCTTTAGCCGGTAGTTGTTTAGCTAAATGGTAAGAGCAACCCTACGTTGAAGTGGTGATCCGTATCCGTTGCAGGCTTGATTCCTACAGCATCCCTATTTTCTTTATTTGTTTATTCTATTTGCGTTGTGCAGGCCAAGTGATATATTAATCGTGTAATGATTGGAGATCATTTTTAATAAGAGTTTCTACACATCATAACGCAACTTATAATTGTACATATATATATATTCTCGAATTCGTTCTTTTCGATAAATATTTGGAATCAGATATGAAATATTGACAAAAAATCAAATAGAACAGTCCGTTGCTTTCTATTATATACACTGCTTTAGGGAATGCCTTACGTCTGTTGATGAACTGTGCCAGCCCATGAGAACATTTAAAAGACCACGTATCTTTTTTTAGAAGAAAACTTAGCATCATAACATCTCTCAAACCGAAAACAAATCCAAACAGAAGATAGGAAGTAATATCAGATAAATCTCTATTACGCTACATACCGCAAAATTAAGACTGAAACGTTTAAAACCGAACTACATTTTGAAATATATGTATATTAATTTCAAATTACACAGAAAAGGAATTGTACAGCACCAGTTAACAATAAAATCAGGTTGATAATCAGAAAAGTGAAAAATTCAAAATTCTAAAAAGCAAAACTAATTAATTAAAAACAAACCAGCGTTCTGAATCAGTTCTAAATCCAAGAAGAAAGACAAACACATTATACTTCATTCATATTTCGGTTAAACCCAAGATTTATGTTTCTTTTGACTCAGACTATTCCCATCTCTAATTTATATCCTCAAATCCAACTCCATGTAATTTTAGGTATTCACATACACAATTTAAGTGTCAATTAGATGAAAATTTACTGCCACAAAGCCCCCGTTCACTACATATTCTCCCAATATATCTCAGTTACTTTCACACTTCCTATCAATATTGTTATCTGAGATATACGTTCTCCCTATTCAATTACATTTATGTACACACTTAGATGTCAAAAGAAATGACAAATTTACCAAGTCCATTGCAGAATTGAAGTTGCAAAAACAAATTAATTTTTCACCAAGAGAATTTTGGAATACTTAAATAGTTTACCAATATACGTTACAAATAGTGCAAGCATAAATAATTTCAAGAATGGTGAAGATAATTTCAAATCATCTACTGCAGAAAAATAGATTATTGGAATTGAGGGAAAACATAGAATAAAAAGTTCCCTAATGCTCCTCTGTACTGATAAGCTTGCAATTCTTTGCTAAGTTTCCATATACTTCCCAATCACTTGAATTAAAATACATTTTTGTGGGGAAATAGTACTTTTTTTTGTAAGTTCAATATTGAATTGATCATTGGGGCATTTTTTAGTAATATCAAGAATGATCAACTATCTCACCTACTCTGGTTCAAAAATGGTAATAAACTTCTTTAAACTAGAAGAAGAAACCTTGAACTACAAAGGAAAAAATTGCCTGAAAAAAGATTGACGAGGGGTTACCTACGATCACATCACATGTGGACAGACCACGTACAAGACTATAGGACACAAACGATATAATATAAAAGCGATATTAGCTGCAGTGGAAGAAATACGCCGAAGAAGACTAGCTATAAAAGTAAAACTAAAAAAAATACATGCAAAGTACTATCCAATATACAGTGAAACATATTTTCTGAAACAGCGAAAACGTTTTGGCAAGATTTGAATGGAGAAAGAAGACAAAGCATAAAAGCAGTGTCTAAAGACGTAACTTCTGAAACAACATATGGAGATGTCAGATGAGATACAGTGAATTGCCAGAATGATTAAATAGTATTAAAAAAAACTTCAATACATATAGGAAGGAGAAAGAATAGAATTTAATACAACCACACTGAAAAATAGCGAGCAGGGAACCTTTAGGACCTAATGGAATCGATGTGATTCGGTTTAAGAAATCCACACTACCTGAGAGACTGATCCACCAGCTTCAAAGCTCCCTAGATAAAGGCAAGGATCTAAAATGGATTACCAAAATTAAAACAACACATTCAAAAAGACACTAAAAAATGAATCATTCAACTACTATGGACCAATCACATGCTTACCACTAATGTGGAAAATTTGGACTGGACATATAGCAGAGGAAAGAAGAGGACTCTTATAAGAATAGCAAAGATGCAGGAACCTACTGTACATTGCAGTGAACATGAGCGAACTCGAAATGCTGTTCAATAGAGTTAAATACACAACGACGATATTGAGATGAAATTTTGATTAGAAATATTTGTACTAATAATAATGCGTAGAGAAAGTTAATAGCCGGAAGTTAATAGCCGGAAGTTAATAACCATTTTCACCATAGATTTTGCTTTGAATTTTCATTCTAGAAAAAAGTTTTACGTTTTAGTTTCTAACTTTCTGTTTAGTCGATCGTTAGTTTCATTTTCTTCTTTTCCTTCTTTCCTTCTCTCTCTTTCTCTTTTGTACTTCATCTATTCTTTTTACTCCTTCCCCTCCAGTGTTTATTTTCTTATTTTCCATTTATTTGGTTTTGTTATGTCTCTTTTTTATTCTTCTTTCTTCTTCATCCTTTCCTTTCCTTCTCATTTCTTCGTTTTTTCCTTCTTCCTTCTGTTTCTGCCTTATTGTCATCTTTGTTTTCCTCTTTTTCTTTTTCTTTTTTTTTCCACTCTTTCCTCCATCCTTTTTATTACTTTTCTCTGCTCCCTCTTCCTTATCTTTTTTCTTTGTGTCCATAATCCTCCTTAATTTTTATCCCACTATATTCTCTTTCTTTCCGTTTTACTCGTTTCTTTAATATTTGAATCTGTCAACTAAAACTGTCAACATCGCCACAGGTACCTTCAGTTTTTTAGTGGGTCTGGATGGATGGCTCCGTATGTCTCCTGCATACAGGCTGCACTTGTTGAGCTAGAAGGCTAGATATTTAAAAATTTACTCCTTATTATGCCTTTGGTTAGATTTCCAATTTTTGCCCTCTAAAAAAGTTTCCAGTTGGGGATCAATTTACAAAGTAAGTTAATGCTAAATTGGTCCCTTTTTGTTTGACAGCGAACGCATCTGTTATTTGAAGGGATTCAGTCTTTTTTAGCGATGAAAATAAAGGTGTGAGAAGTAACTTGTTAATTGATCACCTTTTTTATTTTGATACTTTAAATGATCATCTCAAACAGGCCATGCTGCCAAAGGACCTTAGTCATATGATGTTATTCTATTGTGTGACAAACCAGACTTGTTTTATGAGTGTTTTTATGTTTTGAAATTTAACAACAATTGGCAGTTTTATCACGCTAATAAAATAATCATCATTTTATGATTATATTTTTCTGTCTAGATCGTGGAAACGGCAGAAATAGTAATTGTCATAGCCGAAGTTTTATTCGAGAGTTTTAGAGAGAGATGCATTTTTATGAAATATTAATATCACTTTTTTATTTAATATTTGTAGAGGAATATTTTAAGCAGATACAGAATAATGTAATTTTTATGACTTTGTTATCAAATTATAATGTCTCAGTACCAGGCTCATTGGTTTTACGATTTTATATTTCAATATTAATTCGATTCATATTTTTCCTAGTCATGCGGATTTTCGATCAAGTAGTTGATGCATTAACAAAAAAGTTATTCGTCTTACACAAATCCCTGCATAATTTCAATACGTTCAGTACGCTGGTTGAAACAAACATTAGTACGACTGAAAGCAAGCTTACTATTTGGACATGACTACCTCTCCAACTTCCGGATACAAACACAATGTACTTTTCCGATATCTGCAGATTTATGGATCGATACTTCCTGGAGACAGATAAAATGCAGAACAATTATGCAAAAAATACAGTAGGAAGATTGAGACTTACTGAGTCTGATTGTGACTTTAATTTTCCTCTGGAATGCCAAGTTCTTGAGTTATAAGAGTAAAAACATAAATAAATACATACATATATATACGTATTACCACTCGAGGTAAATAGGTATGTAGCAAATGTTTTATCAACGGCACTATAAAGACAAAGCCGTGGAACTAATTTATTAAACGTCCCTCTTCAAAGACTTATGCAATAAAAACTATTGTAAATTTTAAAATACCAAACGTTTGCTCGGTCGATGTGAAAAAAAACGGTGCACAGATTTTTTGCAACGTTTTCAGAATCAGCTGAGCGAGTGTGTGAAAATTCCAGAAAGAAAAATAAGATTTGATAAGTGAATCAAATTATTATTTCCTTGAGTAAATTATTTGTTTATATCTATAGGAATAATCATTTATTATATTTGACATCACCCAGTGTAAGAAGAAAGTTTCTGCCCTTTTGGTTGAAATGAATGCACTCCCAACGGGATTGCAAAACTTGATTTAGTAAGGACAACGACCCAGGAAGGATGAAAATCCTTCCAAACAACATGACTGCAGTTATTGTAAACATTGATTTACGACAGGAACTCGGCTAAGTATTGATTAAGCTAAACTTTCATCCAGGGCTACACGAGTGAGGATTAAAATCCCAACGCAGGAAATGGTCTGTGAAATTAATGTTACCAATTATTATACAGAGTCAGTCCGGAAAGTATCCAGCCATTTGGAAGTTTTCAAGAACCGGTTACCAGCCCTTGATATTATTTGGCAACGCATTCAAAGAGAGCTTACTGTGCCTGGATGAACAAACAGTTTACTGTGGGATTATTCAGTCATTTACGACATGCCAATGAATGAGTTTATGTAATGTGTCACCATCGGATAAACAATAATTGCACAACTCATTCCTGTCTCGTGAAGGGTATTATGACAAGACATTGCATAATGTCATGCCCCTTTACTGATTTGGCTCTCTGTGACTTCTTGATTTTCTCAATGTGGTTCCAAACCATGGACAACCTTAGAGGGAACGCAATGAGAGCCTGATGGCGAGCCGAAAAAGATCTTAGCAGAATGGTTTCTGAAGTAATAGAACGTTGGATTAGTGCATGACGCCCCAAAGCGTGGAGACTGAGGCTTCATTGACTAAGGTTGGGTATTATTTCAGTATTTTGGTTAATACGTCATGGACAGATTGCATTTGCATTCAACACACACACGAAACAATTTCGAAAATGGATGTTGAAGATCAAAGTTACATTTAATTTGATAATTATGTAATACATATCCTAGATATATATATGGAAGATTTCAGGGAATGGTCGACATTTCCCATAATTCATACAAATAAACAATCAGATAATAACACTCAGTTCCCAGGAAGAAAACTTGTGCTGAGTTCAATGAGTTAGGTTATCTAACAATAGCCGTATCAAGCGTGTAACTTATGTGCAGATATTAGGAATGCACAAAACAGAATTATCTCAGTGAATTTCATTCTTTTCCTTGTCTTTCGAATATCTCATCCTTTTTTTTCCATGTTTTGTTTCTGGTTTCACCCGTTATTCAAAAGAGGAGAATTATCATTCAACATTTGGCATTTATCAATGCTTGAACGCAGTAATGAAGCAAAAGACAATTTCAAAAAGCCTTGGAGGTAACATTGATTAATATTCAACATATTTGAATTCATTGCTAAGATTTATTAATCAAAATGCATATATTACCAACAATGAAGCAAATACTTTTAACCCAAGAAAACTACAAGCAATAAAGAACTCATTAATCTATTTACAACTGAGTGATATGCCAAAATTTAACTCTAAAACCACAATATATATATATATATATATATATATATGTATGTATGTATGTGTGTGTGTGTGTGTGTGTGTGTGTGTGTGCAGTGACAGTTATGTGCGTTTATCTCTGATGCAATAAAAAGTTCGTAAACCGGAGAAAAATTTTCTGAAAGAATATGAGGAAAACGATGTTTAGGGTTCGATTCACTAGGTAACTATTATACTAAAGTGGGAACTTACTTTTTGTCCATATATATATATATATATATATATATATATATATATATATATATATATATATATATATATATATATATTTTATTATTTTACGCATAAGTTTTTTTAATACGCCTCAAGTAAAGGCCGAGAGTTAATGGATGCCTTTTCCCTCCTGCAAGGATCAAAAGTAACGGTAAAAATCTTTCTCTTTAAATCTCTTCTCTCACATGTATATATCTCTGTAAATTACAAATCGCATATCTAAAATTCAATAGTGCAAGTCGTGTGTTTGTCTGACACACTATAAAAAGTACCAAATCATAGGTGTAGCCAATAAGGAAGAACATTGTACACCTGCAGGAGGATTTTGAATGTATTCTAAATTTGTACTTGACTTTTGGATTTTTACAGCTTACAATTTGCGTCGTTATTGAATACAGTTTTAATTAACAAATAAACACTGCAATGTGAGATGTGTCAGAAATATATATTGTAAGATTGGATAACTGAAGGTGGTTGTTGAATGCATTGTAGTTTTTCTTTCACAGCTCAAGATCCGAAACGTTTTTAAGAAGGAGCAGAAAACAAGGTTAAATAGTTTAATAAGAGGGGATGAGGGGGCATAAAAGGGTGGTATTTAGTTTATTGAGGGGCATGAAGTTTTTGTATTTGTAACAAATCCCTGTATGTATATTTGGACACATCATGGACAGGGAATGAAAATTGGGAGGTGTAAGTAAGATGATTATCATGATGATCAGAACAGTGGGTACCAATCGGTATGTGCCTTCCCAACTTCTTATCATCATCAGCAGCAGCAGCAGCCACTCTCAGTCCACGACTTGACGAAAACCTTCCCCCGTACCCTTCCATGACGGCTACACTTGTGCTATCCTTTGTCATGCCTTTCCATCGTACAACTCCATCTTTTGCCTGATCTCATCTCACTGTATCTACTGTCCTATGGGGACCATCCGATTATTCTTTTGCTACATCTATTGACATCTTTTCTTGCTAAGCGTCTAACCCATCACTATTTTTGTGGCTTAATTATTGATATGATATCGTTCACTGTAGTCTTCTCTCTGATAAATGTTGATATTACTCTATCTTTTGGAGTTATCCCTAGCATTGCCTTTGCCATGACTCTCTGTGCTATTTCTGGTTCGTTCTCAGTTTATTTTGTTAAATTCTATTTCACTTCCATCAGTAATAGCTGGTATCAAGAATTCATTGTATACTTCACGCACATTGGCAACATGCTCTTTAATATCTTTTTCCTTTACATCAAATAATTCCCAGCTGATCTGCCCTTTTCGAACATTATTAACTCTTTGAGGTAAATTTATTTATCAATCTCTTGTAGAGCCTCATTCTCTGTCTTTAGGGTCTATTTGGGGACTGTCGTTGAATATTACTTTTGTCTTTGAGTTGAATTTTCAAGTTGAACTTATTCTTCATTCCGATCGATGCTGTTAATTCACTCACTTACCAGAGAAGGGAAACTGGCCTGAGTTTGGTTGTGATCGAATTTCTTTTTCAAAGTTCAGATGAACGTAAATAATAGCAAAAAATTAATGATAATGATTGACAATGACAATACTTTCATCAAATGAAACAGATAAATGAATTGGATTACCAATAGTGAAAATATCTTTGTAGGGAATCGGGTTTTTTTTTTGTTTAGATCTGGGTTTGCCGCTGAATCCTGTAGCTCAGTGGCAAGAATGGCTTTGCATTAACGGAGCCAGCCTATTGTAAAAAGTTGTAAGTTCGATTTTCAACGGGAATTTGTTCTCTATTCTGATCTCTGGTGATAATTTGATCATTCACAACTGATGGGGAACTGGACTGAGTTCAGTAGCGATAAAAAGCAATAAAATATGAGTGGAATATAAATAGTAGCAATTTTTTAATGATTCACAACATTTTATCTAATGAATTAAATGAATGAATATATTGATAGTTGATAATGAATAACCAGTTCATAGTGCAGAAGTCAGGATGGGGAAAGAGTTTAAGTGTTTGATTTGGATTTGCACTTGATACCTATAGCTTAGTACCAAAAATGATGGGTCATTGACCATGCCACTCTCTGGCATATAAGGTCGTCAGTTTTAGTCTCATCTGAAACTTTTTATGACAATCTGTTCTCTATCCCATTCAATTGCTACTGAAGGGGAAACTGGACGACTCCAGGTCAGAATTTCGAGAAATTTAGATGTAGATGAATAGTTGGACGAAATTATCAATATTAATCGACTATATTTCATCTATTGAATTAATAGATAAATAGAAAATTATCAGTTGATATGAAATGTGGCACTAGCAGGATCCGGATAGTGGATCAGTTTAAGTTTATCAGTGATTCTTGTAGCTTAGTAGATACTTGAGTAGTACAGCAACCGAGTCACCTACCGGTGTGGTGTCATGAATTTGATTCTCACCTGGAACTTATTCTTTGTTATATTCTGAGAATGCGATTCATTCACTCACTACCGAAGAGAAGGCAGGCTGATCTTAAGAAAGAAAAAGCAACCAAAGTTGAGATATAGGTAAATAGTAGCCTATAATATTTCATGGTTTACAGTACTTTATCTAATGAAATAAATGAATTGGATTACCGATACCAAACAAACAGTTGATATGAAACATTATGCATAAACGATCCTGATAGGAAATGGGTTTAAGGGTTTAATGTGGACTTGCACTTGTCACTGATTCAGGATATCGGTCTCTGGGTCTGAAGCAAAGGCTTCAATCCTGCCTCATGGTACTGGATGGGATAATGGAAAGTCTATGGAAAGCTTTCAGTGGATGACACAATAATATATATATAGATACATACATACATACATACATGTATATATATATATATATATATATATATATATATATATATATATATATATATATATATATATACATATATATATATGTATATATATATACATGTATGTATGTATGTATGTATATAATCTAAGAGGCATTACAGCTTTAAGCACTGAACAATATCTGTCAGTGCAAAGAGTTTTCTCCCTTTTCCCTATACTTTGTTTATATTGTACCATGTATAAATCGTCTCTTGTTGTGATAATCAGTTCACAATGACAATGTTTCAAGTATTATAAAATCAAACCAGTTATATTAACGTGGCACCCCAGCACCGCCTTTTATCATGTAGTTCATGCCATACATGTAGCTTGTCATTTTATATAAAGTTTTATGTGTACTGTATACCGATATAATTTTGTACTACAAGGCTTTCTTACGTAGGTTACCCTAAAAACGTTTTCAAAGATAAGGGATCATTTAGTATAACAACCCACATAACTCGCTCTTCATATCATTTCTATTGAGTGTTTACCCATGTGAATATTAAATCTGTTGTGTCGGTTTTAATTTCAAACTGCATGCTGTCTTTCACTGTTTCAACTTCGGCTGTCAGATTCAACTGAATCCAATTACTTCTCTTCAGCTTGCAAAAACAAACTACAAGTCACTGATCAGATGATTATGCTGATAATATCTCTAATAAACTATGACGATAAAAGAGTCACACTATGTATCGTCTTAAAAAGAATATTAGGGGTTTAATAAAAGCTGACAACGCAAAATTTCAAGAAGTCAGTATTTCAAGTCAATATATTCAATTTTGAGATTATGCTTTGTGATTTTGCAACACTTTGAAAAGAGGAAATATAACTGTGTATTGCCATTTGAGATGAGTGACGCTGAACAAATGATCACTGTTAATTGTTCTGAACATAAACATCACAATACTCCCCTTGCATAACCGCACTCAGCTGGCATTTTGAATTAATTGATCTTATTGAAATACTTCAAGTCCTCAAATTCCTCAATTACAAGTGGCCAGTATTAGTATTAGACTGGATTTAGCTCCCAGGGCAGTTTGGAAGACACATTTTATTACCCCTAAACAACCATATCTACTTAAAGGAACATCCACTTGTCTAGAGACTCAACTTACAGATATCAAAAACACTTTCCCTTGACTTTGATGTAATAAAAAAAACAGTTGTCTCCACTTATACCCAAAAATTGTTCTACCCTAACTACCATCCAGGAGTTTCTGTAATATCCATCATTTTTCACAAACAAATTTTCGCTTCCAAAGCTCTGATAAAGGTAAGAAGAGGCCACTGTTTATATATGAGCACTTAAGAGGGAAAAAGTATACAGCCTTCATATTCATTGGATCTAAACTAGTGTTTCTTCATCCGTAAATGAGACAGGTTAACTAAAATACTTAAGAAGATTCATTGTAAGTCACTATTGATGAAACACAGAGATACATATAGCGCGCACGCACACACACATACACACACACACACACACACACACACACACACACACACACGATTTATAGTTATAGTCAATAAAAGAAAGCTCAAAATAATGTATCATACCTAAAATCAGCAGATGTAATAATATACGTTAGACATTTTGCAATTACACATTCCACTTAATCTTGGACACTTAAGTTACACAATACACAAAACGATTTATTATCGATTGGTGATACCTCCCAGACTGACTTGCTAACAACTGGAATTATAACAGATATGTCTTCTGCATTTCAGCACTTTACTTAACCACTTACAATAAATCTTACGATTAATCTGTTTCGTCACAAAGAATTTATTCGATGAGTACAGTCTCTCAATTTGCCCTAATGTTATGGGGTATGTATGTATCACTTGCCTTCACACGAACGGGAGCTAAACTGCAATGGTACTTATATTTGGGACGATATATATATATATATATATATATATATATATATATATATATATATATATATGTGTGTGTGTGTGTGTGTGTGTGTGTGTGTGTGTGTGTGTGTGTGTGTGAAATATCTCTAAATGGACTGTTGATATTTGACAGAATATGATGATTATAAAGGAACTTTTTGTATCAACCTATTTTGCTCGTCATTGGATTGATAAAAATAGGGATGAACCTTTCCTTGAGGATCTTTACATCATTATAGATTATTCAATTGATCTTTTCGACTTTTTCATGCGGTTGGATGTTTTTCAGGTTCACTTTTTTACGTTCTTTGCATTTCAATCTGAGGAAGAATGTAGAATGGAAAGGATAATAGTTGAAAATGAATTCATTGAAACGCTTGAAAGTGTTTTCCCAAGGAAGATGTCAACCCTCATTCCCACTCGGCCCATTAGAAGGGTCAAGTGTTACAGAGAGCGAACCAAGCCAACCATAACTTTCATGATTAAAGTAGATACGACGTCAATGATCTTTCAATCGTTCAAAAACCAATTTTGCAATGCTGACCCCCCCTTACTGAGCCCTGACTCCAGAAGAATCCACAGACCAAGCATATGTTATCTTTCTTCAAATAAATCGTAAAAGAAGACACTAGCATAACCTATACTAGTTAAATCAAACTTTCCTATTAGCAAAATAGATAGAAGAGGACAGAGATTACAGTCCATGCAAAGTATGTTTGCCCGGAGCGTTGCAGGCAAAAACAGACGAAGCAAATATAATCCAACGAACTTATTCCTCGCCACAGGCATATATCTTCGACATTGGTTAAAATATCTTCTGCAAAGGCGTAGTTGAGCTGAGGGAGGGTTTTGGAAGAGATACTTTCCCCAGTCCCCCAATTGAGGGGCCACCAAAAGCTTTATAATTTAGTAGTTCACTTACTACAGGTCCACTATACAGTTGCAACTCTCAGTGAATGTTGGAGGGGGGGACTGCCAGGGAGCCGAGCTGCTCTGACCTTCAAATGTCTGGCTACACTCCGGCCGGTTTGCTTGGCTAACAAGTGTTCAGATCTAGCGATTTTCTTAGCCACTGTCTGCAATGAAGATATTTTCATTGTTTATTTTGGGAAGCAGCTGTAAGATACCGTGAAGGATTAGTCTAGGTTGGAAATAAGACCCTCAATCAATAATCCACATTTATTGACCTTAGATCGATGTGAACACACTCACACACACACACACACACACACACACATACACACACATACACACGCGTGTGTGTTTTATAAAGCCAACGGAAATGATTTTTTTCAAGAAAATACAATAAACTGACATTTGTTATTATGTAGTTAGTGGGAATAGAATCATGTCGCTAAAAAGTTCTAGTTCAGATGGAAGAGTATTGGAATGAAATTCTACCGGTGGTGGGGTTCAGTATTAATATCAACTCTTTTTTTCAGGGAGCAGGGGTTAGCATGTGTCGCATCAAAGTGCCAGCGCTGGGTTTCCCTGTTCCTGTCTGTTTGTTTGTTTTTTTAAATCATAATATCAAAAGAAATCTATGTTTTTTTTATTACACCCCGATTTCCCAAATGTTGAATAACTTGAATCTGCTCTTGCAGAGACCTTTTTCTCCGAAGAAAATTAACAACTTAGAAGCAGGAACCAGTAGAGATAGATTTCTTGCCAAGTAGGCGGTGGCAAAAGTAATAACTGTACAAGATAAGAACCAAGAAAGAAATAATAAGTGATATTGAAGTGGATATTCAGTAAGACTCAAAACAGCTCAGAATTATGACAAAATGATTTCAATGAATTGTTATAAAATCTAGAGTAACATTTATTTGAAAGAGTATATAGCAGCTAACTGGTAACTGTTATTAAAGACATGAAAATAATTCTAAATTAAAACTGCTTCATTGAATTTTATGCTATCGGTGTCTAGATGCATCGTCGAGTTTATTTGAATGTGATATCTTGTAATCTCTATGAAAATGTGCTGGCAATCCTGTCTTATACAGCAATAAGCATTTAAAGCAGATATTAAATAAAGGCACCTATCACCGGGTAATGTTTACTCAGCTGGCTTTGTAGTTTAACTGAACCCGAGCAACGACTTTGGGTGCAAATATATCAATGTGTCCACAGAATCATGCACTACTAATTCCTTTGTTGTTGCTTGTCTAGGAATTTTCATTTTCACAAAAATTAAAAAAACAGGGAAATGAAAAGAACTTTTTCTACACTTAACTTGTAATCCGATGTTTGAAGAAGTGGTAATTACATTTTAAGTGACATCTAGAAGTAAACCTCAAATTCTAAAGACATCAATCTACGTCCCAAACATCAAGCAATAGCAGCATCTATGTTTATAAAAGAAAGGTTCCTCTAAGTCAAGAAGATAAGTGCAGACAACAAAAATGTCCACGCCCGAATGATTCGGCGAAATTAAGCATTATATAAAGATATAAGACCGGTTGCTGATTGGCTGCTTTTCGCAACCAATCAGTCTGAACTTCCTGCATGGTTTACTCGGTGATTGTCCGATGGGAAATGGAAATAAGGGTGAGCCGAAGGTTGTGTGATTGGCGAATCTGGTTGCTTTGGAAACCAATTACATTGTTCCTCTCAGCCACATAATTTGCTCGTCTTGGCCTTAATCATGGCTACGTGTAGCGCTTTGTTGGGCTTTAAAATAGAAATTGGATTTACTTGATTTTCAAATTGTATTGTTGACTAATATTTTTTTATTTGTTTGTATCTATTATATCATCAAAATATATATATATATATATATATATATATATATATATATATATATATATATATATATATATAATGTGTGTGTGTGCATGTGTGTGCACAAGCACGTAATATGATAGGGACAAATTTGGCAGCACTTTATGGTGCATAAAATAGAAATGAGGTCCTCTCAGTTTTTGGAAATTATTTTGAATGAGTACATTCTCTTATATAATCTTACTAATCTGATCGATTTATAAATACTAAGATATTATAAGTCATATGATGATATGTTAATAGTGGCAATATATGCATACATTCTGAATCAATTTCCTAATCCATATTTAACTGTCCCATAAAATCGAGTAAATTGAGGCAGATTTTAATTACGTATGTTTCAAGAACAGTTACTCAACACTCATTTTTTAATTCAATTCACTAGTAGCAAAAACACAGCAATTTTACTTTTCACAATATTTCAAGGAAAAAAGAAGTATTATATTGTCGGATTTTAAATCTTATAAGTAGATGTTGTAATCAAAAGCAGACAGCGGATTGTTTTGAACGTGGTGAAGCAACAAACACTAGGTGTATATATATATATATATATATATATATATATATATATATATATATATATATATATAATCTTCGATATGCGTTTCTTGGTTCACTCATTTTTAAAGAGTGGTGGATTATTTCAGTTTTGATTTAGATACATTTAAAGGTACTGTTAGTAGAGATTCGCTACACACACCTGTATGCTTTTGTCCCGTTTGAGCTTGTTCTAGCGAATGATTCGGTTTATGTTAGATTTCTATTTAGGACATTTGGGGGTCTATTTTTCTAGGTTATAGGATCTTCTTTTTTTTTTCCTATTTACTTATCTTTTTACTTTTTGTCTTGTGGTTTGTTATTGCTTGTTATTTTTTTGTTTTTGCTTTTTTTTTACTGGAGATACAGTGTGTGTTGGTAGTTATAAATTACAAATACTTCACTTACACAAGCTCATGTAAAAAAAATTCACGTACACACTGTCACTCCAGCCATGTAACATTATAATGATAAAAAATTTATCAACGGGGCATACTGTATCAAAGAACTTTTTCATCTGCGTCTGGAACCATTCCCTGTCAGGCAGGTAGGGGGACACCCACATACCAGAAGGCCATGACAAAAATGATTTGCGTCACAAACACTTCTCTCACTTTACTGCCAAAAATACTCTACATATGAACCACCTAAGGAATGGAATGAAAGAATAAAAAGCAGTGAATTATTCCACAGATATGCTCCTGCTTAGTCTTGAATTTAGTCGTACACTTTTATAACAACTGGAAAAATGAAACGTTCTGGAACTAACTACACGTAATGAAGGACCATCCCCTATCAATAGGGAACCGCGACGAAACGTTCCTATCCTCATGGAACAAAAGAGCCACACAAGCCGTAAAAAGAAATAATGGAGGATTCTGTGAAAAGACTATCACAGAAACAACGGTGGACATTGTTACCCTTGAAGATAAAATTTTTAAAAAGACCTGGACACAGAAGAATTTACGGCCATAGAAACCACGATAAACAAGCAGACAAAATAAATCGACTGAAGACAAAAAAATATAAGAAATTGCGTCTGAACCAATCCATTAAGCATACACAAAAGACCCAGCCTAACAACAAACTACCCAAGAAAAAATTAATCTACAACCTAATCCCTGAACTAGACACAAACACCCAAGTGACAAATCGAAAATGTCATAATGCAAATTAGATTTACTACACAATAGAAAACGTATCATATACAGCCTGGAAAAACAACAAACAAGAAAAAACAACTACATCAATAAAGAAACACAATCCTATCCATTTAATACTACTATTAACACCAATACCAATACAAAGAAGCACTCGGCAGCGGAAAATATATACTCTTAATAGGAATGATAACATCATCAATGCAGCATATATTAACACCAAATACTTCGAAATTGAATGGGAGAGATTTCTATCAAAGGTTGTATCATGTTGATGGTCACAGCACCATCGAACGCTACTATTCCCATGACTGAATGCGAGGGAATATATATATATATATATATATATATAAGCAAAGTGGTGTGAATAATTGCAGAGTTTGCGTTGAGTCACCAAAACGTTTACACGGATTCTCACATCGAGGAAAATGGTGGCAAAAGACGATGTATTCTGGTTACGATCGAAGAATTACACTATACCGACCGGGAGGTTAGAGAGCAGGAAAAGAGCAGAAAGAGGAGAAGTAACCGACTACGGAAGTCAATGCAAATGAGCGGTGATACATGAGGGTCTAAGTCTTTTACAAACGGTATGTGATCGTATTTAATTTCAATTAAAAATCACGGAATCGCAATAGGAAAATCAATTTATGTTGCAACCACTCATTATTCACACGTACATTCTCTAGTACTACAACTAAGGAGACTTTTAAGATTTACCATAATTTGAAATGCAAAAGAAGAATGCCAAATACCTGGAAGAATGCATACTGTACAAAATCCAATAGGAAGGGTTGAACCACAATTTAATTTCAGACTCAACAATTATAGATATAGAATAGAAACATTGAACCACACCGAGCGACTACCGGTTGAAAAACACTTAGTAAGCAATGATTTCGACAGATGCTAAATTTATCATCATAGAGTAGAGAAAAGTAGAGTAAAGTAGAAAAATGTGAACCCAACAAAATCACTGCAATATAGAAATTTTTTTTCTTTCGTTGTTTTGGAATGTGCTATTCTTTGTGTATTGGAGAATCTTTTGTCCATATCTATTCATTCTGGCTTTTTTGACGAGTCATCTTTGATGCTATTTTCCACGATTATTATTATTATTATTATTATTATTATTATTATTATTATTATTATTATTATTATTATTATTATTATTATTATTATTATTTGCAATCTCACACTAGTTTTTTGGTGGTTACCGCTTGAGTTTGAGTGATAGCAAGTCTCGTCAAGTCTCCAGCACTTCTCTCCTAATTCTCATAGCCCAAAGTAATACTGCAGTTTACAGTTTCACACTGGTTGCCCAGTGGTCATTGCTGAAGGCTGAGTGACAACAAGTCTCCTCAAATGTTCAGCCAACTTCTCTTCTCTCTTTTGCCTATGATGCCTGTGCTGTGGTTTACGTTTCTGCTTTCTTTTCCTTTCCTCTGTTAGGTCACTGTTAACAATTAGTATTGCAATCTTTATATTTCTAGCACTTTCCTCAGTATCCACACACTTCCTAGCAGTGCTGTGGTCTGTACAGTCTTAATCCTTCCCTTAATCCTATTCTCCTCCAGTCTCACCCTCAGTGT
>OY735208.1:19094209-19111709 GCA_963457665.1 Thysanoteuthis rhombus
AAGACCATTTGAAGCTCACAGAGACATTAAACTCAAATGCTGATGAGTAGGCTTATAGGTCTGTGGTTGTTAAAATCTTTTTGGAAACCAATAAGGTCTCAACAACTACACACATATAAGCTCACTCAACTGCATTTACAAGCTTTCCACAAAAATCATAACCAACCGAATCACAAAAACACTAGATGAAAACCAACCACGAGAGGATTATCCAAAATATGTCGTGGCGAAATTTCATTAACCTTAATATGCACTGAGACACACACGCAGAATAGCACACACACATGCATACACAAACACACACTCATACTCACATACAGACAAACATACACACAGACAATTACGCACAAACACATACATATGTGCATGTATGTGTGTTTATGTGTGCATATATATATATAATTCAATCTATAGAAGGAATTGTGGTTGAATTAACACTCTGTAATCAAGTGTTATTTATTCAATTTAGTGTGATAGAATTGATTACCATACACGTGGATGAAAGACTGGCTTTTGATTGAATACCTTAAAAGGTGTCTGCGAAATCTACACTGTCTCTAGCAGAAATGATAAAGGATAATTTTCGCGATATTTGCCATAGACAGTTGATTAATCTATTGTTTTGGACAGTAGCATCGTGTCATTGCTCCAGGGATATAATCCACAGCACAGTTCAGACTAAACCATGACTGTTCAGCGTATAGCTATTTGAATAAGTTTGATCGTTCTTCAAATTATAAATATTTCTTTTTAAAAAGCTCCCAAAGATGCCATTTGTGAGCTGGCTCAAATGGGATTACTTTGAACGACACGATGGAGATTAGGCGTCAGAGTAAGTTAAAGGGCATATATTAATTACTGCGTCACCGGATGTTCTCAGTATCGAGAATGTTCAATCCTCGAAAGAAATTACCTCAGTTTAGAGGGGTTTTTTTTTCTAAATACACACCCACGCAGAGGTATGTGCAGACACAGACACACACACATAGGCCCCATGATTGGCGAGGTTTTCTCACAGAAAATGCCATGGGGTCTAATCTTACCGAGTGCCCCATAATTGTTCCCCTGTTTCAGATTGCATGGTTTGTAAATATCCAGACACACACATGCGTATATAGAGGTGCACTTACCACAAACCGATTAATTTTGATGACTAGTAGCTGACTAAAGTAGTTAAGATAGATGCCTTGTGCCAGGATAATCGAACCTTAGTAAACATCCAAATATACACTTTTAAATATAATATAGAGAGGTACAAACAAGAGTGAAGTCCATGAAAATAGTCACAATTACCAAGGCAATAATTATCATACAAACGTCTTTTCCAATGCACAGCCGTGACTACGCATGCTTTTTTCCACTCAGCCTATATAAAGATCAGACAATCAACTCTAAAAAAAGGTTCGATACGGTTATATTTAAACGCAGAGCTTTTAATCAAAGCGTTGTAACAACAGGCTGACAGAGCACGTGCATTGAACTGACGATAGACAAACGTTGAGTTCGTTGATATTATGCAAAAATATGCAAATAAGGTGGGCTACGCAGAAGGAAAGTTTCGATGGAAGTGTTGGGAAAGAAAAAAAAGTCCTTTACTACGCACAAGTTTTCACTACTGTTCACTCTATATTTCGAGAGTCTTTTTTTACCTTTTCCGCAAGGTGACGGGGGGACCATAAAATGTTCAGAATAGCAATACTCGATCAAACATCGAAGAAACATTCATACAATTTCAGTAATAATACAGGGTTCCAGTTGGAGTAAAAGAAAAAACAACTATTCCATGTTCTTCGTGAACGACTGGTCGATTGCATATAAATTGTGGAGAATATTACAACATTTGTTGGCATAGGAAGCTTCCTTTATTCTACCAGGGAAAATTAAAAGGATCAAATGTAAGATCTTCACTCTCTAATTGATTAAAATTTTAAAGATTTATTTTCATCACGATGTGACCAGGAAATTTGTGCCTTCAACTTGAATCACTCTTAGGCCAGGATTCTATATTTGAACTTATTAGGAAGTAACATATTTGGCTCAATTCTTCTCAGTTATCACCCTACTTTTTCAACCCTTCCCTGAGTAACGGCTAGTATGGGGCTGGAAAACAAAGGTTAGGTGATATGAGAGGTACATATATTTCTATATACGTGTGTTAGTTACCCACTAGTAAGAAAGAAAAAAACAAGGGACTCAAGTCTCGAACGAGGATAGTTATATATATATGCCAGATTTTGGCAGAGATTTCACCGAGGAAAGAGAGGATAAGGTTACATATATTGGCCAATGATTGTATTGTATTTCGAAGGTCTCTCTCTGTATTCCGATTCTCAACCGTTAGCTTACATCGAGTCTTTATGTCAAAGAGAAAGTGCATTCAAACCACCCTACAAGGGCGTCAACCCTTCAACTTCATTTCAGCATAGACCCACATTCTTTCCATCCATAGATCTTCCGATCTCGGGCATATCATACATATTGACGCGTGCCAACGGCCATGGTACATACTGATGCCTTTTGTGTCATTTCTTGTATGCCAGTAAAAAGGAACGTTACCTCTTAACTTCAAAATTTTGGAAAAATCACATTGATAGATACATAACTTCGAATGTGATACTCACTGGGTACCCTACAGTAGTAGCCTTTTCCCAGTATATTTTAAGCTTAGCAAATACTTGCATCATATTTTGAGGCTTAGATAGTAACATATGTCGGTGTTGGAGTCCATGAAAAAGTTAGTTTCTTGGATACTGGTATTTTAGATGGGTAGAGTCACTTGGTTTGAAAGATTAGCAACAGTGATCTCTTCCAAACAAACGTCTTCTACAACCCAATTGGTTGCTCTAAGATGTTTCGATATTGTTTTTGGACTTTTTGTTTCTGTTGTTGACTGTTAAATCTTGCTCTGAACACCACGGGCATCCAAGGAAGACCAGAGGGTATGCGACTGAAACTTGATCAAACAAAACAATAAACTAATGATAATAATAAACAACTGAACTAACCTATCTACAATGATCAAAACTTGTCATCTGAAAATGCTTAGACAAGGACTAATAAACTTTTTACAAGCGTTTGTACGATATGAATAATGCAGCCAACTAATGGGCCAGTGGTTACAAAGCTTTTTAGCCCAGTGTGTGAAAACTTTAATTTTTGGAATAATCCTGTTTTTGGGGTGTCATTTTACATGTATATTAGTTTTAGGTAAATGCTTCTGGATAAGTCGTTCACGATTCTGATATTTTTATAAATCTAGGAGTTAAAAGATATTAATTGAAATTTCGAAATATACACGTAAAAGTATAATGAAATGAAAATTTAGGAAATGGTCCATCGCGTGCCTACCTGCAGTGTATCACTGATGACACGCGTGTCACATTGCATGCTGTTTCAAATTGTATCAAGCATTACACGTTCCATTCGTCATCCATCTACGTTTCGTATTGCGCATGGCAAGTGCCATCTATCGATAACCTCTGATGCCGACATCACAACTTCAGTAATTCTCTGCAGCCAATGCTGACGTCTGTCTACTAATGAAATTACAGTTAATTGGGCAACTCCATTAACCCAACCGTTAACTTAATTTGATTATTAGTATTCGATTTATTAGCAAATGTTCACACTATCGTTAACGCTTCCATGTTGCTTCCTGAACACAGTACAAAGTTACGTTGAACAGTTTGTCCCAGCCGTCTTCAGACTGATAAGTTGATTAACAAAATATTCACCTTCATTCATTCACTCCTATTTAAACCTTTAGTCGTGTTTATGTAATAAATATCAGCTGCCAGGACCGTCTCCCTGGGAATGCTTACAAAAGAAAAAGATTGGAGGCTGTAAGTCGGCCCGGAGAGAAGACTTAATTTCCAGGAAACTGTTGCCATAACAACGCCAAGGCAAGACGTTGTGTTGATCTCAGAAGCTTCTGATCAGATAACACCGTTTGTTTCTGTGTAATAAATGTTATTTTCTGATAGCTTATGCGTAAAAAGTACTGAAAATGGCTGTTTTGTGTCCAGGAAAGTGATATTCTCATCATTGTTTTTCTTACTCTATGGGATTAAAATGTCACCCGTTGTCCAATTGAAAATAAGTAGATTTCTAATAATCACAGTCCGGGTCATGATAGCAAAGTTTGAAAGGATTAATTGACTCTTTCTATACATTTTAGACGTAATAAATGAAATAAAAAATACTTGTCACTCACTAGAGGAAATTGCATAGAGTAATTATCGTAGAACTTGTTCTGTGGAAAGTACGTATCATAGTTCAGCTGCTAAGGGAACATCATGTAAGCTGTGACAAAAATATCAATTTGAGAAGTAAAATATTTCATATTTTGTTGAATTCAATTCGAATAGAATACTTGCGATCAGACAAACGGTTCCTGGTTGAATCATTTGTTCAAAATATCATTTTATTTTAGGAGTTTTTATATGATATAATGCAATTTATAATCGTTCTCTCGTATCATATATATCCATTCCTTGATTGATATATATATATATATATATATATATATATATATATATATATATATATATATATATATATATGCATATCCCCGACAAAATTCGATCTAATGATTGGACGTTTTGGGGAAAAGTGTTCCGCTTTGGCAGCGTCATCAGATCAGTTTTAAATGTTTGTCTTTTGAAATTCATTATGTCATCCGTTGTCATCGGGACAACACAAGAATATAACGTTCTGCTGGCATTATTTGATATTTTTTCTTAGATATTCCAAATCTTAAATCCATCATTTATCCAACAAATCTTTATTGGCAAAAAATTCTAACAAAACAAAATGAAATACCAACGAAGGTAAACAAGAAGAGGGACGCAGGCTAGAATTTCGAATAGACAAAGTTTTTTCCGTTCTTGTCGAATGTACTTTTCTAGCTTTTAAGATATATAGCAGCTCTTTTCTGAAAGTTACCTTTTCCGCCTTTTGTAGGATCACTATAATGTCCGATTTTCTTAACATTGCCGGATACAAACTACGAGAAAATTCAGACCGATTCTAATTATTCGTGATAATAATAGTAGCAACATATGGACATATTTACAGTTTATGAAACCAAATATAGAGACAGGGAAGCTTGAAAGAAATGAAAGAAGAGACATTGATGGCATTATGATACCTGAACGTCGTCAAAATATTCGACAATGTCATTATTTAGTCATTTTCTCCTATCTGATCATCTGTCTCCTTCCGTTTCTTCTCTTTTTTAAGAGCGTTATCTTGTTCTGTTCGTCTGCCTCCTTTCATTTTCCTCCCACAATGCAACGCTATCAATAGACACTGACAGACAGATTACTGTCAGTTCGTCTTCAGTAATGAACTCCTCCGTTGGAAATATCTTGTCATAAATCATTCTTTTTCGCTCGCCCACTTTCTAGCTATCTTTCCTTACCTTGCAAGCTAATAGTTATTCGAAATATCGTTCATATCGATTTTTTCTTCCAACATTGCATTAGCGCAACCGCTTCTAGACGAACACAGTCCCCATTTTCGTAGAAGAAATTCTTTTACAGAAAAGATAGATATTCTCTGTAAACTACTTTGTGAAGTTGCATCATATCCTCAATAGAGGCTGCGATTGGCCAGTTGTGTGGGAACGAAAGCCTGAAAAAGAAAGATTCTGAATACAGCACAAAGAGCGAAAGACGACTGAGGAGAGACACTAAAAGGAATTGATGAAATGCATGATTCTGTTTTCAAAGAATTATAATGTCTCTTTCCGCATCTACAAAAATGATCCTTCCGATATCGAAAATAACCAGTTAATTTTCAGGGATTCAGTCTGCTCTATGAAACATTCAGGTGCATACGTACATATAAGTAGAGATAAAAAGATGAACACACATTATATGTGTGTGTTTATGTACGCGCACGCACTCATATACATATATATATATATATATATATATATATATATATATGTGTGTGTGTGTGTGTGTGTGTGCATGCGCGTGTATATGTCAGATCGTACATATGAATCTGCTTATGTGTGGGTAACTACGGACGTTTCATGATTGTACTAATATGTAAGCATGTTTACTTGCTCTTATTAATGTGTATGCGTCGATTTTCGTGTATTTTTGTTGATGTGCATGTGTATTTACTTCTCTGTGTGTGATTGTATAAATATGTACATGTTTTCACTTGCATGTGTATATGTATGCCACTATTTTTATGTATGTTTGTCTACTTGTGTGTGTAATCGTGGTAATACGCACGTCTCCTTGCGTGTATATTGGTACTGATATGAAGAAGTTTTCGACGAGTAAGTGTTAATGTCAGTATGTCCATTTGAATCTGTTTATGTGCATTGTATGCGTCAGCCTGTGAGTATATATATATCCACCTGTGTATATATATATATATATATATATATGTGTGTGTGTGTGTGTGTATGTACGTTAAATTGTGTATACATTTAACTGATTATCTAACACTATGATACGCTCAGAACAAGTCTGCTCAGTCAAAAGAACCAGTCACCTAACGTATGTTAGCATGCTGTATTGACGCTAATCAATTCAAAAATTGGAAAAAATAATGATCAATCAATAAATTACCCCACTTGTCACTTATTTGGTGATGATTATTAAAAACATCTGAATTTTTTATAGAGTGGTAACGCTGCCGGACTGGAACTAAGTGACCCCTTTAACATAAATTTGCATTGGGTTCCTTTACTAAAACCGTATTTGAAGGGAAGTTTTAAAAAAACAGAAAAAAGTTCTGTCTCTAGACATAAGGAGTAATTGTTCAGTTGTTCAGCCCTATAGCTCCATCAGTGCAGTCTATATGGGTGATGCAAACAGAGGCAGTCAGAATTACTTAAAATGAAAAAAGTTATGTTTGCAGTTTTGGTGACTGTTTTATTTTACGGCTTCAGACATAAGAATGGTTGATACTGATTGAGACATCATTCTTTTCGTCTGTTCTCAGCAGATTAAAAAATACCTGGCATATACGCTACTCATAGAGTTATTTACATTACCTTGACTTGCACATGGCCACAATTGCAGTGAGAGAACTAGGGTAAAAATCGTAACTTAACGTCTATCCCACAGCGTGGTGACCAATACTTCAACCATAGAGAGCAAGCTTGTCTTACAAACTAATTCACTAGGGTGATCAGTTCGATTCTAAATGATTGCCCGACTACGGTGGCCTTATCCTAGACCAGAAAAGAGAGAAAATAGAAACAATGATTCGAATTCTGATTTTCAAAGTAGGTAAGCTGACCCCATTTAGAGGACTGATGCAACACATTGCCTTATTCTGATTTCCGTAGATGTGTCCGTCCCCTTTTGAGCTAACTTCAATGAATATACGATAATACAGACACTGATTTGGGAATATAATCTTTCATAGTCTTTTGTCAAAAATTGATTTGGTCAAAATGGAATCGTCTGTGTTTTCCTACCATAACAACAAACCTTACCGATTTTAGATTTAGGACGAACTCTTGACTATTTTCCCCGTCGCGTTAAACTAAACTGATGTATGAAATGAACATTTGCCTACCATGATTTGAAATCACAACCAAGTAATCGTCAGTCGTACCGATGGAGACAAACTGACAAGTTTTCCTAACCGTGAAAAGTTATGCTAGAAATATGCAAGAGCTTCCTTCATTCTAAGATAATAATATTTTCATCTGTTATTGGTAGACGGTTCTCTAAGCAAATTAGCCTGACTAACAAGTCTTTCATTTCTGAAGAATGTGATTTTGAGGCTCATTTCATTCATACATAAATGAGTAAATTCACCGAATTACCGTTTTCCCTACAATGATTTGAAATCATGATCACACAATCGATTGGTGGCTCTCCATCTGACGGGTCCAAACTGACAAGTCGGACATTTTTACAAAAAACTGTGTGGTAAATACTCAATAGAAAAATACATATATACTAAAAATATTCTTTTCTATGAATTTGTATCTGCGTATATGAAATACAAATATTAAAATAATCTTCTTCAATCGGAATAGAAGTGGAAGCGGAATTGGACCCAAAAGCAAACAGACTTGTCTTTGGAACCGGATCATAAACACCATCGATCATTTGTTTACTTTGTTATAAGAACATTGTTTCTCTTATTCGATCATGAGACACAATAACTTATTTGTTTACTTTGTAAAAAAAGAGTTATTCCGCTTACGTGATCAAAACGCTACATTGTTTTTTTTTTGTTAACCTTCTTAAGAAGGCAATATTTCTCATATGTGATCATACGACACCATCGTTTATTTCTTCACGTTTTTGAGAAAAGCATTATTTCCCTAACGTGATCATAAGTCTCCATCGTTTATCTGTCCAAATTGTTATGAAAGCATTATTCCTCTGACTTAATCATTAAACTCCATCGTTTATTTGTTTGCTTTGTTAAAAAAGCAATATTTCCCTTGCATGATCATAAATCACCTTTGTTTATTTGTTTACTTTGTTAATAAAAGGATCATTGCTCCTACATGATCATGAGACTCTATCATTAATCCGTCTACTTTGCTCCAAGCAATATTTCTCTTACGTGATCGTTTATTTGTTTACTTTGTTAAAAAAGCAGTATTTCTCTCAGGTGAACATAAAGATCTATCGTTTATTTGTTTACTTTGTTAAAAAAAAAAGCATCATTTCTCTGAGATGGTCATAAGACTTGATCGTTTTCTTGCGTTTGTAAGAAAGCATTTTTCTCAGACTTAGCCATAATAATCCGCTGTTTATTTGAGCATTTTATTAAAAGAAGATTTATCTATTCACTGTGTTAAGAAAGCATCATTTCTCTTACTTGATCATGACACTCGATCATGACAGTCTTTCAATTTCAACTTTTTTTGAAATAGCATCATTTCTCTTACACGATCGTAAGATTCAATCGTTGATTCGTTCATTTTGTCAAAAAAGCAAAATTTCCTCTAAGAACTATGAGACTCTGACCATTTTGTGTTTTTTTTTTCGTTAAGAAAGCATTTTTTTATATGATCATGACATTTCATTGTTCAATTGTTTACTTTTGATACAAAGCATTATTTCTCTTACGCGACACAATCCTTTTTTTTTCACGTTGCTAAGAAATCATAATTCCTCTTATTTCATCATGAGACTCCATCGTTTAATTATCACTTACATGAGAAGGCATTGTTTCTCTGACATAATCAAAAGAATCCACTGTTTATTTGTTTGCTTTGTTAAGGAAGAGTTAATTCCTTCACGTGATTATAAAAGACAATTGTTGTTTTGTTTTTTTTGTTTACTATGTTGAAACAAAGCATTATTTCTCTTACGTTATCATATGACTCCATCGTTTATTTACTCACTTTGTTAAAAAAAAATAAAATTATTCCACATGATTAAACAAACCACGGGAAGGTAACAGGCTGGATTTCGAAGAAGCAACTCGACCACAATACAAAATTCCACTCACGGTAGTATTTAAGGACTTCCAGAAGGCATTCAACTCCGAAGAAATTCCTATAGTCATGAAGAACATCACTCGACGAGATGTAGTCCCTGTATACATCGAAGCAACTCCTTTAACAGGCTACATAAAGACCTAGAACCTTTCCAGCTCCAAAAAAGAGTAAGAAAATGTGATACCAGTTACCCTAAACTCTTCACAGCCTGCCTTGGGATGATCTTCAGAAACCTGGACAGGGAGAATAGTGGAATCCAAAAAGACGGCGAATATCTGAGCAACCTAAGATTTGCAGACGACATTGTCGTTTCCACAGAGAACTTACACGACCTCCAACTAATCAGAGAAAAAATCAAACGAAAAATCACCCTAGGATGACAAGCCATTGGCAGAGCAAGCCCAACCTTCGAAGATAAAACAATCTCGATAATCCTCAAAAGAAAGGTATATAACCAATGTATTCTCGGATTAGTCACTTATGGAACTGAAACATGGAACCTAATCAAGCGACAGACCGGCAAACGGAAAAGTAGACCATGCACACGTGAGAAAATCATGCCCAATCTCACATGGAGAGATCACAAGACGGTCAAGTATCAAGAAGAAAGCCTCAGTCCAAGATATAGAATCTATTAGAAAACTTAAATGGCAATGGGCAGGTCATGTTGCAAGAATGAGAAACAACCGATGTACATCACCACCAACAACATGGATCACAAAGGATCACATGCAAAATCGAGGCCGACGGAATACAAAATGGAGAGATGAACTAAATTTAGAAAATACTGGCTCCACAAAACCAATGATATAGAAATGTGGTTGGTCCTGGGGAAGATCCATGTCCAACAAAGGATGTTAAAAGACTGATGATGATGATGATGATGATGATGATGATGATGATGATGATGATATTTTTTTTTTACATGATCATAAGAATCCATCGTTTATTTGATCACTTTTTTAAGGAAGGATCATGTCTCTAACATGATAAGGACACTTGTTTACCTTGTTACAGGGCATTTTTGACTCACGTGACCAAGAGACTCTATCTTTCATTGGGGCTTACATAGTAATAAAGTATTAATCCTATAATGTGATCAGGAGACTCGATCGTTCATGTTTTTTACTTCATTAAAATGCAGTATTCCTTTAACATGGTCATAAAAATCAATCATTCATTTGTTTACTTTGTTAAAAATCTTGTTTCTCTCACGACATCAAGAGGTTCAATTGTTTAATTCTTTTAATTTGTTGCAAAGCATTTTTCGTCATACGTGATCAAGAAACTCCATTGTTCACTTGTTTACCTTGTCACAAGGCATTATAACTCTGACGTGATCAATGGACTCAATTGTTTATTTGTTTACGTTGTTACGAAGCATTAAGCCTCTTACGTGATCAAGAGACTCCATCTTCCATTTGTTTACTTTGTTACAAAACATCATTTCCTTTTACGTGATCAAGAAACTCCATTGTTCGTTTGTTTACTTTGTAACAAAGCATTTGTCTCTCACGTGATGAATAGACTCTATCCTTCATTGGGTTTACATTGTCATAAAGTGTCAATCCTATAATGTGATCAAGAAACTCCATTGTTCATTTGTTCACTTTATTGCAAAGCATTTTTCCTCTTACGTGATCAAGAAACTCCATCGTTCAATTGTTTACCTTGTAACAAGGCATTATTCCTCTTACGTGATCAAAAGACTGAATTGTTCATTTGTTTACCTCGTATCATCCCTCTCACGTGATCAAGACCAATCAGATGGATGAAAAATGGATGGAAAGAAACTATGAAAGGAGAGAAGAACAAGGAGGAGATGATCATGATTGTGGGGAGAGTCTTGAAGGTAAAAGGTTGACGCAGAGAAAGAAAAGGGCCATGAGAAATAGAAGGAGACACAAAATTCGTATACGATAGAAGGGAAGAATAACGGAGAAAAAAAAGATAAAAGAGGAAAGTGTGATGTTGTGCACATAACAAGAGGAAAAGAATGAGAAAAGGTAGGAAAGTACGTGGGTTGAATCAATTAAGTCCAACTTGTACGTTTTGTACTGTGTAAAAAGCCCATCCAGTTGAAGCTGATTGATGAATATTCTTTTTTTCCTGTATCAACGGAAGACAAATCTCTAAAAAAAAAAACATGACAAATGATCTAATACGATGAATGTTTTATGATTGGTCAGAGATGCTTGTTTTGTTCTCAAAATATTCAGTTCTGTATATATATCCTTTCATGCCCGTCTTTTTTTCCGGGCAGTTTATTGGAAAAGTGCCAAAAAAATGTCAGAGATAATAATTCTCAAGGAATATTCAGTTGTCATATCATTTAGAAAACATTACGGATTCCGTTGGCTGGAAATGTCATTGAATAACCAACATTTTCAGATCTTTTTTAATGGCTAACACATAGAAATACGTGAATCTTTTAGAATCAATAAGAGTGAATAATTTTCTATTGACTTGATCATTCTCTGACGTGATGATATCTCTAGAATAGTTATTGCAATGATTTACATGCCTAATGGGGGAAGTGAATTTTCATTTTTCCTAGTTAACTTACAAGCATGTAACAGGTTTATGTGGCAGCTTGTTAAAACATCCAATTAAATCTGACAACAAATCAAGACTCCCACCTCTGTGTGTGTGTATGTGTGTATGTGTGTGTGTGTGTGTGTGTGTGTGTGTGGTGTATGCGTACTCGACAACCGGCAATTTCACGAAGTTGATATTTGCCAGGTAAATTGTCTGGCGCACAAGGCAGTGAAGTGTTATGGTTGGAATTGCTTGGATCAACAAACCTAGGGGAGTCTAACAAGGATAAATAAACTATTAAAGATTAAAGACTTCTCTCTAAATTATATCTTTTGACCTTTGTTAAAATTACATAAATCAATAAAAAAAAAATAAAAATTTGAAAAACTGGGAAAAGAGTATCCGAAATACTTCGAGGCCTTAGTTTCGTAAGACGGACCGAAAATTATCTCACGTGACAATTTTGGCAGGCTTTTACGGACATTATAAAGCTAGGTCCTTTACAAACATGCACTTTTGAAATAGGCTCTGCCTTGGTATTTTTTACAAAGCCAATCACCCATTTACAGGTACTGTGCACTTTTTCCAAAGTTTGCTTTTACGTAAAAAGTCAAAAAATGAAAATAGCGTTCGGTAGCGTTTTGCAGCGAGCTGTTACAAATGCAGCATGCACCTCTTTCCTGTCTCTTCCTTCAACATGTCTCCAGCACTTTTCATCACCCCAACCTCCAATGATCTAGCCTGAAATACAATCATCTCCATTTGGGGGTCTTGGAACGCTCAAGATCTTTCCTCATATAGATCATTGCTCCTTGCATTATGCTTCGTGAGGAATATTATTGCAGGAATCTATTACTTTCGGATAGCAAGGAGAGCCTATATCCATTTCTTTATGGTTTCCTTCCTCGCTCTCTTTCTTAAATCTTTTTTCCTCAATTCATTCTTTTTTCCGTCTTTTTTTATCATCATCTCTCTCTATCTCGCACACACGCTGTTTTTTTCCTCTCCGAACCTCTTTCCAATTGTTTTTTTTTTTGTTAGAAACCATCAACTAAAACTGTCACCAATACTGTTAGTACAGGCTTCTTTCATTTTTCAGTTGGTTTTGCTAGTTATCTATGTGCCAAACGTACAGACTGTGCCAACAGGACTAGAGGATTAAATCGTGAAAATTTACTCCACATTAAATCTAGAAAAAGATTTTTTTTATTCGCACAACAGGGCATGCTGCCAAAGCACATTGGTCAAGTGACAGTTTCTATTGAATGACTAAACCGTTTCTTTTTTGTTTTTTCCCCTTTTTCTTTTTTTCCACACCTTATATTTACCGAATTTTTTCTTTGCTCAATGTCGGTTTGAAGATGAATACTTGTTTTGCGATGATATTAGTTGATTTATCGCTCCTAATATTAGTGGAAATTATGTTTTTTGATTTTTTTCCTAACAGTTATCTTGAATTACAGCGTGCGCGTCAATATGACGTTCGCTTCGTCAACATAATATACAATTCAACAAAAAAACTCCATCCTGAATTCAGGTTGAAATAAGTGACGTTCTGCTCGAATTTAGACAGTGCATTAGCTTTTGAAAATAATGACTGGTATAATGTCCATTTATTTCTACTGCCGTTTATTTTTTTACAATTTATAGTGACTAGATTAAATCAGTTTACCACAAATCAGGAATTAGATATTAGTGACGGCTACCTGATGTGATGAAAAAGAATAAAGATCAAGTTTTAGGCCGGTTGTCCTCTGTTTACTGATCTTGTACAAGTTTACAAATCCTGGACATCATTTTAGTAAGATTTTCTGAGCAAGCTCGACCTTCAAAAACAAGTCAATCTCAATAATCGTAAGAAAAACAACCAATGCACGCTCCCAATAGTATCTTATGGAGCTTATACATAGAGACTTACCAAGGGACAGACTTGCAAACTGAGAAGCATGGAACGCACACATGAGAGAATAAGGCTTAACTCAAAGTGTAGTATCTGTTCCACGGCATAGACCGAGGAGTCGGTACGGATACTTGCCCGTCGAATGGGCAGGAGATTGAGTTGTGGTTGCCTTCAAAGACCGAATGCGCCGGTTTAATATGTAAGTCAATGAGGTTTTACTGAGGCTGTGCTTTGCTACGCGCATCGGGGAGCCTCTTGACTCGTACTTAAAGGAGCAGGTCCCAAAGTGGACGCTTTTGTGACGGAGTTTGTTTTAGCGTCTACGGTCGCTTGACAACCAAAGTCGTGTCGGCTGGAGCCATTCTTGGAACGAGGGCTCCTATTTTCCCCACGTTGTGCCCCAACCTTGTGTCACATTTTGCTGTGGTGGGACAGTAAATAAATAAGTTGCTCAACCTCACATTTTTCTGACCTTTTTGGCAGGATTAAAGTGTAATATCTGTTCTGAGGCAGAGACTGAGAGGCGGGTACTGATACTTGCCCGTCGAATGGGCCGGACACTGTGTGCTGGTTGAGCTTAAAGACCGAGTGCGCTGGTACAAGGTATCAGCCAATGAGGTTTTTACTGAGGCTGTGTTTTGCTACGCGCATTGGACGTCTTTGGACTCATCCTTGGGCTCTCCTATTATTACTCAGCCTAGCTGTAGGGGTCAGTTCACCCGGAGAAGCACTGCTCCTTTGCATTAACGGAGTAGGTCCCCTGGTGGACACTTTAGTGGCAGAGGTTGCAGTGGTTGCATTGCAAAACTGAAGCCGCGTCGGCTGAAGCCATTTTGGGAAAGGTGTCTCCTATTTTCCCCACGTTAAGCCCCGACCTTGTGTCATATTCTGCTCTGGTGGAACAGTAAATAAATAGAGGCCTTATCGGCATGGATTAAAGTATAGTATCTGTTCCCCAGCAGAGAGACAGAGGCACCGGTACTGACACTTGCCTGTCGAATGGGCTGGAGATTGTGTTGTGGTTGGCAAAGACCGAGTACGCCAGTGCAATGTGACAGCCAAGGAGGTTATACTGAGGCTGCACATTGCTACACGCATTGGGAACCTTCCGGTTCCCTTTCTATTACTCAGTTCAGCTGCGGGGGATACGGCGCCCTGGGGCAGCACTGCTCCATTGCATTTAATGGAACAGGTCGGGATTGTGCCTGACGCTTTCGTGGCGGCGGTTGCTTTGGTTGCTTAACAAGCAAGGATCCATAGAGACCAAATGCTAAACCGAGGCCGACAAAATACAGGATAGAGGGATGAACTGGATAAATTTGGAAAATACTGGCTCCGCGACGCACACGATAGAAAAGTGTGGCGAATCCTGGGTAAGTTCTTCGTCCAACGATGGACGTTGAAATGATGATGATGATGATGATGATGTTGATGATTCTTAGAGATGCCTTATTAGATCCAACTCCATGTCATTCTCGGCTCTATCAAAATAGTTCATGCATTGACTTGATCATTTCGAGGAGGCACTTTGCGTTCAAAGATCTAATTGCTTGGAACATTTTTTTTGATGAAATCGATAGAATTTTATTACAGAACTGACACTGAATGATTTTTTTTCGAAGATACCCCTTTTTCTTGCCCTACTTGGTCGTTGAGAAAGTTGCGTATTTCGTACAATCACTGGTGATCGATGTTGTGCGTCATGTAAAAAGCAGGGACGTTCTGATAGTCTAACAATAATGATAAGAACAACAACAACAATAACAACAAAATCAAATCGTCAAATGTACTCTCAGGTGTCATTGGAAAAGAAATTTCAAGCTGAAACTCATTGTTACAGGAACCAGAGGTTGGTAATCAACAGACAATTGAATAATACTCATTATGTTAGAACCTTTCCAGAACAAGGTACAAATTGTGAAATTATATTCTGATATTTCTAAGGCTACGTTTTATTCAACTAAATTGCATTCTCATCTGATATCATTTTGAAGTATCCACTATTAATGACGAAATCTGTCAATAGATCTGCCGTGTTGCAGATGACTTCGATTTCCCAATCTTATTGCCAAATGGATCGAAAGTGACTTATTGCAAAGTTTTACTATTGACACAAGAACAACTACGGCATTAATCCACTTTCTACGCAAGATCAACCATCTCAGATAGTAAACATTCACACTGGTAAACTTTCACACAAGGATGTCAGGGTAGATAGGCATATTGAGATTGGTAAAGAGCTAGTAGAGAAGTTCAATGCTGAGTTGCCTGAAGAGTTTTACAAGTCACTAACTAAGCTTGTTAAGACTATGTACATAAGAAATCAATGCGAATTAATGATCTTGGAATCACAGACACTTCCTTCATCTATTCCAGTGTCATCACTACACGACTAAATCGTAAGTTAGTACTGATTCCAACATCTCTTTTTGAAGACAGTGACATCAGGGCAGAGTCTGATTCGAAGAAAGTAAGATCTAAAATTATATCTTGTGCAATAAAATCGATAGAACTCACTGTAATCGATGGATCTGTAAAATTGTGGATACTCAGCTGGCAAACAAAGATAATGGTTTCAGACTACGTATACTATGTAAGTCTTTACAAGAAAGAAACGGCTTACTTGAAAAATACAACAAAAATATAGTTTAACATCGAATCTTCAACACCATCTGGTCGTGGAAAGTCTGCATCTTGAACTCACAAGCTGACAGCATCATCTCCCAAAACAACCATTCTCGCCATATTTATATGGATTATTCCTGTCATTCGAAAGCACAGAACTGCTGATGCTTTCAATGGTGAATAGGAAGAAAGTGTCGTTATTTGTTGTGCCTTTATCAAAACCTTGTCTCGTTTCACAATACGCCTGTTCTTCTGTTTTGGGATTTTGAGAAATGCCATCAAAAACCGTAACCAAACTGACGGCATTGGTCTTCAATTTTTGAGAGTGACTATAGCGCTGGTTTTTGGAAAATTCGAACATCTTAGTGATCCCATTCCAACAAGACAAGAGAAGTAACATATTCATTGATCACCCCTGATCATGCTGTGATCAATTTCTGAATTGATCACAGTATGCCACTAAAAACATTTGGCTCATGACAGTTCCTATTGAGGGGATGACTAACCAAATCTGTTGTGAATTTGTGTGTTAGTAAGGCTATATATGCATGTATCGTGCGTACAGGCTGCTCCTATGAGGGTTGAAAATTTAAACATTTACTTTTAATATTTCCATTGCTATTTCCATCCGCCCGTAAGTTTTTTCGTTGGGTGGTACAATTTATAATGTAGATCTATGTTGAATTGATCTCTGATTTTGTGTCCAGAAGCATTCACACTTTTTTCTAGTTTGGTGTTCTTTATTAGAAGCTCAAACTTTTTAGTGATTACTGTCTAACAAAAGGTAGATTAGTTAGCTGAGATTCACTTAAATTTACTGAATGACTATGGCTGTTTCTTTTCATAATTTCATACAGACATCTGCACATCGGGGGTCAACAATGAATTGCAACGTACCGGTATAAAGCACAAATCCGGTCTTGCCGTGACAGAAAATATTCATCGGATGATGACTTTGCATTCGGGAATACTATGTAGAGTCAAATTTTTTTGCCGCT
>OY735208.1:19116709-19266709 GCA_963457665.1 Thysanoteuthis rhombus
AAAACTTGTATAGAATCGATGATGAGCGATTCATTGATATTCTAGGGATTTTGTAGTCAACTTGGATGCAGTCTTTAAAATTATACTTTTCATATGGTAAAAATGTGGTTGACGTTTAGTAAGGTATTGAGCGCGCCTGATACTTTGAAACTGGTGAAAAACTTTTTAGTAGTTTTGGGGGTAAAAACAATTCATAAATTCGCCCAACTATGTGACAAATACGAGTAATTGATATAGTCATAAATTATGGTCTGCTAATTATTGAAAAAATTGGCAACATGTTTTTCCTATCAGTTATACGCATAATTTGATATTTCAGTTGCGATAATTGCAAAATTCTCGAAATCAAAATATTTCAATTCCCTGGAACACTACAAAAAGTACATTTGAGCAATTTTTCGCCGAGAAAGCTATGAATTCTGGGAGAATTGAATTATTGTGTTAAAGTTTTCAGAAGATTATTGGACAAAGTGGCAAATATGAGATTCATTAAAGTCCCCGACGAAAATAAAAATGAAAATTCCTTTGATTTTCATCTACTAAATCCAATATCAATTATCAATACAAGGAGAGTGCCCATTTACATTACTGATAAATAAAACTTAGCTTTACGCGTTTTTGTGGCAAACGAACGCTAAACAACCATAAAAACAGGTATTACGTGATATGTGACATAAATTTATACTTATTTTCCTATTTTGACCATCTAATTGCTTCAAGTTACACTCTTTCCCATCCTCCCGTTTTTAATTGAGATGTCCAACTGTGTCATACACTTATTAGGTTCCCTGAAGCACCTGATAACCGTACAACTGTCTGTGTTGCTGATATCTTGAACTAGGTCTGCCCATGGATATATCTACTTTTGAGAGTAAAACGTTTGGTTGACCTATACATGAGTAATTGCGTGTTTAGGTTGGAATCTGTGCCGGGTATAAGAAGGACTCGGATCAGGTTTTTAGCATCAGACATGAAAGTTACTCATAAGTGATTGTCAGTAAAGGATAGCAAAATGTAATATGTATTGGAAATGGGATGCCTTTAGCAAATGAACACCACGAATTTACGGCTAAATTGTAAAGTATCCTTCCCGAAGTCCACGTTGTTCTCACAGACAAACATATTCGTCAGTCTCTCACTATCTAAGCGTCATGGCGCCAGTACCTTTTGAACTTGTCTAAATCATCACGCCAAATTATTTTGGCCGGCCACAATATTGCATATATCTTTGGTGAACCACATTAGAGTTGAGATGCTACTCTTTTCAACTGTCAATGGTAAGTCCCACAAAATCTATGGAAAAAATTGAAAAGAATTCAAATGAAATCGCAGACGGAGCCACACTTCTTGAACTATCTAACCCTGCAACCACCAAGAGCGGGGGTCAACTCTGTTAACATTGGTAATCGAAACATCAACAATAATATAATGACAGACGCCGAAGCTGACAAGGTAATAGGTATATAACAATGGGTTGAGCGAGGTGCTGTGCGCGGGAAAGTGATGTTCGAGCAAATATCAATTTCACAGGAGGGGAAGAAAATTGTGCTGGTCGTGGATATGTCTTCAATCGTGGAATGAGGAAGAAGACCCTGAATCACCAACTATGATAAGGTAAATCTCAGATGTAGATCGTGGCAAGGCAGTGAGCACACTTCCCGTATTCACCAACGAACAAACTTGCAGTGGCAGGGGACACAATGCTTGGAATTAGAGTCGCCTAAATTATGGTTAGATGGAATCAAAGAGAATGAAACTGAAGAGGATATTACCACTAGGACTTTGATTTTGTGTTAGACTCTACAATATATATATATATATATATATATATATATTTACACACACACACACATATATATATATATATATAGAGAGAGAGAGAGAGAGAGATAGATAGATAGATAGATAGATAGATAGATAGATATAATTATAAAGTCATCATTTTCAATCGGAATTTATAATCATTCTGTTGAATTAAATATCCATTCGTCCATCATATATATAATAATCACGTACGTATACCAGAGAAAAGTCGGCCAAAACCAAATAGAGATCGGGTTTCGTCTACTCCCAAGTTGCAGTAATTGGATTTGGGATTTTTGCATAACAGCAATACATACAATCCTTGGGCACCTCACAGTCGAATAACGGTCATCAAATTAGTTTTGCACGGGATTAATTGTGAAGCACGTTCGATTTTCACTAGATATCTTACGCTTGCGGTATTGTTTCGTACAAAGATAAGCTTATTAAATATCAATATTAGTTTATCCTCTCGTATTGCAATTTTCAGCAAGATTATCTAGCAGACCATTATTACTGCAACAAATTCGAACTTCGCAAGGGCTCCCAAACCCGTGAAGTCGTTATGTACTAAGCTGACTTTGCTAAATATTGAATATTGATAAATTCCGTTATTGCTGACAATTAAGAATACCCATTATCTCACGCTTCTTGTCTTTTCTCACCCGTGCCGGTTACTTCCGGTTCTCTCCTTATAATTTCCGAACTTCATTATCAATCCATATTTTATAAATGTCATACAAACATGGATCAGTTCCATAAGCGAATACAAAATACATGAATATGTTTACTGCATCCTCTTTTTTATCATTCTTTTGCTCTATTTATCCATATCCAGTTTTCGTGCTTCTCAATCGCTGTTAGTCTTTCAATATTTTGCTCATCGTCTCTTAATATATTGTTTGTAAGTCTCTCTTTTGTATCCACCTTCTCCTTTCTATACATATATTCACTTCTCCCTTTCAATTCTTTTTTTCGCAGTTCCCCAACTTTCTGTCTTCTTTTCCGTCGTCCTTTGCATTTTTTCCCGGGTTTAATATTACTATGTAGATTCCCCAGTCAGAAAGCGTAACTGCTTCCAACTCGGAAGGGTCGGTGTCCAGGTAGATATTACTAAGGTAGAAAGGAATAGCTGGCTGACATACTAGCAAGCAGTTTAATAGTATAGATAGTTCACCCAGACTTGAATAAGCACTTGAATACAAATGGATAATACAATCGTTAAATCGTCTTGTACCAAGGCAAATTAACAAATTGCATGTGCTTTTTCAATAGCTGTCACAGACCATTGATTTATTGGGCACGGAGTAATCTGTAGTAATAGATACTTGAAATATACCCTCCATGCAATAAAACTAGGTCGACCTATACACCAGGCATATCATAAACAAATATCATCTTAGCCCCTAAATCATCGGTTGTCTTGTACACAAGAACGACTCTTACGTGAATTTATTTGGTAAATTAAAGATACAGACTGTAAAATGTAACAGCCATCCATCTACTTGTACCATTTAGGGTGTTGCTGCGTTATTCAAAGTGAGCATCTATTATAATCTACTTCTGGCTTGCTACACCTGTTAACCTTTCAGGAACATGTTCCCTATTCTGTTCGTTTCTAACCTCTCAAAGCGTTGGACATTCCGTTTTGCTATTTTAACCATAGCTAGAGGGAGAGTAGATGAATTCATTTTCCGAAGAAAATCAATGTGAAGTGAACACAGACCGTCTCAGTTGGAGTTTGAACACTGTTTGTCGAGTTGTTTACTTTGAAACTTTTTAAATTAACACTAAATGACATCTGAAAACTTCAAGGTGGACATCAGATTAAGTTCATTTATAGAGAACGATCCTGAGTCTAAACTTATAAGATTAACTCTGATAAACATTCATACTTGATCGATTATTGGAGCAGTTTATCCATGTTTGTATCAGACACAAAACAGCAAACCTAACTGAGATGCATGTAAACTGATATTGAAATGAATAAAACCGCCAACCAAAACAATAGGTTTCTTCACTTTTCAAGTGAATCTGGCTGAGTGTTCAATTATTTACGTGTTGCATTCGCTGGCAGTACAAATACAGCTAGTGCAAATAAACATTTAATGTAAAGAAAAATATGCAAAGGAAAAACGTTTCCCCTCCCTCAAAATAATTTTTAGTGAGGTAAAATCCACAATGAATGTTTGCTGAATTGGTCCCTTACTTTATGTCCAGCAGTATTGAAGATTATTTTATAAAAAAATCCGATAATGGGAAATGTTAAAAGAGTAACGTATTTATGGATCAGCCTATTGTCAATTTTAATGGATCAATCTAAAGGTAGCATGCTGCCAAAAACATTGGTCACGTGGCGGTTTGAGTGACGAATCGGACGTGCAGTTGGAAATACTGTTTGTATTTCGTACTCATAAATATCGATCATTGATATTTGATATATCTTCCATGCATTGCTCTCCAGGCTCATTCAGACCAGACACGCTGTAATGAATCCAATAACGATGGTGTGTGTTTTATAGAAGAAAATGAATGGGAATTAGGGGAAACTGTTCATATAAGGAGATCATATCGTTTTTCATCTTCAACAGTTTAGAAAAGTCGGTGTATTTGAAAACATCCTATTTACAACCATCATGTATACTCCCTCATACCTATACACGCACCCCCACACACACACACACACATTTTTGGCTTTTCTGTCTTTCCATTTTGTAGCTGGAGAGTCTGTGAGAAATGCTGTTTCACAACAGAAAAACGGCAAAGGACACGTATGAACTTTGGAAATGGCCTTTAAAGAAGATGTTCTGAGCCGTACCACGTGTTTTGGGCGTTTAAGACGCTTAAAAGAGGGCAGGACTTCAGTCAAAGATAATAAAAGAATACTTCAAGAAAGCAAAGATTGCATCATTATTTGAGCTAATCAGCGTCTGACTGTTAGAAAAGTTGCAAAAGATGTAGGAATGATTTATGGTCATTGTCCAGATATTTTAACCGTGATCAACAGTTTCCGGCTAAAACCTGAGTCACCTTTATTCCCCATCCATTATACTCACTTGACTTGGCCCATGTCACGTCTTCTCATCTCCAAATCTGGAAAGCAGATTGAACGCCTGAAGAGATGAAAATATTTTACAGGAAAATCTAGATGTGATTCCTTAAAATGACAACAAGGTCTCCAATAAGTTGGAAAGACGTCGACAGCAATGTGTAGCCGTTGCAGGGGAATATTTTGAAGGCGGTACTTTCAATTTGGATTAAACTTTTTTCCAATAAAACTTTTCTGATACAGTCTGCATATTTTGTATCCAACCTGATACCTTGGATAGCGTACTAATCTTGGCTCATAATAGTATAAACGTATATCTGTGTTGCATTAGGCTGGGACTGACTTCACTACCCAAGAGATTCCGTCAACAGACGCGTTTGGAAACCATTCTATTACAAAATATGCTCTAGAATGGCTAAGCTTACCTTAGACTGGCACAAAGCCAAAGTAGAGAGCAAAGTTTGATGAGGTAAGGTTAATGAGTGAGCTGACATTTGGCTTGCAACCCCATTAGCATATTCTTTTTAATTGAGATCACCCAACCCCTTCACCAACAAGCCACCATGCCTTTGGTAGCATTGTAAATCCATCTTTTCTCACCATGCCCTTGAAGAGATAGGAGGGCAGGCAAGTTTTCCCGACCATTATGGCAACCAGTATTGGAGACAGCCCCCCTTAATTCTAAATCAGTGAGTTCAGCCCCCGTTAAGCTGCTTGATGCATACTTGAACATCCTATCAGTAGCTCCTTCAGCCAAGTAAATGCAAAAAGTACTGCTTCACATTCATTTGGACCAACCACACAAGCTAGACAAGAAGATTGCTTCTTTCATCCCATTATCTCTATACATTCTCAAGTGAAACTTAACTCTCTCTCTCTCTCTCTCTCTCTCCTTGCTAGAGTTTGAACACGGTTCGCTGATTCCATTTCTCCTGACGTTAACTGTGAGGCCATCCACACCACATTTTCTCCCTAATTAGGAGCCCTGTCTTTTCTTCTATCCTTTATCTCTTTATTTTTCTCCCTAATTTATTTCATACCCAAATATTATCATCACAACTTGAGCTTATCGGCTCAATTAAAAAGTGGACGTCATTAGTCATTAGCAAGCGGACTACTTCCACTGCTTCATTAGCATTAATTGATTACGAATGGCTTTAATGAACCATCATCACTATCAGGAATTTTCGGGACGTTCTTATCAACCATCCCCTCCACACTGACACACATACACACAAACAATCACCATCACCATCGTCATCCGTCAAAATAACAGAAAGCTGATTAATACTATTAGAAATGGTCAACCAAAACTGTTGCTAAAACTGTCAACGTAGCTTTCTTCAGTTTTTAAGTGGGTCTAACTGGTAGGCCAACTGACTGGCTGACAATGTATCTATCACGTGTAGAGTTATATGATTGAAATCTTATATCTAGAAAAAAAATGTATTGTTTTGTTGAAAATTTTCCTCCTTTATGTTTCCATTGCGGGTTCAATTTTATATGTGAGTTTATGCTAAATGGTGGAATTCTTGCTTGTTCGTCATTTTAGATACTTTTGTTTAGTGATCACAGTCCCCAAAAAGGCGTGAGAAATACTTTATTGATTGATCACTCTTTTTCCAATCTTGTAATTGATCACCCCAAACATGGATGCAGCCAAACGATATTGGTGACGTGACAGTTTCTATCGAGTGACCAATCTGATCTGTTTTAAAGTCATTTTCATTATTGTCGTCAACAAAAACAACAGTAGCAGCCCAATCAACTTCATCGTTGCCTCTACTGGCGCCACCAGCATTGCATTCTCTCCATCAATGGCGGTCCGAGCAATAATAGCTTCATTATCTTCTTCAAGATAATTACAGACAACAGCCAGGACTGTGTTCATTAAAACATAATGGTTTGACTGGAAATCTTTTGGATACACTAGAATCTCTAGCATCGATTGCATTTACTGACTGACATACCGAAATGTTAGTTACGTTCTGCGATCAGTCCTACCAATCTAGATAATGGTGAGATACGTCCTTCGTTAGATATTGGGAAGTTAGATGTTTCCCATCGTAATATCAATTTTTTTAGTTGCGTCTACATGTCAAAAATTACAAGTTAAATGATTTTTGAAAAAACAAGTAATATTTGCATCTGATTTATACTGATGAAAAAAGTAATATTGCTAATGACTCAATTTTGATAAAAGTTGAGTATTAATGTCATCATTTCTATATAATCAATTTGTTATATCATTCCTAGATTTCAAATTTTGTGTATAAGTATTTTTCTATGTGTTTTTGGCTCAATTTTAGATGTAAACTTGAAAGTAAAGTTGGTACAACTGTCATTGCTAGATCTTCATAACAAAAAAAACCTTGCACGTCTTTCGGGCTTGTTTACTTGAGTAAAAGAGGGTTGCGAAAACATGATGATCATTATCATTATCAATGTAAGCTCTCATAAGACGCCCGGAATTCATCGCTGCAATCTTTATTACTACCGCTAAGAACATTAGCAGCATCAAGTACAGAATTATCAGTCAATGATGGGAATAGATTTCTCGAAAGAAGAGCGAGTAAAAAGACTTTGAATTTCTTAACAAAACATTGGAAACCAAAACTGTCTACGCAGATCAAAATGAGTTTTTCAGTTCTTTATTGATTTTGGTCGGTTGGCAGGCTATGCATTGAATATTTACCCCTCATGTCTAAAAACATTAGGGGTCCCCCTACGATAAGTTGTTAGTGGGGGGTTCAATTCTCACTGTATGTTCCTTGAAAATAATTCCCACCAAAATAATTTTAGCTGGGGAGTGTACAATTGAGTTTTGTGCAAGATCCACGCCCGTTTTGTGAAAATACTGACTTTTTTAGTGATCAAACGGAATTCAGGAGAAGTAAATTATCTTTGATTAACCCATTCATCATTTTCAAAATGATCATTCCAACGTTAAAAAGAAGTTCGTCACGTGACAGTTGAGCGGCAAACCAGACGTGTGTTACTCTTCTTTGAAATGGCAGTTGATCGTATAAGAACGACTGCCGAAAGGTTCAATATGCCTTGAATATTTTGAAATTGATTTATATGAAGCGAAACATATTGTCTCCCTTACGAAGCGTTTTGACTCGCATAGCCAATCAGCGTACAACTTGAAAGTAGCACTCCTCTCATTGGTTTACACTTCAAAGACGCCTGAACAACCATGGGAGCAGAATATCATTTGAGTTTTGGCCGAGACAAGAGCAACCATATCTGCCCAAGCTCCCTGGTGTGTGAGGGTGAAGTTGATGATGGACGAGATATCAAATCATCGACTGAGGTTGTATGGTAGTAATTGGTGATCTATAAAGTTAGGGGTTCATTTGATTCAGCATTGCAACACTATTGGAAGAAGCTAGTGGATTACATATCCTACATATAGAATTCTTTTGAAGAAAAAACCCGTTCCGTTGTCTCTGCTCCAGCCGAATTCAAACCCTTCATTTCCTTCGTCGAATCTTCATCTGGCTTTTTGTTTTCACGTGCCGTTTTCATTCTTTGTTTTTTTTCAGAGGCTGTTTTTGTGATATCGATGAATGGTTGAATTCACTATGATATCTTCTCAGACCTGCACGTGTGCCAAATATAAGAGGCTTTTACTTGATGTTATGTGCCGAATGTAAACACGCTTTCTATGTCATTGTACAACATTTACATGTATTTATTCCTCCTTTATTAAAGAGTACCAGTAATTGTAAAACATTTTTTAATCAAAATTATTATACATAGAAATATATTTATATTTGGTGTGTGCAAAAGTTTCCGGGACTTATGAGATTGTATACACAGTTGGAAACCGATTCTTCGCAATACATGTTTGAATATATCAACAGTAATCACAGAAGAAATTTAAATATACAAGTATCGAAATAAAACTAAAACAAAAGTGTATTTGGACCTGACCACTGGCAAACTAAAAGACAGAAAAGAGCTATTGCAGATCTGACAGCTGACCACACCTGCAGACTTAGTTTCCAGGTAAAGTTGGTAGAAATACACCAAGTCCATCTGAGAAGACGTACTGTTGACCATTTTTCTTTTGCAATTATTAGGTGCTTTGGGAATGGTATTATTCTGCTTCTGAATGTTGCTATGAGATTACTTGAGCTTGCGACTGAAGTGAAGTTCCATGCCTTGCCCCAGCTAGAAATAGGAGATTATGCGATTCCTGTGACCCAAAATATTGGAGTTTGAGTAAGGCAGTTTACAACCTGATCAGAACTGATCAAAAGATAGAACTCTTTTTTCTAAAAAAAACTTTCTACTGTAAAATATTGAGTAAGAATGACAAATTTGGTTGAACTATGCCAATATTTGCTTTGGGGTGGGAGCACAGTGACAAACAGAGTCAGTAATTTTATTTAAACAGATTATAGTCACATTCTTAATAGAACCTCCCTGCTAAAACCTTTGAAAATATTCCTGGAAAAGGCAAATCGTCCAGGTTCTTCTCCTACGTGCACAAAGTACGCATACCAAAATTCGTTGAATTACACCAAATCTGCACAAATTAACGGTAAGTAAGGCTCCAGTTTTTCGTGTCAGTTGTTTTAAATAAATAGATCCATTGAAAATCTATGCAGGGGGATGGTCAGTGGTCAGGAATTAATACGAAGATTGCAAACATATTAAGGATAATCTATGCATAGTAGTAGTGCACTGTATATGATTTTTCTCAAGAAATTCTTTAAAAATTAAGAAGAAGGGGATTGTCAGTGATTATGAAGAAATGCAAGTATCACAAACAGAATGGGGCAATTATATTTTATGTAGACAAGTAAAAAAACTGAGGAATAGAAACATTTTTAGTGATTTGTGTTACTGACAGTATATACATAAAGGTTGATTGAATATGTTTTCTCAGTTCCTTGTTAATCACCGTTAACGTTAATCACAATGGGTAAAAACACACTTTGGTGACATTGTTATCTGATTCATTAGCATCGTTTCGCCTAAGGCAACATTTTGTCGTTCCATTATTGAATTTGAACTAAACTTTAGTCATAGTATTTCCTATGTTTGTCTTATCATGTGTTTTTACGCAGATGAGATTTACCTCCCTTTGCAGTTGCAGATCGGAACGGTGCATAGTTTTCATTCTACCCTTCTTCTTTAGAAAGGACGTTTGTTTTCTTTGTTTCTTTCTTTTTTCTTCTTCCCTCGCCTCTTATTCTCATCTGTTTTTAGTACTACCCTGAGCGCTCTCGTGACTCTTTATTCCAATAGACGTGTAACAAACTAATGCATGATTCCAGAATCACAAGCTTTTTTGACATTCATTTTTATATAATGAAAGACTGCTGCCAAAATACACACACACGCACACATATATATAGGTATGTGTGTGTGTGTGTGTGTATGTGTGTGTGTGTGTGTGTGTGTGTGCGCGCCCGCTTATATATCCTCTAGTAGATTAAAATAAGTTGAGTGAATATTATTCCTTGTGAAAAATTTCTAACAAAATGTTCATTAACGGAAGATTGCTGATTATATTCTCTATTTATATTTAATGAGAGAGACAGAGACAGACTCATAGACAGACGGATGAAAACGACTGATAGACAGAGAGTGTGAGAAAGAATAGATTAGTCTTGAAAAGTTCACAAATATTGAACATAGCGAGGATCGTATTCGGTACACTAAGAATTCTTTCCTCGGATTAGTTCGTCAACCATTATCCCATGACGATACCACCAAACGCGCATACGTTTGTGCATGTGTGTGTGTGTGTGTGCAAGCGAGTATGTATCTAATTGCTCCAGATTTATATAAATATCAAACGATATATTTCTGCATCGATTATTGTCTTCCACGATCGTGCATAGAATATGTTTTACTACACGCGTATCAACCTTTTACGAATCAACACCATCCACAAATGCAAAAATAAAAAAATAAATAAAATTTTGCCTTTTAAGAATAACTTTAAATTTCATTAATGCAGCCGCATCACTTTCTCACCAGAATGAACAGTTCGAGAGGCAGGTGACATTTTTGGAATTGAGATGTGTAGAGTACAATGAACAGCTTAGCGCCAATCGGCCCTTGCATCGTAGCTCACTAAAATATTGATCCCATCTCTGAATACTTTAACCGGCTCAGAATATGTTCTATTCATGAACCAGTCGAACTAACATCATGGAAAGATCTTACAATAATCAAACCGACCAATCAGCGTCAAGTCGGAAGCAATTAAGTCTCAAATACGTTTAAACTCTTCGAATGCACTGTAATTAGTCTACAGATTTAGATAAGGCGTTCACGAGAGATGTTGATAGCTGGGTTTGGGGGTGGTAAGAAGTTGATGGTTCGGTATAAAGGGGGCTGGGCAATGATAGGTAAAAGTATGGTTGTAAATTTGAACATATTTCTAGTAGTCATTGTCCGTTGCTTAGAATGCAGAGGGTCGAAATGTAGCAAAGTTGGACATTTAACAGATGGCAGTCTCCTGAGAGATACGGAGTCCCTGTACTGAAAATCGAATTGGCAGACCTAGTTCAGATTTTGCCCGAGACTGTTTACGTTCATCTCGCACTGATTCTCTTGGGAAAGGTATGAATTCAAATCTCCCCAAAATATGGAAACAACGTAACGTAGCCATGGGTATATCGCAAAGCAGTTAAACCCCTTTATCCAAATAATGCAATCAATCTGAGAGAAGGTTTCTCCGACAGAAAAACCTTAAAGCACAGTATAGCCTCCCATAGGCCCGGTGCTGACCTATGAAAAACTACTTAATATTTGATGCACGGTAGTCGAGTCACTGTTCCCTCTAATTCGTCAGTTTGCGCTAAAATCTCCTGTTCTGTGGTATTTTTCCTGTGACAGAAGTACATTCACTGTTTAGAGTCCGAAATTTAGAAAAAAAAAAAATCAGGAAGTTATCTACATAATCTGAAATCTAAGTTTTCAATTCCTTTTATGCGCTGTTTGCAAAACGTGTTTGCACGCACACATGCGCATAGCTTGGAAAGAGCAATGATTACAGCCTTATGCTTAACGAATGAATTTACTAAAACAATCAACATCGAGGTATCCCTCGATTTTTTTCTCTTCTTACCCCACGATTTTACAGAAAAAATGAATATCATTTCGCCATTTCAGCTCACAAAGATTTGTATGAGAATGATCTGCTTTTGGGTAGAAGAGGAGAATAGTTTTGAAATCGAACAGGGCTAAGATGTCATTTTGACATTTCCACACTTATCGCGTTGTGCAGGGAAAAATCAGAAAAAAAAGGTTTACTTAGTGATCCAGAATCAATGCAAACATTACTGAGAAAATAGGTGTAATGTATGTTTAATGTGAATGTATTCCTAATGAGCTTATCATAGAAAACATTGCAAATAAGTTTGCCGTAGAAATGCACTGCGGTGATTCTACAATTGAAACGCATTTGAAATAATATTCTTATAGTGGTAAGCAATTAATGCGATCACTACCGACACAATAAACTCATTATATGCATACAGTCAATGCATTTCTAAAGACTTTACCACAAAGAATCATGCTGCAAGTAATAGAAATGCATTTTGAATAATGCTACTTTAGAAATGCATTGATGATGAGGGAAAATAGATTCTCGGTAATCAGGGTTCTAAGGAAAAATGACACCATAGATGAATCATCGAATGATCTCTTGTGCACTTTAAATTTGATTATAATGGCTGATGTAAATAAACCGGTGGCTGACCAGTGTTATTTGCAAGCGGTATCGTTGCTATCAATCTGGACGGATGAAAGCATCGCTTTCGTAAAGTTTAACTTTTACATTGGTGTAGAGAAAATTCCAGCCTTTTTGGAGTAGGCTGAAACAACGGCTTTTAAAATAACTTTCATGGATGTGTCAGATCTCTCGCCAGGCGGAACGATTTAGTGCTGGTCTCTCCCAGATGGCACCAATTTCCAGTTTAGGTTTCCACACATCTGGTTCTTCTATTCGAAAGAATAGGGTTGATATATATGTATAGATATTATGATGTAGAATCTGCGTTTCGTTCATTTTCATGATTATATATATATATATATATATATATATATATATATATATATATATATATATATATATATATATATATAACGCATTTCACTGTATATTGATAGCTTGCTGACTAAAATACTGACCTCAAGTCATTCATGTTCATAGGTCTGATACTTGTGTCATGAATTGGTGTTCGTAACTGGTTTGTTATTGTTTATTCTGCAGAGTATTCACTTCACGGTCCGTAAAATAGACAATATTTCTTCCCTTGACAGGAAAATATCTGAGGCTCAAATAGACATATTAACACAAGATGACGTTCTATTTTCCACCGAGGAATATCTACCGATATATCTACTTATATTTCTAAAAGTAGAAGAAATGGACGTAGGTCTAGTTGGTAACTCAATAGAAACTGTCACGTAGTCAAAGTCTCTTGGCAGCATGTTGTCTTGGTGGTGATCAAAAAAAAGATCAGAAAAAGGGGTGATCAATCAATTAAACACTCCTCACACCTTTTGCTGGTTAGTATACACTGAAATAAGTTCAAATGTTCGAAATAACAAGCGTGAAAACTGCTGCACACAAACTAAGAGACACATTAAGCGTATACTTACATTATTTATTGAACACAACTGCTTACACAACTTATTTTCCAGACATGATAAGGAGTAGATGTTTACACTTTCAGTCCTCTAGCTCCATTGGCAAGGCCTGTACTTGAAAGACGGAAAAATAGATAGATAGATAGATAGAAAGATAGATAGATGGATAGATTTTGGCCTAAATACGTACCACACACTCACACGCACACACACACACACACACACACACACACACACACACACACACACACACATATATATATGTATATAGTCTCTAGTAAATTAAGATATAATGAGTAATTATTATTCCTTGTGAGAGATCTTCAACAAATTATTTTGGGGCTGCTAGTTATATTAACCCCCCCCCCAATAAAAAATTATCAGAATTGATCTAAGAAGATAAGTTCTGGTAAATAGTGTGTTCGTTGCTTAAACGCAAAAAAGGGTTAGTTAACAGTTAGTTTGATTATTAAAAAAATGTGGAAAAAGAACAAACAAATAAGTTAACATCGATAAGTTTTTATTCATGAAAAAATTAAAATAAAGAAAGAACTGGAGTTTTCTGCCGACACAAATATGTTTAGAGAGTTCTACTGCGATAAGGATCTGAAGAGAGGAAGAATGAAGTGAAAAGAATGTCACTAACTAAATGCGAGATTGACTCTTTTAATTGTCCGTCAGTTTGGTCATCTAAATTATAGCCACGGTAATGTTATCTTTAGAAGTCCGACCTGACTACATTCAGAGTGTTCAACTTAGACAAGATGTGTTCTTTGAGATGAGAGAAGAATGGATTACTTTTTTATATGTGAGGGTGTGCGTGTAAAAAGTGTGTGTAAAAAGTGTGTAAAAAGTGAGTGTAAAAATTAAATGTGTGTAAAAGCTATATAAACTACTCTAACTAAAGAGAAAGAGAGAGAGACAGAGACGGAGAGAGAAAAAAGTGAGCTTACCTCGAGGCCGTCAGAACACAGAGAGAGAGATAGTTTTACCACTACAGTAGAATATCGTAAGGATAACGATGGGTTATCTTATTGGTAGGTCTGTGTTACATCAAAGAGGAAGCGACAAAGAATTTGCTATTTCACCAAAGATTGGCAACAGTGTTAGGGACTGCAAGTAGATCCATGCCAAGGGCAGATAACTCCAATTTGTGAATTTTTTTTTTTACTGGAAAAAGTGGGCACTACAATGTATTAACTGAGGATTGTTGACTGAATACTCGATTCATTAAGTTTGTCATTCGTTTCTTGATCCCTGATCAATGTGAATCTATTTTTCCTGATTATCAATGGAATTCTATTTATTGATAGATTGGTAGGAACAGCCTGGGATAGATAAATGAATAGATATGGAAAAAAAATATATATATATATAGAAAGAGAGAGAAAGAGAGAGAGAGAGAATATCAGATAGATAGATAGATAGATAGATAAGTAGACTGATTGATGAACATACATAAATATAGTATAAAATTTCATGTCGAGATAACCAACGACTCATGAAACAGAGAATGTTTTTAAATCCTTATTAATGTCTTCATCCATTGAGTAGACTACATTCGAAAGAAAATGCAGTAATGAAGTAAAACTGTGTGCGCTCTAAGAATATGCTATATTTTCCGGATCTATTTGTGAAAGACAGGAGTTGAAAGATAATTTTCATTGATATAAAATAGACTGATAACAGAGAAACGTCTGATGAACATATCAAATAAAACTTAGAGACATTAAAATGCTAAGGAGTTTACGAAAGTCGACATCGTTGCTTTTTACTTGATTGGTGTTAGCTAGAACTCTTTTTATATCATATCGGTGAGTGAAGAAAACAATACCCTGTCTCTTCAGAGACAAATACCAATTGAGATGGAGGCCGGTGACGATGTCCCGGTTTCTATTTTATATGTCAACTTTCTGATATATTTTTTATTATTACTAACCCTTGCTAGGATGCAAATCAACCTCCCTAATCAACATCGTGTAAAATGTAGCCACTAGCTTTACAGCCAACATGTATCTTTCTCATTCACATACTTCATTCATACCTGAAGTTGGATCTGTAACCTCAAACGTGTGAGGCTGGCGCGCTAACCATCACACTATCTGAGCAGACAATATTTTTTGCTGAAAACTGCATATCGAAATGTGCAAACTTTTTTTTTCGCGATAAAAACATTTAAAATAGCCGTTCATAACATAAAAACATTGTGCTTACGATGTACTGTTTTTGTTGTGTAACGGTTACAACCCATAAGCACTACACAATATAGAAATCGGAACATTAGAATATAGAGGAGGATGATGATGATGATGATGATGATGAGCAGCTTTAATTTTTTCCATCCAAATTCCAATTCCTTGGTCACAACCCACCTCTATGCAAAAGGCAATCGGTCCGACTGCAGCCAGCAAAACCTTTGTAAAAACTGATCCCAACTATGTAAGCTAACCTCTATTCATGGTCGTCAAGTTCTTATGTGATTTCTTTTCTCTTCCCCTTTGTGCCTGTCATTTCACCCTTGCTTCCATGCAAGTTTCCATATTTCTTTCTTCCTTTCTTTTGTCCCCACGCACATACACACACATTACAACACGAGAAATTATTTCGAATTTTTTTAATTTTTTATGAGGCTAGGAAATACCTTTGAAATGTCAAGAAAAATGTTATCTGAGTTAAGAAACGGGAGTGTTCTAAACATAACCCTGTTATCTTCTGTCAAGTTGGTCAGCACGTCGCTGTTGACCAAAATGTGTTGGCCTCTGTCATAAACACGTGCAAACAATTATACTCCACCCATGCATAATGTATCTTGAAGATACACAAACGCACCAGACCACGAGTATTTTAATGGATGAAATGCGATCATGACACCGTCATGCCAGATATTCTTACATAAACCCAAATATTTCCACCAGGAAATTGAGACCCTACTTTGAAAAAAGTGATTAAGCTTCTAGAAAATATTGTTTTTGTTCGTAAGAGAGAAAGCCGACATTTTTGTCAAGGAAAACAAAGTCTCATTAATTAAAATCTAGAATTTGATTGTAATAAGGTCAATGTTTACTTTAATTTCCCAACTCGCCTCCATTTATTCTTGAATTTACCGACGGAACCTTTTTTTAATTCAACTCTTCAGGATTGTATTTTTTCCGAGAAGTACACACCAGGTCGAAAAGAACAAAACTTGCATAAAACATAAGCGTAAGGCGTAAGATTATGTATGCCATTAATAAGAAAAATATTGGAAATCAATCTTATGTAAACATTCTCTGAGTAGACTCTATAACATCGAAAACACTTCAGGAGAGTGCTTCAGATCTTCATCAACCAGCGTAACAGCGCACACGTCAGAGAAACCCTACCTTGTTTGATCCAATCGAAGCAGGTTTTCCCCGTCTCTTCTTTTGCACATCTCCATCAGTAGACCATCTATGTCCCTCGCCACATTCACAATGCCATTCATTTTACTAATGAATCCTTCAGGGTCCTGGTATCTGCAAGTAATGACACCTCCTGAGTCCTTATCTGGCGTTGCTAAATGAAGAACTGTGCGTAACATTTACCAAAATGAGCTGCCATATGTACACACACACAGACACACACACACGCACACACACACACACACATACACACACACGGATGTTTTAGATGTCAACAGGTATTTTTCTATCATTGATAATAATGCTTAAAGAGTGAAAGATCCACTACTGTAACTGCATTGTTTTCACTGATTCAATGTAAATAGATTCAATGCATAAATATTGCCGAGCTCTAGTCATTGAAAACTGTAGTAATTACCAAAGAATTTTAACTAATTTTCAAGTAAAAAATCAAATCAGTGCTTAATTTTGTAAAACTACAACTGATGTCCATCGGTTGTCTGCCATTCTTGCAACATGTCCAGCCCACCACCATTTGAAATATTTAATGGATTCTATTCTTCTATTTCTCCCTGACTTTTGTCTTTTCTCGGATGTACTGTGCAGTCTTGTGATCTCTCTATGTGAGGCCCAGCATTATTCTTTCATGTGCACGTTGCATGGTTCTTAATTTACGGGTCTGTCTCTTGGTTAGGTTCCATGTTTCAGTTCCATAAGTTACTATGGAGAGGATGCATTGGTTATACACCCTCCTCCTTAGAATTAATGAAATCTTCTTATTTTTTAAAGTTGAGCTAGCTCTGCGAAAGGCTTGCCAGCCTAGTGTGATTCTTCGCCTGATTTCATCTTCTTTTGAGGGTCTCATGGATATTTATTGTCCTAGGTAGATGTAGTAGTCTACTTACTCCAGTTCTGTGTCTTCGATTTTGATCTTAGTGTTTTTATCCCTGATGTGGATGTTACACCCGATCTTCGTCTTGCTGAAATTCACGTGTAGGCCGACTTCCTTGCTCTCTTCATTTAGTTCATCTATCATAAGTTTGAGGTCGTGTAGGTTCTCTGCAAAAAGGGCAATGTCGTCTGCAAATCTGAGGCTGCTCAGATACTCACCACTGTTTTAATTCCTTTACTCTCCCAGTCAAGTCTTCTGAAGATCATCTTGAGGCAGGCCGTGAAGAGTTTAGGTGAGCTGGTATCACCTTGTTTTACTTCTTTCTGGAGCTGAAAGGGGTCCGAGTCTTTATGTAACCTGATAAAGGAGCTGCTGTGATTGTATATATATGTTTCAGCACTTCAACATATACTGGATCTACACCTTGTCGAGTGATGGCCTCCATGACCTTAGGGATTTCTATTGAGTCGAACACTTTTTTGAAGTCAATCACGACTCACGACATGGATCCCCCGAGATCACATGCGCAACCGACCCGGAAGAATATTCGATGGAGAGACGAGCTAGTTCAGGAAGTCCTGGCTCCGTGACACCCATGATAGAGAAGTGTGGCAAATCCTGGGGAAGGTCTATGTCCAACGACGGACATTAAAAGACTGATGATGATGCCTACAACTAACCTCGAGGGAGGCCAAAATCTGTTCCTAATTAACAGCAGCAGTGGACAGCGACTCACGGACGATAGCTGAGGTACTTTCTCGAGATCTTAGAAATTTTGATAACGACCATAACATGTCAAATCAGGGCAATACGCCAAGTTAAAAATCTGTGCTCCATATATATTGAATGCTCCATGACAGTGTTAGAATCTCGCATCTGAGCTGACTGCGTCCGAGTTAAGATGATAGGGATATAAAGTCAACCATTATCCTCCATATCTACCTTACATTTCGCAACAGGTTATCATCTTTTCGAAGCTTTCTGAATCTTACGTGAAAAAAGCTAAAATTTAAGCATTCACTGGATTTGTAACCCCAAAAAACAATTTCGTATGATTATTTTAGGATCGTTAGGAAAAGGTGATTGCTTCAATTGGTTCATATCATGATTAAATATTTAGTGTTTAGGTGAAATGATTGATCATTTAGGAGAATCACTTGACAATTTCAACTTCACAATCTAGAATAGTAGTAGCAGATGACTGTCCCCTTATAGTCAGTGTCGGCAAGGTTCAAATTATCTAAAGTGTTCGCATACATTGACTTAATTATATGGGTTCAGGTGTTTGGAACTGTCAAACAAAACCGTTACAAAAGACTATTGAATGTGGCTGGCTAGCTCCCTCTCTCTCCATCTCTCTCTCTCTCTCGATATATATGTATATACAGAGAGAGAGAGAGAGAGAGAGAGGCTGAAGATTTGAACATTTGCTCCTTATTATGTCTAGATAAACACTTCTTTAGTTTTTTGAATTTCCCCGAAAATTAGTCTTTTGAAGGAAGGTAAACAAACAATCTAGTTTTCTGTTGATCCTTTTATCTTACCTAACAATCTTAACGCTAGTTCCCCTTTCGAAAAGTCAGGATGTTTTAGTGATTACCACCAACGAAAATTAAGAGATGCAATTGATCCATTAATCAAACCTTTATCTGATTTTTTGATTGATCACTCCCAACAGAGTAAGCTGCAAGACGTTTGTCACGTGATGGTTACAATTGAGTAACTAAATCTTTGTGCATGTGATTGGGCACATGATGTAGGTTCCTGAAAAAACTCAGGGCGTATAACAAATAATATTTGTGTGCATGTCATTTTTCGGAGGTGAAAACAGATCGAGGGAAGTGCTCATGGGTAATCTGTGCAGAAACAAAATGTCTGATGCACTCTTGGATATTGATAACCAACATGCATGAATTAAGCCCAATGGATACAGGTCAACTGGCCAAAATATTTGAGCCTAATTGCGTGATTAATGAAAATGAGTCAGGCCTCAAGTTGAAACAAACTTTCAGATTAACTAAGTGGACAAGAATTCATACATCCACATGTGTATGTATTGCATTCATATATATGTATATATATATATATGTGTGTGTGTGTGTGTGTGCGTGTGTGTGTATTTGTGTGTGTTTACAGCAAGATGTAATGATTGATTGATTTATATACTACTATGAAAATATCTGCAGGTGAATACATATAAAGTCCACATCAATTAATGACAAAAGAAAATGACTTTGTGAATATTCACGAAGGAAAAGGGGGTGAGTGTCTGCGTCTCGGCAAGATATCACTCTTCCACGCTGTTTACGGATTACCTTAGACTACGGTCTGAGGAATGAGATTGAAAGGCAATAGAATTGAGATGAAATAAAAACTTATCAATAATTAGTAACAGGGTGAAGCTGTTGATAATTTGACGGCGGTAAAAATGCACTGAAGTCGTTCTAAATGATTGTTACATGTATATCTTCAAACATTTACATTATGTCTTCATCGTAATTCTTTGTGTGCCAGTTTATCTGTTTTAATTTGTCAGTCTCTGCGTATGTGTTTATGTAGATCTGTATGTATGCATGTACCATTGATTTCATAAACTTCACTTGAGTGTCGTATCTTGGACATGGACGATCATGCCGTCACCTTTTCCTTTTTACTGAATAGATTGTGTAAACTGATATTAAAAGCGGCAATGCAGAAAAATACAAATTGTTTGTACAATGAATTTATTTACGTTTCAATTTCGTGTAGATTGTCAAAGCCAAAGGTTTCAACATCGCTCGCCGATTGCATTTTCCGTGCTGTGAACCGCTTGGCCATCGGCACCTCTTGATGTCAAGTAACTGTGTTAAAGTGATATAGCAACATAAGGTTATCTCCTTTTCCATAGGCTGATTTTATAAATGCAGTCCCACAATCCCCTGTCACTAGTTGTCCATGTCAAACACACGGACCAGTCAGACCTTTGAATCATACAAATAAGTTGCATGTTTTGCAGGCAGTCTGTTTCGTTCTAATAACATTCACAAATCCACGGTGTCTTCAGCATTGACACCTGATTCTCTGCCCTCAAGCAACGGAACAATTCATTGATTTCCTCCTGACAAAAGAGAGAGGAAGGTAATCCCGGGTAAGTTATGATCTTATCGCAAGAACATGCCCGTGGATAAGACTGCCTCATTTTGGTCGGTGGAAATAACGGGTTGTCTTTTGTAGTTTCTTTCTCAGAGATTTAGGCATCCATTACATGAGCGTGTGTAATAGCAGAGAGGGAAAAGAACAACGAATTTGCATTGCACTCTTCTTATTTTCTCATAGCAGTGGCTTTCAGATTTCAAATTGGCTTTGACAACCAAAATGTCAGGTGTGACATTTTGGCAGGGTTAAAAGACGTAGTTTATTTGTTGGATGTATTGGTGATGCCATCCCAATATCTGTTCTTTCTTCAAAGTTTTGGTCTGGAAGGGGAAAATGGATGTCTGTGATACAGAAAGAGAGAAGGAGACCGTGTGTTGCCTATGTGAATCTATTTACTGCTTTTATGTTATGTGCTTCTTGTGGATGTCTTCCGTATACATTCTACTAGAATCGAAGATGAGGTTCGAGAATGGAAAGAAAAACAGAAAGACGACGAGAAATAAGCAGAAACGGCAAAAGTAGAAGAGGAAAATATCAAATTTAAAAGAACACGGAAAAGACAGAAAGAAAGAAAAGTGAAGATAGGAAAAAAAGGGGGAAATTGCCGAGAGATAGAAGAATGGAAAATGAGAAAAATAAAGAAAGATAATGGAAAGAAATCAAATTCAAAAGAAAAACAAATGGAAGGGAGCAAGATAAAAAGAAAGAGAGAAAGAAAGAAAGTAGTGGTGAGATACGGAGAAAAAGAAATGTATCAAATTCGAAAGAGAGGACGGAAGAAAGAAAGAAAAAAGAAAGAAAGGGAGTAAGGAAGAGAGAAAAGGGTGACAGTAAATGCAGGAAATTGGAAGGGAAGAGTAAAAGGAAGAAGTGTGAAAGAAAGATCCTAAGCTAGAAATGCACCAAGGTACTGGCAGTTGGTCAGTGTAGAAAGAATATCATGCGTCAGAAAGTGGCGAGGACCTGCATGTTTCACTAATCAGCAGTAGAAAAATTTTACCTGACAACGGGTAGCGAAGGGGGAGAAGCAAGAACTCTAGCCGTCTTGAGGATAGATAGATAGATAGATAGATAGATAGATAGATAGATAGATAGATAGATAGATAGATAGATGGAAAATTGATTTGTGGACAGGAGCGGGGAAGTGACACTAAAGCAAATGTTCTTTTGATATTCGTCATTGCTCACACCGTCGACTCGGTTCCATTTTAACGTTATTATAGAATCCACTGCAGGAAAAAAAAACAAAGATAGTACAGCCCTTCCCCACTTATAATGTGGACCGTTATGATGCAGTTTGCAATATAACGGGGATGGATAGTGGACACCAAAATATTAGTTTAGTTCCAAAAGCGCTATATCTGACTCCAAAGAGTAAATTGGCTCAATCATTTAGTGGTTGGCGTACTTGGACCCCAACATCCCTATTACGACGAACCAGAAAAGGTGGGAAAGTAAAAAGGCTGCATTTAGAATTTGCATTTTACATGTTAGAGCAGTCGTATTGGGGATGGTTAAAAGGAGTAAAGATATTGGTTGAAGAATCAAGAATTTTTTCAGCCGTGGGAAAAGATAGGGCATATTCTAGCCACAACTGGACGAAGAATGATGACTGAAGCAGAAATCGCAGAAATTGAGAGTCAAAAAGAAATAAAAGAAACAGCTAATGCGTAATTGAGATTGTGAGTGAGGAAAAAATCTTCGAAAGAGGTCAACATCGGAAATATTGTGGAAAAGCTGAAAAAAAAATAGATGAACCGTTCTAGTTGGTCACTCAATAGAAGCTGTTACATGACTGACCGCTTTTAGCAGCATGCCATGTTGGGGGTGAGCACTTAAAAAAATTGAAAGAGAGGTGATCGATGAATCAATTACTTGTCTTCTGCTGAATCAGCAAAACATTTAAATCATCAAAAAAAGCGTAAATGCAGCCAGACACAAACTAAGCGACCAGTTTAGCAAAAGCTTACATTTTAACTTGAAACCTAGCTATAACTTTATTTGGCGAATGAATTTTGGTAAAACAAAAAACATGAATAAAGTGAATATCCAGAACTTTAGTCCCGTTAGTGCGGCTCATGCATAAATAGCCAGGTAGCCAGACCTACTAAAACTGGAAAAAAAACTATGTTGAACGTTATGTTAACAGTTTTGAAGGGAGGAAGTTTCAGTGTAAAAGAAAAAAGCGAATATTCCTTTTCCCCATTCAGAGATATAAACAGGCCCAGTGATTTGAAAGGCAAAACATAGTTACCATCTGTTTTCGTTTTCATCCTGACTATGTATGAAAATGCTTGAATACCTTTACATTTCTATACATCTGTTCATATTTGTCATTCTATCCTTTTAGCCAAGACTGCTCTTCAAAATCAAACCATAGCTATCACCGAAGCCAAGACAAATTTTTCAAATCCTTTTCGCATCTCTCTCTGTATCTATAACTAAACAAATAATATATATATATATATATATATATATATATATATATATAGCATCAACATCGGTTTATTCAGTTTTCATCTTGAGCTGGCTGGTTGGCTGGCTAAGTATCACGTGTGCTCTTCATTATGTCTTGAATTTTTTGTTTTTGTTTTTGCAATCCCTCCCAAATAGGTATTTATTGAGTGGGTCCAACTCATAATGTAAGTTTATGCTAAACTAATTCCTTCGTTCGGACTTTTTTAGTGATCATCGCCCAAAAGAAGGGAAGAAAAGTAACTTGTTTATTATTTTTTCAGTTTTTCAATTGATCACTTCCAACAAGAAATGCTGGCAAAATACGTTAATCATGTGACAGTTTCTATTGAATGACTAACTAGACCTGTATTTTGTTCTCTTGTTTTTCAGATTGTACTTTATTTTTTACTTACACCTTCTCTATCTCCCTTTTTCTCCCTACCTCTTTCTCTCTGTTTTAGTTTTTTTTTTCTATCTGTCAATTCAGTTGTTGATTTAAAGCTACTAATGCATTTATCATGGTATATCTGAGAACCATTTCTCATATATCTACCTATTTATCAAGTATGATGTGTTAAAAGTTAATCAGATTATTTATGTATGATGTTAGGAATTTAGGCAGTACATTTGGAGCGAAATACTTCAAAGACCATTGGTCATTGTATTATAAATTCACAGTCAGTCATTACCACTCGCACAAGATGTGATAAAACATTTGAGAAGATTGCATGTCAATCAGAATAATTCACTTTGAAGGGTGTAATATGCGAATAATATGACAGAGAAATGAATCTTCGTCAGCCTTTTTTCACCATGATTTCACACCATCGTGCTGGGCACTGTTTAGAGCTTTTGAAAGGCAGGCCGCACAAGAAATGGATCCACAGTCACCCTATAGCTCTTTGTCGCCTTCTTGAACGCAAATACGCTCTTATACCATCTCTCTTCAAAGAAGAAGTGATAGTTCTTCAACACAAATATCCTCATATACATGTCTCATGATAAAAGCAACACCATTTCAACATGCTATCAATATTTTTGTAATGATTTTCAACCGACAAGTAGATTATCTATTGATCCTTCCCTTTTCCAATTCTTTTAATTGATCACCTCAACATGCAGCAAAAATCAGAACCGTGTAAGCGTTTGGTATTTTTGTGAAGATCCCTAACAAATATCTTTCTCTGTAATATATAGATGGGTTATCAATATTCAAGAAGTTTTTTTAATTATTATTATTTTTCCGTCTATCTATTCAATAAACTCCCTTATATGTTCAACCCATAAGAAGACAATCGGGGTCTCTTTCCCATGTTACGGCACTGACTTTTTTCAGGGTAATGAGTGTGATTTTCTGATTGATTATATCTAAAAAGTATTATTCCCATTATTTTTTCAAATAATAATGATTTGAAGATTTTTTTTTCATTTTTAATACGCACAAAGTATGAAAAGCAATTATACATAGATTGTTTTACATACATCACTGGACACAAAAGGCAAAGTTTGAAGTGAATAATATTCGTTTATATTTGTAATATTTCGACATTGTGAGCCAAAGCTATTTTCAAATTGAACTTACGAAGTTCTTGTTTTGAATTCGTTGTCATTCTCTTGAAGTACTCTTTTTGACATTTTCTTTCCATAAGCAGTAGCTACAATTGTATAATAACACCTTTTCGGCTGACACGATTTATGGGTGAGTGATTCTTGGTTTTTGCGAATAGTATCTCGAGTGCCTCTCTCATTTTTTGGTTGTATGCTTAGTGTGATGGGGTGTGACCATTCAAATAGGCCGTGACCGTCGTTACAATGTTCTATTGTCCCTGTGTTTGACCAATTTCCTTTCATAGAGTTCTCTTGGTGTTCGATACTTCTTGTCAATATTTTTGCTTTCACCAATGTAAATTGCTTCAAAAGAACGTAATAGTTTGTAAACACCAAGATAATAGTGTGATGTAAGTTTTGATTCGTTGTCGCATAGAAAAAATTTTAGATTTAGAAGTTAAGTGAATATGACTTTTCTGTTTCTCTTTCTGAACACTTCTCGGAGTTTTAGGCCCATGGTAAGAAAACAATTTGAATAGTTAGAAAACAGGGTCGACTAAAAATGTCGATATATTTAAAAAAAAGAAAACGAATACACAGTATATTCACCACAAAGTAAGTAAATATTTGTTTATTATAACCTTGCTTTTAATGATATCACTAAAAACTAAATATATATATATTAAGAAATGAATATATAATCCGACAAAAATAGCTATGAATGCGTTATCGTGCTCTGAAATTCCATTTGAAATGATCTCCTGTTATTACACGAAGAATGTTTCATTTGGCCAAGACAGCATAAATTGAATAATCAATTGAAGATAAATCTCTGCAGCCGCCCCATTTTTCTTGGCCAAATGACTTATTGGCCGTGTGATGATGTGAGATCATTTCAAATAGACTTTCAGAGTAATATGAGATATTTATAGCACACTCTCACACACACCCCTTTTTCTGGCCTATTCCTGAGGATCAAAGTGTAGTATCTGTTTCACGGCATAGCCCGAGGAGTTGGTACTGACGCTTGCCTGTCAAATAGGCTGAAGAGGTTGGGTATCAAAGACCGAGTGCGCCGGTGCAAGGGTTAGCCAATGAGGTTTAACTGAGGGTGCGTTTGCTAAGCGCATTGGGGAGCCTTTGGACTCGTCCTTAGGCTCTCCCATTATTACTCGGCCCAACTGCAGGGTCTCAGTTTCCCCGGGGCAGCACTGCTCCATTGTACTTAAAGGAGCAGGTTCCCTGGTGGATGCTTTCATGGGTGACGTTGTCTAGCCATTACGATGAGCTTTTCAACGGTAACTGCGTCGGCTGGAGCCATTTTTGGAAGGATGCTCCTTTTTCTTCCAACATTAAGCCCGACCTTGTGTCACATATTGCCGTGGTGGGACACTGATTAAATAGCACCCCTTTTCTTCTCGCCTGTTCTTCAGGATCAAAGTGTAGTCTCTGTTCCACGGCATTGACCGAGGAGTCGGTACTGACACTTGCCTGCTGAATGGGCCTGAGAGGGTGGGCATGAAAGACCGAGTGCACCGGTGCAAGCGTTAGCCAATGAGGTTTAACTGAGGCTGCGTTTGCTAAGCGCATTGGGGAGCTTTTGGACTCGTCCTAAGGCTCTCCCATTATTACTCGGCCCAGCTGCGGGGTCTCAGTTTCCCCGGGGCAGCACTGCTCCATTGTACTTAAAGGGACAGGTTCCCTGGTGGATACTTTCGTGGCGGAGGTTGCTTTGGTTGCAAAGCAAACCGTATCCGCGTTAGCTGAAGCCATTTTTTAGAAGGGGTCACCTATTCTCCCCACGTTAAGCCTTACCTTGTGTCACATATTGCTGTGGTGGGACAATAGATAAATAGATTCCCCGGAACAGCACTGCTCCATTGCACTTAACGGAGCAGGTTCCCTGATGGACGCTTTTGTGATGGAGGTTTCTTTGGTTACATTGCAAAACCGAAGCTGCGTCGGCTGAAGCCATTTTTGGAAAGGTGTCTCCTATTTTCCCACGTTAAGCTCGACCTTGTGTCACATTTTGCTGTGGTCGTTCAGTAAATGAATAAATACAACCCCTTTTCTTGGCCCTTCTGGCATGGAAAAAGTGTAGTATCTGTTCTGTGGCAGTGATCAAGGCGCTGGTACTGACACTTGTCAGTTGAATGGACTGGAGATGGTGTGTTCGTGCCGATGCGTTAGCCAAAGAGGTTATACTGAGGCTGAGCATTGCTACATGCATTGAAAACCTTCGGGTTCCCTTTCTATTACTCGGCCCAGCTGCTGGAAGTACGGTTCCCGAGGCAACACTGTTCCATTGCACTTAACGGAACAGGTCGGGCTATTCCTGACGCTTTCGTAGCGGTGGTTGCTTTGGTTGCTCAGCAAACCAAAGTTTTTCCAGGCTGTCTCCTATTATCCCCACGTTATGCCCCGACCTTGTGTCACATTTTGCTCTGGTGGGAGAGTAGAAAAATAGCACACACAAAGGTATATTTATACATGGAATATCTAGTCACTTTGAATATCTCGCAGCCTTCATGTAACTTACCATTCAAGAAGACCTGCGCATGTCTGAATAGAAAGTCTCCCCTCTAGTAGTGCAGTCGGTAATTTAGTGAGCTTATCAACTGCATGATAGTCGTATTCATAATCAACGAGTCATTCGTAACATCTCGTTCAGAGTATTTTGCCAAAAGATCGCATCAACAAACTCAGATTTCTTTCTCTCTCAGCGAATTCTGATTCTAAGTAAGAGATTTTAGACCTATGACGAGGTTATGAAGAACGCGTCAGGGAAGGAAATGGTGATTCAATGGAAGGACTATTCCGTAAAGTGACACTGGAGCAGCTCTCTGAGGTGTCGAGCAAAGTATTTCGAAGCTGACTAAAACTCCATTACCCTGAGCAGGCTAATCTATTTCATTGGTATCGAATGGCTGGATACTTTATATATATATATATATATATATATATATATATATATATATATATATATATATATATATGAGACAGACAGACGGACAGAGACACAGACAGACAGACAGACAGACAGAGACACAGAGAGAAAAACAGTATAGATTTACCAATCTACTCTAGTAATGGGCAGTGTAATTCTTTTTTCTTTTTTTTTCGAATCGCTGTCAGTAATAATGGACTTTTTAACGTAATAAAAATTCAAATGTATACATGATTTTGCCCACGGGGATGAACTAATATATATATATATATATATATATATATATATATATATATATATATATATATATATATATATATATATATATATATTCAATCATATCCACATTAGTTTATGCAGAACCACACCTAACACACCAAATCACACAGCTAAACGCATTCGTTAACATTTCTACGAATAAGGTCCCCACTGTAGGACGAAAAAGTGCAGCTGGCTGATTCACGCTTACTCGAGCCAAACTGATAAACTTTCTATGCTCAGTGAGCTACATCAACCCTAAACCTTTATGGACTTGTACAAACAGACCTTCAGACACCAGTGAATCCCTGGCTTCCTCGGGTGTAGCATTGTAACGATAAGCTTAGAAGCCTGGCCTTGTAGAAATTAGAGATTTTGTTTCCAGGGATACATTATGCAATTGGGACGAGCAATTCCCTCGAGGTTGGATGAAGACCCAAAAACTGATAAAGAGGCAGAAAATTCTGTACTGCAGTTTTACAATCAGCTTTCAAATTCAAAGAGGATGTTTATCAAAGAAAGCAGATCATTTATCATATGTCCATTGTGGTTAGTCCATGAAAACCGACACGTGACACATGTCTTTTGGTAGCTAGCCGTTTTGGGGATGATCGATTCAAAATTTGGAAGAAGGGGAGATCAGTGAATAAATTACTTCTCTCGCCTTTTCTTCGGAAGTTGTCTTTGAAAAGTGTTTGATGAGACTTGAGTGATAATTGCAATCATTGTGAATGTATATATGTCCAACCAAATGTCCAGGATTGTAAGTATGCTTATTTGTCTGTGAAGAACTTTTTCTGGTTACGAGAATCTGCCGTGATTTTAACGCTAATCATTCCAGTTGAGACACGTATTCATACTTCCAGTGGGAATGTTCTGAGGGGGGCAAACAGGCGTCATTTGTGATAAGGCACTCAGTTCTGTGTTTAGTGCTTTCAAGGTTTTCTTTTATACCGTCGGTCAATGGTAAATCGAATCGAGTTCAGCAAATAGGTTGAGCATACTAACCCCCCCCCCATTGGGGTATTTGTGTAAGTTTTGGTGTGAGTATGTATGGGTGAGAAGGGATGCGCATGTGTACACCTACGAACTCATCTCATATGTATGTACGGGTGTTTATGTGTATGTACACGCACATGTGTGCATGAAGTAAATTGCTGCATTACAGCCCATGTGACATTAATGTGTCAATCAAATTATACATAAACGTAAAATCTTTGCCATTGGACTAAGTTTGGAAGGAAATCAGCAAAGAGAAATTTATCTAATTATTTTCTATGTTAGGGAAGTGATTTACGTACATTGTTTAATAATATCAAATAAAATCCATTTATTCAATAAGTTATCCACCTCTTGATGCCTGCCTCTCTCTCTCTCTCTCTCTCTCTCTCTCTCTCTCTCTCTCTCTCTCTCTCTCTCTCTCTCTCTCTCTCTCTCTCCTATCTGTTAGTGTATCTCTGCTTTTCTCTTGTCTTCTGTCTCTTTCATTTTGGTGGTACCCTATTTTATTTCAAATTTGAGAAATCGATTCAGCTGTTGAGTTACCCAACGTTTCTTTCCGTATCTCTGAGAAACCCGGGAAAAGGAAATAAAGAACCTGATTTTCTCTCTTTATTTTCATTGGGGAAATCATTACTTTAGCTAAAGTTCCAATGATCCTTTAGATGCAGCCATCGATGCAGTAGTTATTCATAAGTGATAATTCCTTATTCCTTTCAATCCCCAGTGACACAAGACTGATCGGTCGATGTCAAAGTCCACTCTGATTGAAGCTGGAATGGCTTAGATTATAAGTTTTAGAATATTTTGCATTCAAGTTTTCCTTAATCTGAAGAGATATTCAAATTTGGCCACCAAAAGGAACTTAATAAAAGAGCATCTGGATGTATACCTCGACAAAACACAAAAAGATCTGGCTAATTTTTCATATAATTTGAGATCGTTCGAATTGTGAACTGAAAATGTGATGTGGCCAGTAGGGGAAAGTGGTCGGGTGACCCTAATTTTTCAAAATATTTTTTTTTAGCTTGACAGAAATATTGTTACCTGCCTAATTTCAATCTCCCCAGCAGCCTTCAAGGGTTCCTTATTTCGGTGAATGTTATTGTTTTTGTTATTCATATTGGTATTATTGTTACCAAGGGAAAAATAAAGCCAACACCGGTGTACGCGTTTAACAAAAACAATTGGTAAAAAGATGCAGTGTTGCAGACTAGACGAAAGCAATATTACTCCTGATGTCTTTCAATCATATTTCAAGAGAAGACCACAAGCAACGGACCACAAGTTGTCTTAAGATTTAGAAAACACGGATACGTCAGATTTTTGAGACGGATAAATATGATTTTCACCTTTCCCATGTAGGACGCTGCCATTGAGACAAATCTGAAAATCAAACCATCGTTTTTTTTTTAAATAAAGATGTAGTACTTTATTTTCAAGTTTACATCAAGATATATATCTAATACTTTTGAAAGATATTATATACCGTTAATTAATCTTCAGCACTTATTTTTGAAAATACTACTTAATTTAGTGAAAAATATGACTTTCTCTCTTACGATAAGATGAAAATAAATATTGCTTACTGTCAAACTCCACTCTTCGTTGTTGACTCTATTTTCCAACGGTAACAAAATCAAGAGCAAAAATTTGAATCATGCTAAACTGATTGGTGGTATTGTTTATCATCGACTGTGTTAAATTGATAAGTCTTAGATGGCTATCAAAAATCATTTTATAAAATATACGAATGCAAATTTGATTCCAGTAAATAAGTACATTCATAGGTTTACCATCTCCACTCAAATAATTTGATTCTATGTTGTTTTTTATTCTCTAATTCTCGAATAGTTTATTGAAGAATTTCTCACACTAAAGTCTCTTATTAAAAAAATTTAATCTTTCATTGTGTGACACCTAAAACCTCAATGATTCCATTATTGCAATCTTAGAATTGACAAAAATGCACGCAAGCACAGCTACACATAAAAACACCTTCAAAGAGTACATATATATATATATATATATATATATATATATATATATATATACACACACACACACACATATATATATATACATATATGTATATGTATATATATATATATATATATATATATATATATATATATATATATATATGTGTGTGTGTGTGTGTGTGAAAGGTGCCTCACTGTTCGTCTGTCTGCCTATCTGCCTGTTTATCTTTCACGCTATAAAAACCACTCGAACATCGATTCCTTGTATTCAATATACATGTATTGCGTATCAATTTATTCATTCATAATTATCTAGGAATTCAAAAAGTGAAGTAAAGTTGGGTTTTTTTTTCGATTTTGAGGGGTAACTGACGAAGAATCCTTTCCCCTTAAGAGGTCAAAAGAGAAGCTTTTTTCAATTATGCGGCTTAAAAGTGTAGAAGAACTTGTCTCCCCTATACGGCATGAAATGTTGGGGATTTTTCCCTCTTTGAAAAGTTAAACTGGAAGTAAAATTCTGAGAAACGACTCACCCTTTTAAGCCTCAAAATTGAGGGGGGACATATCTCGCCCTTAGAAAGGGGCTTTCTTCCTTTAAAGAACTCAAATGTGGAGGTCTGTCTTCAGTTTCAGTACCACTGTTAGGGGGCAATCATCTAAAGGGCTGTTATCCTCGAACCTAATATCCTAATTATTAATAAATGAAAACCAGACAAGCGGATTTCAGAAAATTGACCTGATGGCGCCATTAGAACGAAAGGCCTTCTCGTCAAAAGCAATGGGCATCACTTGTTTAAAACGATAACAGGTGAACATGTCAAAACCATTCCACTGATGAAACCATTCAGAACCACAACAGATTGGCAGAAAATTATAGACGCCAATTGACTTGGATTAAGATGCAACTAAAAAGGGCTACATATATAGAGTAACAGACAGACAGACAGACAGAGAAAGAGAGAGACTGAGACACACACACACACACACACACACACACACACACACACAGACGGAATGAGAGGGGGAAGGAGAGAGAGACAAACAGACAGACAGACAAACAGACGAACGGATACAAAGGCACTGACAGAGATCGGAAGAGAGGAAACATCATCTCATAGTGACAATAAACATCCAAAGACGTTTTTCGAACTTTAAATTCATATTTCAGCGTATTATTCCACCAAATTTAGATCGATTGGCTACGTCATATTTTTAAATGCATAAATATGCTGATAGTAGGTCTGCATTTCTCATATATATATATATATATATATATATATATATATATATATATATATATATATATATATACGTATGTGTGTATGTGTGTGCATGTGTGTGTTTATCTATCTATATCTATACTTTCATTTATGCATACCTCTCTGTGTTTATCTATCTCTTGTCTCACTTAATGCCCTTGTATCTTCACTTGAATTGGTTACTGAATCCTTTGTTATGTATCATCTCTTTTGTCTTTTCCTGTCTTTCCGAAACTCTTCAACTATTTATTATGTATCTATTCACCCGTCTATCTATCTATTTTGGTCTATTTATACCTATGTCCAGATAAAAGCTTCCCGACACCTTTTCCGCTCTGATCTTGGTAGTCAATTCGATCTTTAAAATATCTAATACTATTTTGGCGCTGCTCAAGACACGGGTTAGATAATTCATAAATAGAATTATGAATACATAGTAATTCAAAGAAATAAGCTATATAAACAAATAGGGATATTAGATTAGATGAGAACAATTTTTATTCCTTACATTTTTTACTTCCATCAACTTTCTGTCAGTAAAAATGGCAATAAGGAATTGCTGGTTGCCAATCAGTTAGCAGCAAAGAAAATGGACTGAGCAAACCAAGTTCAAATTCTGACTCCAGTACATCAGTGTACGGTGAGTAGAGTGACGCCATTTAGGGTACTTACCTCCTCTAAGTTGATTTCTCTAAATCGACAATCCCAGAGAACTAGCTGAAAAACAGAGGTGAAGCTCGGATAGGGACAGCTCTAGCCGTAGCCAGCGTAAGGGAATTAAATTATTTACTGACTTATAATAGCAGTAATCATCGAGTTCATTTCGGATGTTTCTGACAGAATATTATTTTCTGTCCATCATTTGTCAACCCTGTTTTGGAAAGCAATTTTCCCAGCGATTGAGTTGGCAATTTCTTTAGTGCCACCAATTTGGTATTAGACACGTCTTCTCTCAACAGAAACTCCTGAAGCTGATGATTTGTTGATATGGTTAACATAAATTAGGTTTCTGATCGAAAAAAAATTGCCAGTTTGCAATTCTCCTGTTTTGTAGACATATTTTCCATCGCTAATACCTGTGTCTGGGATGAGATACGAAAATTAACTTCAAGACTGGCATTCAGGTTTTAGATACAAATTGAATTTATACATATATATACATATATACACACACACACACATACATACATACATATATATATGTATATATATATTTATATATATATATATATATATATATATATATATATATATATATATATATATTCAGGTTTTAGATACAAATTGAATATAGAGAGAGATAGATGTGTGTGTGTGTGCAGTGACAATCAGGATATAGTATTGTCAGCGCTCAGTAATCAATGCAATGAAAAATAAATTATGATCTTGTAAATTCAGCCTTAATCAAGATTGTATATATTGCTTTTGTGTACTTTGAGTCGCTTTCTCCTTTTTTTCCTTTTTCAATTCTTACCTATGTATTTTACGTGTCTTACAATCACTAATAGAAAATATATTTACAACACATCTATTTGAAACCCTCAATCAAAACTATCATCGAAGCATTCAATATGAATTTAATCAATTTCCAACTGGGCTGGCTGGCTGGCTGGCTGGCTATTTTGTCTGTGTCTTACATGCAAGCAACTCAAATGAATCTAAAAGACTACAGAATTAAACATTCACTCCATATTATATCTTGAAAAGAACTGTTTTTGAATGCCTCTTCTATAAAGGTTTTTTTTGGGGGGGGAGTTCAATTAACCGTATAACTTTCTTTTAAATTGATCCATTATTTTGTGTCTGGCAGAGTGCACGCTTACTGTTTTTGGAAATGCAGATGTTTTAGTGATTACTGCCAAACAACAGGCAAGAGAAGTTATTTATTAATTCATAATCCCTTTTTCATAATACAACATATACGAAGAAAACACAGAGTACCACAGAAATCGTCTAGGATATCCCGGGGAATCTCATGTGCTGCTGGCTCACGTGAATAAAAATGAATAATTTGCACATAGATGAACGATGACCTCCCCATTCTGATCTGTGTAAAGAAACACAAGAAGACCCACTTCTTTATTAGCTGTAGAACATTCTTTAAAAAAAGAAAAATAGATTTCTTAACAAAAGAGTATTCACACAACCACATTGCAACCCTTTTTGCTTAAAAAGCGAGAGGCATACCTATAAATTCCTATTTACAAACCAGAAGATTGCATTTCTCCCTTCTCTAGTGGATCTAAAACTGGGATCATACATCGTGCCACCCACAAAAGGTTCTAAATGACAACCAAAATACGTTTATACATACCCAGCAGTTTATAAGTGTTACTGATATATCCAACCCCAGCAGTAATGGTGAAGATGGAGATTAATATAATAGTGATGATCAAGGAAGAAGAATACTTTCTGTGGGACAAAATCTTGTTTTGATACCAAAAAATGTATAATGTGGACATGCGAAAATATTGAACTTGAAAATACTCTTCATCAACCATAAGGACTAAAAGACTGCTGTATATCTCCCTTAAAGCTGGACACGCGATTAGATACAAGAACGACCAAATCGATACAGCACTAGCTAAAATTACATTCGATTCTTTTACCCATGAAACTGGAGCAATTCTCTCTTAGAATTCGGTGCCAGGAAGGTTTGTGCGTTTTTCCATGGTTCGTACAGATATATTAGATACCACTCTTTATGCGAAGGATACATTTAATGTAATACTGGTTGCAGAATGGCAGCGTGACCCATCATCAAAATAAGCAATTTGTTTAAGCTATCAAGTAAGAGCTTATCTCTCTTAGAACATTCACAACAATGAAAAATATAAGGTCCCCAAAACCAAGATTTGAAGACCTGATTCACAGATGATTAGAAACTTGATGTGTGTAAGGTGCAAACCGATTCCCAAAATATGGCAATTCTTATGAGAAAAAGATCAAATGATCCAAAAGTATGGAGGCCCAAAAAAATTTCTTTTGGAAAATCCTCATGACACAGTTCCTCCATTTTGTAGATGGTCGCAACAAAAAACGATGATGCACCAAACAACAGAAAGCACTCAGAGAGTGCGTATCTCTATCATCCTGTTTTCCCTGAAACTGAATAAAAATCAAGAGTTTCGATGCAGGAGATGTAAGAGTATATAATTTGACTTGACTAGCAACGGAATTAAATCAATACTAACTTAGCTTATGACCTACCACCGACAAAATGTAATTGAATTTTCGTTAAGAAATTTTGGAAATGTCGTATGGACAAACATCAGTGAAAATATGTATATGAAAAAATAAGAAATATCTCTCAATCGGAAAGAGCATTTCCTGTGTTCAAGACGAAATTTAACTAATTCTCCATTACCTCCCGGTCAACCCATCCAGGATATTTCTTTAAAATCCATCGAGAACTCTTGGAAATATTGCGTCACGATGCAGAGGATGTGACTGAGGAAAACTCTTGCATCCACCTTTAAATACTATTGCATCTTTCTTATTCCATTGCCCATCCCTTCCAGAACTTTCACTGAAATTCATTCAGAACTCTGGAAAATATTGTATTGTGTAGATATACAGCTATGATGTAAGTGAGGAGGAATTCATGTATAAGCCCTCAAATTTAATCACTTCTCCACGCCTTCATAAAAGGTGAAAGTTGTTTGAGACGTTTTTGCGTGAATATTATTTTAATAAACAAGTAGACACGAGCGAATATATATATATATATATATATATATATATATATATATATATATATATATATATGCGAACGTTGTTGTCAGAGGTTGAATAGAAGTTTCATCAGTGTCTTTGCATTCAATAAACATCCAATCAGTCTTTATTCGATTAATTTGATACAATCTCGATGTTTGAGGATCCTTCATCCTATTTCGCTTGAGCTTTAATCTGCATAGAATGCATCTGACTTCGCATGTAAATGCGATATAACACTGGTTTTTAATGTAATGTAATAAGAACCTAGTTGGTGAATGTTATACAGAAGATTTGGAATCGGTACCCTTTCATCAAGTAGAATGAATGCTATGACCTCCATTCATCAATCTAGACCCAACTTTTCGGTCTATCTATCCGTCTTTCTCTCTCTGTTCCTTTCTGTCCTGCATTTTTTTCTTTCTTTTATCATTCTGTCCATTTCTTTTCATTTCATTCTTTCTCCCACATAAACATATTTCTTTCGCCATCCTGAACAGTTCTTCCTTTTTCTTTTCTTTCTGTCTCTTTATTCCTGTCTTCTAACGACGCACTCACTTCTTCCTTCTATTGTACCTTACTTTTCTCTTGCCACTTTTCTTCACCCGACTTTTCTATCTTTCCTTTTCCCCATCTCTTTCTTTCGCTCTGATTTTGTCTCTCTAATTCCCATCTTCAGCATTCTCAAGTTCATCAGATTTTGCGCCAGGGAAACCTCATTGCTCGGCTGGATTTCTTCGAAGGGCCTGACACGCATGATCGCACTGCAATTCCTGCAGCTAAATCTTCACACCATTCATCAAGTGCCTTGGAGCTAAATAAACTCTAGTGTATCGGAGAGAAAAAGGAACAAGTCTGGCTGTGACAGGGGCAAACTCAAATACTACCTTATTCCGTCTGATGATGATTATTGCAACTGTATTATTGATGTAATAGATTTGAAAAATGTAAAAATATCCATTTTTAATAATATGTAATGGCTGAGCTATAACATCATCCCATCTCCTTACGTATAAATACATTTATTTTCATTCCGTTTGGATTGTTTTTATATTGAACGAGTGTATTTAGCAAACGTTTATTTCTTCTTTCCTTTTTTTTTTTTTTTTCTCAACCGGCATTTTTGATAAATTTGGTAAATTGTAATTTTTATGTTAGATGATATTCAAGAAGTGACATGATAGTGACATGTGTAAGAAGGAATAATTCAAAAGGGAATATGTTTGATCCGTTGGCGTTTACTTTATTTAGTTGTATGAAAAAATGTGAAGACATCGAAACGATTTGTCAAATTGTAACGAGTTCACTAGGAAATATATAAGAAATACTATTGTCACATTCTTTTCCCGGTGTAAGCATTAAAATGTTATTGTAATATATTTCCGTTCTCTGTGGAGCTATGGCTTTCGATTCTGGGCAAAGCTCCAGAGATTCTCCGTCGGCCGGGAATCTCGTAAAAACTTGTGACGGTCACGATTTCTTCTGTCAGTAAAACTTTTCTAGTCATAAAGAACAGCACTATGGTTTGGCTCTATCAATGTGTATTTTCATTAGGACGAATAAGCTTTTGAATATTTTTAATATAAATCTTCGTATATTTGTAAGACTTGTCAGTTCGGCTCAGTCGATGAGAGTGCTGCCATCCGAGCACATGGTCATATATTCAAATCACTGTGAGAAAATGGATTTTTTTCACACCAGTTTTTTTTACTGTGAAACTACAGGCAAAAAGTAAGGAATTTAATACCTTGGGTTAGGTGAGGATCGATTGCTGTTCTTGTTCTTGTCAAGCACGGTGGAAAAAAAAGTCAACTTGCTCAGCTTGTTTCTAGTTGTATATGCCTGGCCCTTTCCTGGGATAATGCATCGGTAAGGTGATACCATGGATAGTGAAGCGTCGATTAGTGTGATCTTCGATGTAGGACAAAAAGTCAGAACTGTGGAGAAACATTTCAGCTTATTGATATTTCTGGTATCTGGACAACTATACCCAGGAAAAAATACCCCCGTATGACAACTTCCCCTCAATAACTACCCCAACTGAATGACTTGGCAATTACCCACTGGATAATTACCTCCTGGACGGGAATGATCATTCAAATGGCCAACTACTTTCCTGATTCTAAACTTGTCTTTAGTTGTTGCCCATGTATTGTGGTGGATGGGTTTAGTGATTATCAATTGAATTAAGTGGATATTACATGTTCTAAATTGTACACGTTCGTATGACGTGACTTGAAAGTGGAGTGCTCAAAGTGTCTAATTCCTCTATAGGCGTCTGTCTCTTTCGTTAAGTGATAATAAAGTCACGCAGCGAATACAAATATCTAAATTTTTTTATCATTTTACCAAGACGCTAGATAGTGCAGCTGACGAATTGTAAAGACGTATAAATAAACTTAGAAATTCTCATTTATACATTTATAGGTCTTCTGAATCGTCACTTCACTCTGTCGGTTAAACTATAATCCACATCAGTACAGTAGTCATATCTATTTGTGTATGTTTGCAGACATATCAACCAATATATACGTTTGTATAATTATTATTCATACAAGCATATATATATATATATATATATATATATATATATATATATATATATATATATATATATATATATATATATATATATATATATATATATATATATATACTCTTTAAGTGATGTAAATCATACACTATAAGCTTATGCAAAGCTCTTCCATAGGAATAGAGCACTCTGGTGGATGAAGGATTTCTGTGCAAATGAATATATTGACCGCCCAGTTCCGTAGTCCAGAAGTAGGATATCGGCCTCCTGGTCTGTAGTGAAGGTCTCAATCCTGCCTCGTGGTACTGGATGGGATAATGGGAAGTCTATAGCCACACTGAAGAGATGTAGTACATCGAAACAGCTGACTGTGGGTATATATAAGTATATATATATATATGTGTATATATATATATATATATATATATATATATATATATATATATATATATATATATATATATAAGGGAATGTGTGAAAGAAGAAATTAGATTTGCGCGCACAAACCGAATGCAGTGCGATTTTAGCCGCTAATCTTTTTATTTGGGGGGGAGCTAATCTGAAAACAGTATGAGAGATATTAGTTCGAAAGAGACGATGAAAATTATGTCTCAAAACAAGAAATCTTTGTTGTATAATTCGTCGACGCTTTAGATAACACATCTCATATAATAGTAGACACCATAAGCTGCTGAAAGGAGAAGTTGGTGATTCACAGTTTACGATGCCCTCTCCTATTTTGAGAAAGACAGCATAACCAAAGCTGACGGCAAGAGATATAACCGTTAAAACCGAGTCTCTACAAAAAAATGCAAAACAAACGCTGAATGCTATTTAAAGCAGAAAAACTGTACGGAGGTTGATTTCGAACTGTGGAAGAGAGCTGCAATTCCTTTTCACACAAAGTGATAACTGGGGGATGAATAAGATAATTTATTTTGATCATTTTGAGAAACATCAATCAAAGCATTTGTTTAGTTTTTGAGTGAGCTTAATGACCTGCATGTGTAATAGATAGAAAACAGAGACTGGGAAACGGAGAAAAAGAAAGACAGAACAAGAAAAAGAAAAGAATGAAAGAGAAACAATGTGAGTGCATGCCTTTAATCGATATAAAGTACGTATATATATTTTTGTTTTCTTTTCATTTATTTTTATTGCCAAATAATTGCCAATAACTTCCTTCGCAATCATTTCCCACATCGTTGAACCCAAAAGACCACGGGCCATAAAAGCAGAAATTGCAATCAACAAACAAATTTGGTATGCATACTCAGTGGACTTAGGGGAGGAACTTAGACTATTTGTTTTTCTATTTGTTTGGGGATTTTTTTCTGTTGTTGTTTTTTTTCGGGGAGGGGGGGTTCAAAAAAGAATTTGTTTTCATCACTTGTTTTTACCCTTCCAACAATTCTTGTCTGGTTAACGGATCCAACAAATTCAAGATATTGAAAAAAAATTCCTCGAAAAATCTATGGAGTGAAAACTCGAATCGTTGCTTTATGATGGAATACATAATTTTGCCGAATGCTTATGTAAACCATAAAATCCTTGAGAAATAATTTGATGACTGAATAATGATGCTATGAATTTATATCACTAGATGATTTTGTCAAAAATACTAACTTTCACATCAAATTAATAATCACGTAAAATAAATAATCTGAAAACAACAACTGCAAGATAGTGATTAGCTCGGCAAACATAGAATTTTTTTTTTTGATCGTAAAAGGCCAAAAGGTTTATCGATTAATAATACTAATATTCTGCTAATCCGAACGTCTGGTAAATCTTCCACAAGAGAATGTGCGTCCTATCGTTTCTTTTTGGCTCTTGTCACAATGAGATCAATAATCCGAAAACTTTATCTCTCGGCCTCGCTCACATAGCAAACGTTTCCTGTCACGATCCTTCCCTCTGCCCATAGGGCAACAACAAACTCGGCTTTATCTTTTAATGGGGTTCGCGTAACCTTGACTTCCAAAACTGACATAAAGTCTATTCCCATCTTTTCTTTGGTGAGAGCTGCAGATCGAATCTTCAATATTCGATGGTCCAGGGTAGAGTTAAATAACTCTTAACCTATTCGCCCTTTTCTTGACTTTCATATATGAATATTGATTAAAACGGGTTGCATCATATTGAAGATTATACATTGTCTTTTCACCTTAGAAAACATATTGGGAAAATGCTTTACTGATCGATCTTGACACTTTCGACGGAAGTTTATCTTTTTTGCTTAAGGGAGTCTTCGACTGACAGCAGCATTAATGTGCTTGGAATTTTCTATTAGGTTGTCGTGAAAATATTGATATTTATACTAAAATATACAAATAATACGGTTTACGTCACGTCGAGTGCCAATATCATTTCAGAGAGGAGTTTTTACATTACAATGTTCAACTTTAATTCACTACTCTTCACAAGTTGTAGTTATTAACTCATAAAAAAAGAATGGACGAGACATCCTGTTTGATATTTCTGTACTTCAAACTGGGACAAAGAGGCTACTTAAACTAATCAAAACATCAGCCAAACATTTGATCAGGGTTCTTTTATTCTTTGTACGATCCAGTGTTGATTTTTAAGGTTTCGTCGAGGAGATTAGTTGTGAAGACTCTGATTGGGCAGAAACGATACGATCCTTTGAAAATGACACTGAGTTTTTCGAGGATGTATGGACCCCAGGAAGAATGATTTTTAAAACGCAACCATAAATGATATTGTCACACATTGGAAAGTTACACGGAGCTAACATGTTTTCAATATTTTGTTTGTTTGTTTATATCCATATAAAACGCTATTACTTTCTAGACAACCCAATAATAATGAGCATACCTACTTCAGATGCCTCACCAAGGTGTGTTGAGAGTTCAAAGCTAACAGGGTGCTCATACTTATGCTCATTTGCCAAGTCTCGCAAATACATGAATTTAGGTTTCCCCCGCCGTATCCAAAAGCGCAACATTCGAATAAAAACACTTCTGTTGGTCGAAATGTCGTGAAACGATGGAGTAATCGCTTTTACGTCATTATAGGTAAGAATTGAGACTTGCCTGTCCTATAAATGGTGATGATGTTATATTAACTTTATCTCTCCCCTACAGCCCCTCTAACCACTTCAACTTCAGACAACTCAGCCTAACATTCTATCATCATCTGGGTTTAGAGAAGTCTTAATATTTTCCCGAATAAACTGATTATAATTACTTCGTCATTTTCGTCATTTCGGTTTAGAAAAGTTTGTTTTTATAAAAACAGTCAAGAGTTATATATATATATATATATATATATATATATATATATATATATATATATATATATAATCTTTACATATATATTTATAATCTAAGCATATTATGAGCATACATGCAAATTTCATTTTCGCTGGACTGCACTCCGGCATATCATTGGTTGATTCACATTAGCATTATGACCTAACAATTACGTCATAGATTACGCCATACAAACCCCCAAAGACTTCGTGTCTGATCACTCTCCAAAACAGCTTGATTTGAGACTTTTAAAAAAACTAAATCTGGATACCTTGATTATCGGAAAACAAATCACCCAATAAGACACTAAGGCTCCTTAGTGTATACAAAACACACGCACGCACACACATACGCACACACACACACACGCACACACAAATATATGTATATCATGTAACTTGGAAAACTGAACAGATTACGCATGCGTTTTATGTGATATCAATCACATTTTTCCAAGAATTATACACAATCAATCTGATATATCAATCATTATCGATATTGATTTGATATTTTGAGATGGAAATTAATTTTTGTACCAAGATTTGCCTCGATCAACGACTTTGATTATGTCTCTATCTATCGGAGACACTTCAATTGATACTTTATATAATCGATTCCAATTTCGAATCTTGAATAATCTGAACGCCTAGAATCTACTTGGTCATTGCAATACAAGAGAATCGGTAAAACGATTTTGGAGCCTTAACCTTTCTTTCTTCGTCCAGTACTGATAAGTGCCTATCATTATATTCAGATGCTCAAAGTCAATTTTCGGACAGACATCACGTGACAGCAATAAGCCAATAATACGCTTTCTGACTTTCTGAAGTGCTCCTAACAATCGTCCACTTCAATTTGCCCAACAAAATCTAATGGGTCCTGATCGTCTACAGGGCGCCTCTTATACGAAATAATATGCTATTCTCGTTCACAATGGAAAGAGTGATCATTGATGTAATTGTCTTGCCCAGAACGCACAATAATCGCCTTAACATTATTTGAAGAATGCTGATATCTGAATATTAAATGATCGCCAGTGTAAATGATTCAGTGTCAAATCGTACGTTTTTGTTCCCTGACACAAAAGCCTCCAGATCTGAGCGTTGAAATCTTTAAGGGGGATTCCTGTTATTATCATACGCAAAATTCGTAGCAAGAATGGCCAACATTGCAGCAGAATAGTTCTATAATTTAGTGACGTTTATTGAACATGGTTTCATAGCAATATAAATTCCTTATAGAAAAGCGTCCCATTCTCGGTGATGTGGTAGCAAGTCAAATTACATAAGTTTTTAGATATTCAAATGATTCAAATGGTTTAAATTCATTTTGTTTATATACCAGCTGATTCGGCATTTGTACATTTAAGCAGGGTAAATTAAGTCACTATGTATACCTTTTATATTGAAGCGGCATGAACTATTCCGACCATTTTTGAACACTAAAACACAGATGCATTTCAATACACCCAGCTGTAATTCACAGAACAAACGAAAGCAGAATACTTCACCATTTAAAACTGCATTTCATCATATTTAATTACAAGAGATATGTTGAGTTTAGTTTTAGAGTCAGTGTTCAATGGTAAGTGTAGGGTTTGTATTTAGAGATAAGGTTAGTGTTAGCATTTTATTATTCTGTTACGGAACAAATGACATTAGCAAACGTTTCATAATCTCTGTATGTCCAGAATAAAGCTCTAAATGTACCAAAGCGCCGTTGTAGTTTGTGTAATCTCAAAAATAGTTTATACAATCCATACAAAAATAGAGTTTACACCAGTTCAAAGAATGATAACCTCTTTTTCTCCCATTCCTGTAATTTTTATCCATTTTTACTTGGCCAAGCTGTATCTTCAAAAATGTGCACTATTTGTATAAAATGCTCTGATAGTAACGGATGCAATCCACAATTTTATCAAGAGTTTATTCGCTATTTTCCTATTACACGTATAATTTAGGGTATTTTCAATTTTTTTTTTCTAAACAACAATTCAATATCTCCAAATGTCTGACGGTCGGAACTTCATATATATATATATATATATATATATATATATATATATATATATATATATATATATATATTGATCGAAATACAAAGAAATAATGGAGGAAAACAAAACTTTTTGATCAAGTTTTGTTCGGATTAAGAAAAAGTCAGATGGTTGAGGTTGGTCTAAAAGACTCGTATATTGATTCATGCATAAGCAGTTAAAAGTAAATTTGAATGAAAATCTTTTATTCAAATTTTGATGCAATTCAAAGATGATAAGACTAAAAAATTTGGAGCCGTATCATGGATCAATATAAGCACTAAGAAATAAAAAATGTGAATCGTACGTTTTGATTAACTTTTTGAAGAATCGGCCCAAGGAAGACGAATGGGATATTAGAAAAATCTCTGATGAATTTGTATGCCATAAATGCCAATATATAAGATGGACATTTAATTCAAAATAGAATCTATTCAATATTACACTGCATCGTATGCAGTAGTAATAAGACTAGGATGCAGCTCCATTGCTGTTCGCTTATATTATTTCGTTTATATTCTCGATGTTTTGAATTTGTAACGTAGAGTTTGTTTATTCATTTTGAATTTGAATCTTTTTGCTGTCTCAGCGTCGTTTTTATGCTCCTCCGGTGCCCCTACCATCTTTTGACCTGTTTTTTTTATCATCAAAGTTGCTGTTCTGTTTTTATGTATTCTAGCAGATAACTATTGTCATGTTTACATTTCGAAATCATTTTTGTTTCTTTATCTAATAATTCTTCATTTTTTCGGAAGAAAATATTTTCAATTTTTCTTGAAGCTGGAAATGACATTTTTCAGGTATCCTTTTCAATATAGATATAGACGGGTTTCCTTCTTTCTTGATTTTCCATAATCATTTGGAAGGTGTATTGCTTTCAGATATTTTATTGTTAGAGTACATTTCGTGGTTGTTAAAACCGTTTTCAAATTGTTTTCTGTTGCACCAATACATATTTTTCTTCCTTGTGAATGTATTTGATTTTCACTATTGCTTTGTATATCATGTTAGCTTTTCGTCAATTACCTTGTAGGGGGCTTATATTCAGGCTTCTACGATTGCATGTTTTATATGTATGCTGTTTATTTGGTGTTGATTATTTGTCATTGTCTTTCCTTGTTATTTGTGCTATCTTACTGATGCAACTGTAACTATTTTTCACTGTGTTTTTGTTAGATATTTCATGTAGTTTTTTTTTTATTTAAAATATTTGTCTAACTCTTTCAAGGATTTTTTATCATATGGTTAATTGAACCAGATATGTTTTCTCTTTTTCTCTCTGGTTTTTCAACCTTTTCTGTGTATTTTAATTTTGTTTGAAACTCACTATTTTTTAACGCTGGTCCGTATTTTCTCATTACTTTGTTGAATATTATTCTGTTTGATGAATTGTCTGTCAGTGTTCAGCAAATTGATAATGGTATTTGTTATATGATTGCTGTTGAGTGATTACATGATGTCTGAATAAATAGTGAGGAATTATTGTCCTTTCTGAATGGTTTGTAACGGTATGTTTTTTATAATCCCAATCTTAGATCTAGAAGGTGTGCTTTCTTGAGTGGCGTTTCATTCTGCAAATTTCTTGTTTGTTCTGATTCCTTAATACTTTTGTGTGTTTCATAGAGATTCGTTGTCTTCGGTAGATGTAGAGGTGTACTTCCTCCACTTCTGCGTCTTCAATTTATTTAATCATAATGTCTGATTATTCTAAAAATCGCTCTTTCCAAATACATTTCTTATACCCATATACCGAGGGTCAGCAATATAGTCTGAGAACAAGTAAATCATGGTTTGCCAATGGTCAGGAGTTAAATTACTGACAGAACACAAGTTAATATACGAATATTTTTTACTGAAATATTTTTTCATATGAGCATAATATTCATTCTTTACAAATAATATATCATGAGAAGTAATCTGTCCGTATGTCACACTGTTTCTCTCAGATTTTCCCCAATTCTAGATTATGACCCAAACCCCCCTTTAAAATATTCAATGACAATGACGCCTGAGATCAATTAGTGTATGCCTGAGCTTTTTAGTTGTTTCAAGTCAAATACAAAATGATTGCAATTTAAGTTAACAGTGTAATTCATTTATCTTTCAAATTACTGCGTAAACATAGTCATACAATTAACAGCCAAAGGTTTACTGTTAGCAGAGAAAGGGATATCTAGTAGTATGTATAAAATAACACTAAAAGATATAACAAGATTGGGTCAGGGAAAAACCAGATAAAAAGATATCATAGAAATAATTAACCCTTTTACCGGTCGAGAGAGGCTTCTGTCAACATTGGCTTACCGATGGAGCGACATAATTGTCGTTTCTGGACATTGTTATTTAGATGAACTCCAAGCGTACTCTCCGGCTTGTTCACTTATCGTACTTAAATACAGTACATGTCTGATGAAATCGCTGTATTAGTACCGAGTGGTATCAAAAACTGAGGTTGGCTGGACACCCAACAATCACAAAACAGCTTGTGCAAAAGGTTAATAGATGCTCCAAAGATATCAAACACAGTAGGAAAAGACCATAAATGAGCATAGTCACGGTTGACATAGAGGATGAGAAAAGCCTTTGTCCAGCAGTAGACATGATGACTGTTGCTGCTGCTGCTGCTGATGATGATGATGATTAGATCTGTGTATATAATAATTGTAAGAAAGGGAAAAGGATTGAAATAGGTCAGAGGACAATATGATAACTCTTCAAATTTTAGTAAGTCTTGTTTCAAGTGAGTGTCTTCTTCGGTTTCCAACTTTAAACCTTACATCTCTCTCTCTCTCTCTCTCTCTCTCTCTCTCTCTCTCTCTCTCTCTCTCTCTCTCTCTCTCTCTCTCTCCTTTATCCAGGTGATTGTTGCTTAGAGGTTTAGCGAAATGTGAGTGAATGGCATCAAAGGCCTTTCATTTTACAGAGAAAAGCTTTCCTTCCTGTTGTCTATTTCGGATTTGTGTGTTGTGAATGCGAAAATAATTACACAACAGCGACCGTATCGGCTACACCTGCTGAGCAGGACAATCCAAGAAAGGAAAAAGTGACGTGTTAATCAACTTTCTTACGCTTACATGAAAAGGGATGCCAAGGGAGATAACTCTCTGACCAAGGGAGGTCTATTTTGAGCAAAATTTCAATTATAAATTTTGACTTCCTGCTAAATGAAAAATTGTCCAGTCCGAAATATATATGGAGACTATATACATATGTCAGATTTCTGGAAGAATATAACTCCTTGACAAAAAGAAGTGGTGGTTGACGTTTGGTTGACAGATCGGGTCGGGCGATTGACGGTGTCACCGGTTATAAAATTTTCTCTCGCTCTCATCAGTCAAGGAATAGCACGATGGATGATCAATTTGGAAGTTGAAACAGTAATGAGTTTCTTTCCAGTGCCAGTCATCAGTGTTCGAGTTTTGCTTTGTTCTTTTGATGGGTTTTCTTTGTATTCCGATGGGTAAGGGTGGAAGCCAGTATTTGGTTGACGTTCAACTTGCAAAATCTATCGACAAAATTTCGCACTCAAATCTTCTGACCATTTTTCCTTTTTATGTTTCAAGCTTTGGGCGTGTGCGCAACCAGTGCACAAAAAATTATGCAAGCAAATCATTTTTATTCAAAAGTAGTGAACAACTGTGTCAAACACAGAAGTGAAAACATTTTTTTGTCCTAGAAGAGAAATTGCAGATTCCAGCGTACACTGACCAGTTAAATTCAAGGGAACAATATTTTTGATTCTCCAGCAACCAGTCTACTTGTAGATTGGTCGAACAAATCTTGATTGCAGAAGATCAACGAATCCCTTTGCCCAGAAAGCATTTGCTTACGTTTGAAATTTTGCTCGGGAAGGGTAACAACTTCAATATTTCTCATCAATGGAGGAAATAATTTTGTACTTTTTTTTATACTAATTTGGTGAAATTAGAATTTATGATTGATAATTGACGTCGCCTTTTAAAACTAAGCACGTTTGGAAAAACGTATTGGTGTGGGGCTGCGTTTCTGTTAGTGGAGGCATTGACCCTATCGAAGGAATCAGGTAATCAGAAATTTATTCAGGGATTTAAAGGACAAAATGTACTGCCAAGGGTATGAAAACTAAATTTGTTTTGAAGATTACGGCTACTCAAGTAAGATCAAACCTGAAAACACACAGGAATGATTTAGGACACATGGACTGTTTTTAACTGTCAGGAAATGTCCTGGTATCAATTCAATCAGGATTTTGAAGGGAACGGAAATCAGCCATTCGTCAAAGAAAACCAGCATACTTTCAAAAGCTCAAAGAAAGTATAATGGAAGAGTGAGAGAAATTACCATCAACTACCAAAAACTAGATACAAGTAACTAATAGATGTCAACAAAAAACGTTGCAGGGATGCAGTCATTGTTTCAAAAGGTTGTACTCACTTGGGATGTCCCGATAAAATATTGTTGTTACAAATTAGGTGCATTTCTATTTGTTGTAGATATTCTACAGGTTATACTAAAAATCCAAGAATGTCAATAATTGTAATTAGAACTGAATACAAACGATTGGCTGTCAACGAACAGGCTCGTCGTCGGAAGCCAGTAAGATTCGGATGAAAACCCCGCAGCTACCGTTCCAGACGAAACTCATACTATTTTTGGAACTTGTATCATCTGACAATACGAATAGAACATTGCAATAAGAGAACAGTGACATTTCACAAACCTGAAACTGTTTTTATGCATTTCTATCGCTGCATCGTGTCAATAATTTTTTTTTTTCCAAATTTAGATTTTGATTCTTGGGCATAAAATGCACAGCTTGGAAAGTCAAATCCTACATTGAAAAACAGCCAATGTTAATGCTAGCTGCTACGAAGAAAGATCATTATTGTACCTAACATCTTTATAGTCAGGTTTCTGCTCACTAATTGATGTCTATGGTTTAATTCCGGCGCCAGAATTTACTGTCGCCGATGAAAATGGGTAACTTTATATGCTTAGCAATCGCCAGGGAAATCAGATTGAAAGCAATGGAGCTCAATATTGTTGAGATGCAGAGAAAGAATAAAATTTCTTATAGCATTTTTATGGCAAAACTAACATATTTTATCAATCTTCTCTCTCCCATTTCGCTCATTTGTCTTCGTTGCGTATACTTCACTCGTCAGTTGCATGTCGAATTCTCCCCGAGGAACAATGCAACTCGTTCTGATTATAGATATATCAACAAGTCTGGTTACTCACTCAATAGAAACCATCACATGACCAGCATCTTTTAACAACATACCGCGTTGGGCGTGATAAATCAAAAAAATAGAATTGATGTTTTCTATGAATGAATTACTTCTCTTGTCTTTTCTTGGTCAGTGATCGCCAAATGATGTTCAAATTTCCAAAGCACTAGCTTAAACACTACCGGACAACAATAAAGGGATCAATTTAGTATGAATGTACATTGTAAACTGAGCCCTCTACGAGAACCTATTTTAAGGAATGATTTTTCAAAAAACAAAAAGAGGAACGTTGCTTTTAAACATCCGGAGCAAATGCTGAAATGTTCAGTCCTCTTGGTTTGATGGTGCAACCTACGCCCGTGTCACTTGCATACATACATAACCAATCAGGCAGAGAGGTAAAATCACTCAAAAATTGAACCTGTGTTGACAATTTTGGTTGACGGGTCATGACTCATTTACATAATATATATGGTTGCGTGCGTATCGATATCATATTATTTTCTTAATGTACTTTAATTTCATAAAGATATTTCTTCTCCTTAAGACGTGAATATCAGGTTTACTACTACTGTTGAATTAGATTATCAATTTTCAACAGAAATTTGAAATATTCCTGGAAAACTTTTCGTCATATTTATATTCATTATCGAGCATACAGTCTTCATCTACATGATCCTGTCAAGTTGCATGTGTGCTCATGTACGTGTGAGTGTGTGTGTGTATGATGGAGAGGGTGAGATAGATAGAAAGAGAAAAAATTCAAAGATTGTTATAGCTTATCTCCAGAAGTATATGTACACAGGCACATCCATACATACATATAATACGCTTTTTCTGATTCTTTTGAAAAACATCAACTCTATGTCAACTGATAACTAACAAATTGAGAAAAAAAAACTACCAGAGCGAAATTCGATTCCCTGACCTTAGTGGTCTGATGGCATACCCATGAGACACCGTTACGGATGTTACTAATGTAGACATTAAATCCTGGAATGATTTTCAATCAGTCAGTGGGAGCCAATATCAACGGAAGTCACGAGCGAAAATATGGAACCGGAAGTCGTAGATCACTTTGGCAAGTGAACAATAGATGGTTTGAAAAATGATACGATGGATTGGTATAAAAAAATATTCATTAACTTGGTATTTAATTTCATCTATTTCAAATTTAACTTATATTGCCGTGTTTACCCTCGTAAAATTCAATCTTGTACACAATGCAGCACCTACTTTTTTGTAAATAAGAATCAGTAATATATTTTTTTATTTCATATCGATGCAAATTAGAAAAAAAACATAAATCACCAGACTTGAAGAAAAACTAAAACCTAGACACTGAAATTGAAATATATATATATATATATTTATATATATATATATATATATATATATATATATATATATACTACCAAATACATGCAATGATGCATAGGTATGTGTGTCTTCGTGCGCGTGAGTGTGTACCTGTGTGTTGTAGTGATTTTTATTGAGAATAACCTTTTTAATCATGCTCGCTCGCAAAAATTGCTCTGAAAAAGCTAGATACAAATCTATGGGGAAATTTAACTTCCGATTTGATACAACGCAATGTACGCTTAAACCTTAGTGAATTACACTCAACGTTCAAATTTGAACCTGCAAATGTTTTTATTTTCTATAGGAAACAAGGATTCTCCAATTTGTAAACACATAACAAGATTTTCAGTGTTGGAAATCAGGAAGATTTTGCAGGTCAGGCACGAAAGATTTATATTGAAAAATTAAACCATCTCTGGAACATATACGTAGTTGGTTAATGTGTTCATTTTGTAATCAAGAGATTAGTTATTAGATTCATCTGTTAATATAATTGTAAAAACCTTTTTTAAATTCAAACAAGAATATTTTGATGTAAAAGAAACAAAAATATGTTAGTTCAGTGGAAAAATAGAACAATATAATTTCACAAAGTTTAGTTATATGTAAGTACGAGCTGTAATAAAAATCTATTTTGTGCCATTGAATGGATACTTTTTGGATTATTTTATGCCAAAATATTCTTGTTCAGTATTTTTTTCAAGTTTTCACAATTATATTAATACATCGTACAGGTAATTACCAATTACATAACGTTCATCTTTAGCAACATTCAATCGTTCAATACTGGTAATCGATGCCTCAAGCTCACTTCAATAAACCCCATTCCTCAACCCACTCCAAAGATCATCAGTATTAGGAGTCTCTGGTTAGGGTTCGTTTCCATGATGGAGAAGACTTTGCATTTTGGGTCATTCTCACTCAATCTGTTTTTTCTCTCTTCAGGCAAATTGATCAAATTTAATTGAGCTGCAACCAAGTTTAAGGGTTTCCACGGTAACAGACCAGTTGCTTTATATAAAGGGATAACCACAAAAGAAATCATGAACATTTTCCTTCAACTAAGGCGCCATTCTGACAAGCTTTTAATGATGGTGGTCGCTTCCAGAGCTTTGTGTCAATATTTGATGATTCAACAATGACAGAGATCAGATTTCCAAAGATCACTTATGCTTGATCGGATATTACGTCGACTTGTTAATTCTGCTGAATAATATCATTCTGATCGGGGAAGAAAGCATTTTATGATTTGCAAAAAACTTTGGTCGGATCTTCTGAAAGAAATAAGACGCCATTTATTGAGAGTGATTAGCTGGAAATTTCAAGCCAATTGTGAATTTAATGATAAAAGAATATTATTTGGTACACTCAGACAAAAAAGGTATCCCAGAAGATATTTTGCCTATTTTTTTTCTTTTTTGAGTTAAGTACTCAGTTTACTTTTTATGCAGCTAATTTCTATGAAAATAAATTCACAAGCAACTATCAACAGTGGATTTAATCTTGGTTTTACTTTTCATCCTGTGGAATTTTCAATAGGGTTAGGGCCTGTGGGATGAGCTTGAAATGCTAATCATGGTCCCATTGGTACACCCTGACATTATTTGTCAGTAATTTTCATTGATAAAGACTTATCTTTGTAATTATCAATGATGATATCGATGATGTTGACAATGGCCTTGATGGTGGCAGTGGTGGTGATATTGACAATGTTAGTGGTGATGGTGATGATGATAAAAATCATAAAATGACTCAGCTAATATTTTCATCAAGGAATATTGCTTCCACAAGTATAAAATGAATTGTTATTGGGAATTACCATTTGGATGATACATGCAAGCCATTGAAAATTCAAGTTGTGCAGCAATGACTGGTATGAAAATTATAATTGCAATAAATTTACATAAACTAGTCTGATATGGATGATCTCAGTGTCATCGTACATTTTCTTGTAATTGACTTTGAAACTTTAGAACTGCCCGAAAGCTTTTTTCCATCACATAATTTGAGATGATCACTATTCAGATGCTGGTGTGAACACCAGAACTACTTACTTCCATTGTATATATGGGCCAAGTCTAAGATACCTGAGAGGCATATAAACGCTTCTAGATACGCTTATCAAAAGCAGGCCAGTTCTGTCATATAAGAAGGGTTGGGTTATACAATTTACTCTAGGTTTGGTTGTTATTGTTATCAATTATGTTGAGTTTGGACACCCTGAGAAATAACCGCCATCTTGAATTTCGAATGACTCACATGTATTATCCAAATGTCCATTCCAAAAACTATGTATGATAAATAAATCCAATTAGTTATGTCCAAAATATCATATTATAACCCTCACTGATAAGAATATCGATCTGAAAATAGTTGCCACCATTTTGAAATATGACCGTAATGGGTGATTTATTGGAAATATCAAATATTTTCCGAATTACTCTAGCTATAAGTGTACCAAATTATATGATTTTATATTTTTTTAGCTGTCGCTTTAATTTCACGTTTGACTGTGAGAACATACACAGACTCACACACAATTATACATACGCATGCATAAGAATTTGCAAAAATTGTATCCATTAGCAATGTTCTTTCTAATCTTTAGTTGTCAGCGCGTTTAAAAAATCTCATGTAGTGCAAATTGTTTCCCAGTGATAAAAATATGTGCGCACTAAATCCAGCACTTTATTCTTATGCATTATTTATGGATGTACTGATCCTGGGCTAAAGTACCGATCTATACGATTATAATCCTTTTGTTTTACTTGCACTATGCTATAATTTTGTCGACTGTCTTCTCCAAGCTGAGACTGTTGACTTCAAAACCGATGTCACTGAAATTATCTGGAATTGATGCTTGGAATATATTTTCAAAATAATTCGATGTGATTGTTGATTTTGATTTAAAATTGGAAAATGTGTTACATCGTGTAACGGAATCTTAGTCGCTTGGTAGTGAATATTATTTCCTGATTTCTTGTGTAAAAAGTATTAAGTGAGGCCATTTTCCCGTGAAATTTTGCTTTTGTGACCAGGACAGTGATATTCAGATGTAATCGTTAGGGTTTGTTTTGTTTTTTTTTGGGGGGGGGCTGTTTTGTTTTGTTTTTATGTTTTCATTTTATATGACTGATAATTTGCACGTTCTGCTGCGGTCCGATTGAAAATAAATAGATTTCAAGGTATCACTCAGCTGGTCGCAAAAATTAAGTTTTAAGTGAATAATTGACATTTTCTATACATTTTAGACATAATCAATCAGAAAAGAATTCTCACTCAGTAACAGAAAAAAATTGGTTGGACTGTAAAATAGTTCAGAGGAAAGGAGAGATTTTTACTTTGTAAAAAGAATCATGTTTTGGTAGAAGAATTTTATATTCAATAATTTTTTTAGTTTAATTTTCGCCTGAAACTTTCGATAAAAAAGAAAGCTCTTTTCACCATACTTTATAAAGCTTTTAAGGGGAAAATGTTTCATACTTATTGTATACCCTGATCCCCACCCCAGGCTTGTGTGTGTTAACACAGTTAGAAATTAGACACAAGGCCAAAACCCTAAATCATGGCCACTTCACTGGCAGCACGCTATTACAAGTCTCGTGTGTTTTCAAAGTGAACTTCCGATGAGAGGTTCAGTTCGCGTGAGTTGAATTTGTTTACGATGGCCAACCGATAGAAATTTTCTTATCGCTCTGGACAAAGGATGATTTATTGGGAGACGTCAGAATAACGAACCTGCTAATCCGCAAGGGAGATAATTTGGGGGTGAAGTGAAGAATATCTACGCATGCGTGGAAAGCGTGAAGTATAAATGAGCATTCCGTTTCCGGAATTTGGGTCAAACCGTTGCTGTTTGGTAGCAGATGTGAAGAGGGGCATTAACGGTAACGGATTTTCGACAAGTTGTGAAAGCGATTTTCCGGGTTAAAATGTAGTTGTCGGCTAAATTAGACTGGAATGGTTTTCCTAGTTCCCCTCCCTTCTGGGCTTGAAGACAGCAACAATTAAGCGGGCTTGTGTCCGGGGATCCAAGTCCTTAATATAACCTCCCAATTTCACCATGCTAAGTATAGTCAGAAGCAAGTGTTGGTACCTGCAGTTGAGCAAAAGGAACCAAGCAATTTCTGAATCAACCATGATGCAACATTCGGAAAGCAACCTCCAGTCAAAATCGGTAGCAGGGATTGACATTGTGTGTCCTCCGTAAAAAGAACGAGAAGGATTTTCACCGCATTGAAAGAGTAAACTCTTCACTGTTTATCTATCCAGTTTGTCAATGTACAAAGTTCAATTTCCTTCTGTGATTTAGATTCACAGCCGAGTGATCTTTAGGTGGCTCTTTTGCCGACTGAGCCAAACGGACAAATCTTTCATACCTATGAAAGTTTATGCTATGATCTTCTTACTTATTATATGTATATATATATATGTATATATATATATATATATATATATATATATATATATATATATATATATAATGCAAAGGTTGCAGTGATTATTTTCAGTTGGAATTGAAGCGTAGTTGAGGCTGCAGCAGTCTGGCTTGTTTAGAAATACATTTCTCACTGAGCCATGAACTTATCCTCTTGAATTACCCAGTCCGCTTGGCTATCGTCTTGTCGTTACGACATAGCTGTGGTCAATAGAAGAAAGATTGGTACCTAGCTTAGTCTGGTCACGAATCTATTTACGTTAAAATTTAATAAAACTTGGATAGTGCCCGTACCAGGAGTGCATTTGTGAAATATGGAGCAGTCTGCTATGATTGTAATGGAAATAATTATCCGAAGTATTTCGGTTTCTTCTCTCCAAAAGTTTTTCCCAAATTAAATATTTCATATCTAAATTCAAATAATTCCAAGTCAAGCTATGAAGAAATGTCAATAATCTGTGATTGTTCATTTACTTTTTTAGATTTCCCGAGAACTGTTAAGCCAAGAAATGTCAAACTCGACAAAGCACTGCCTTATATACCGATAAATATATCTGGAGAATGTCAACTTCTCACAATGGCCAATAATATTGGAACATGCGTAAAAGCACAGCGATACACACAGAGGTATGTTCAGTTGTAGTCAAAGTAAAAGGAAAAATGATATTCTAAATTCTGTTTTTCTTGTGAGTTGAAATCTGGTCACTGGTATTAGGCACATTACCATAGCCACCATGAAGAAAAAATATCCTTAGTTTGTTACAGCTGAAGACCAAATGGAAAAGATCATTGGTCTAAGATTGCATCGCACCAGTGTTCCGAGGATGAAGAGTCTACGAGCGTTGAAAACCAATATTTATGCAACTATTTCGACCAAGGGGCATTCGATAGAAGAATTTCGATACGATCTTTGGAACTGGTGCAGTAGTCTAGATCAGTGGTTTGTTACCATTTTGGCTTCATGTCGCACCTGAAAAGCTAAAAATCATGTCGTCCCTTTACTATAAAAACATTGCCAATATACCTCTAATCAAAGGGACATAACTCCTACATTGATTTCAATTATGTGCACTTTGACTGGAGTGATGTAATTGTCTAGAACAAAAATCGATTGGGAAAAAGATTGAAGGAAAAGAATAAACATACATTCACACGAGCAACCAAGAAAGTAAATCTAAAATAGATGAAATGATATAAAATAAATATTGTAAAATAAAGATAGTGAAATCTCGTAGACGCAAGATTGTAAATTGGCGCCGAAAATCATGAAGACCATGAAAACACAAGGGTAAAATAGCGGCGGCGGAAGTAGGAGTGTAGAAAAAGGTACGAAGCAGAGTCTTGGTGCCTGGCTCTCTCCCAATGGGATTTGCGAAAAAGACAGTTTGGTACGCCATTGAAATTTACTGATTTCCTATGAATCAAGGTCGTTTTCTAAAATCAAAATAACTGTGTAAATGCGTGATGAACTTTGTCTAGCTCTACGTTACAGAGCCCGATCAGGAACAAACTTAACAATAAAAAAACCCGAAGACTTTTTTTCCTGTTTTGTTTTTTTGCTTTTTCTTTTTTTTTCTCAACGACTGTTTTTGTTTGTTTGTTTGTTTGTTGGTTTGTTTTTTTTTATTTGTCTTCATTTTTGGTTTTCACATTTCAAACCATGTAGTTTATCACTTTTCTTCTTTGTTTTGGGTGTTTTCATTTGGCTTTGTAACACAAGTTACAAACGACATATGCAAAACTAACGCTGTGATAAGATCTCACAAAACTAATGAGTTACCGTGGAATTTATGGTAAAATTAGGAGTGTCATATGATCAGGAATTGCAACTTTTGTATAATTAGGAATTACTTGACTTGACACAGTTCAACTTTCTGCTCTTCATGCACAAGTTTCTAATTGCCCCCACCCCACCCCAATATACTGAAATTTCCTTCTTCTGGAATGCACGCTCAACGCTCAGAATCTCTGGTTTAGATCTCCTAAGACTTTTGAAGAGATCTCAATTGTTTACCGAGACTCTAGAAATGTAGGCTTGGGGACAGCACCCAAAACTTTTTTTATGCATTGTTGTAAAGAATGTCATTCGTCAGATAGCAATCGTTCAAAGAGGAAGAGGGGAATGTCGAAGACAAACAAACACAACAAATTCCGATTTGTAACAATGTCTGATTGAAACCTTCGTTCGTTTCTATCATTTCTGCATTCTCGTGCCAAAAACTCCACCGTCTTCTTCTGCTTTGCTGCTTCGACAATGATGTATAACTGACATTCGACCACGTTAAGTCCTGAACCGTTAGAGCCACCTACGCTCGCCTGTCACCGTGGGGCTTCTAATGCAATATTGATGACTTTGTGTTTCTAAGTGAATGACAGCTCAATTGTTTTTACTGCGTGGATTCTCAGTTTCCTCTGGCTCTGATTCATTCTGCAATCACTGTCACCATGACAATCGCTAATGCTATCAATAATGGACTTATATACAGTATAGCTAGAGCCAAATCGTGTTGGATACATTGGTTTTCGTACGATAACAGAAGTTAAGCAATTTTGAGTCTGATCATTACCAAGATCAGTGACCATCTGGAAAAATCAGCTGGGTCGGGGGTCATCCCTTGCATTCATGCTGGTTATCGAACACATTGAACACTTTCTTTTGCAGCCTCAAAGCATGGTCTCAAGGGAGGAGTGTAACTTGGATACAAAACTTCATTCATGCTAAGCGTCCAGGCATAGCGGCTAAAAGCTATTCACCCATCGGTGGGGGCCTAAGATATATTGCGTTGCAAGACACATCTCTCCGGAGTCATCAGCAGCAGCCTTTTGGCGGCAATCGTTGGATATAGGCCTCCCTGAGATTCGCCAGACCTCACTATCGTAGGCGTCGCCGAACCAATCTTTTTTGAACTTCATCATGATATATCATATTTGCCGGTCACACTTTCGATTTTGGCGGATGCACGTTGTGAGTCATGATTTCCAGCTGCTGTTTGATATTTTTAACAGGACCTATCCTGTGCCATTAGAAGTTTGTTAAAGATTGAATGATATCTCTCCCTTTTTTCTCAGTCATATAGTCTTCTGATCTCTCCAAATTACGCCTGGCATGATCCTGAATTGTGTATGTTACATGATTCAATCTTTTGGTTAGGTTCAATTTTTCAGCTCCATAAGTGAGGATGAATTGTTTGTATACCTCTTTTCTGGTATTAATTATATTTTCCCGTTAGTTGCGATTATCATATAAAATTTAGTCAGTATATATATCATATAAGATTTAGTAGTGAATTGGATCCCCACTTGGTACTACACTGTTTTGGTCTTGTGTCATACTACACTAAACTTAGTAAATACCCATTGTACAGTCGCCCATTCTATCAATGATTCAGTCATGGTATCAATAGGGTAGTTTGTCAAGGATTAGCAGTTAGCAACCAATCTCTGGAGACAATTATTAATGTATTTCGCTCGCTTGTCCAGTACTGAGACTACTTTATGTTCGTTGAATTACGTTGCGACAGAGCGTAAGACTGGGTTCTGAGAGTTCTTTAATAATTGCCCTCATCAAAAAATCGACAGCTTATGTTCAACAATCCATGATGCACTGAAAGTTTTACGATGAACAGAAGTTCCAGATTTAATTACCCCGCTTACTGTTATCGGGACGGACTTTTAGGAGGGTGATTCTGAGATATCAGGTTCTAGATTGTACGAGAATATTTCATGGCTTTTTTATTTGTAATACTTGATCAATCTTCAGTTAATCCTTGCATGCAAATCACTGTATGTTGTGTATTGAACATTAAAAAATGGAGGATTGATGTTCAGGAATTATAGCAAGTGTTACTGACAGGATAGAACTATTTTATGTGTAACAGTAGTCTTAGTAGTTCCACTGCAAAACAGTCAACGTAGATTTCAGCGAGTCTGTCCGTCGGGCTATGTCTGTATGTGAGGTGCACACAGACCACCCTGATCGAGGCAGAAGGCCAAATATTTCAACAATTACTCCCTATTATGTCTCGGAAAAGTGTTTTTTATTTTTTCAAATTTCCCCAGTAACGCTTAAGTTTTGATGGGTTGGATTCAATTGGCCTTATGGTCGACGCCCGATGGCTTCCGGGCCATGGTAGTTATTACCACCCAACACAAGGTGAGAGAAGGGGTCTATTCATTGATGATAGCTTTTTCCAATGTTTCAATTGATCTCCCCAAACAATGCGTGCTGCCTAGTGGCATCGGCCACATGATGATTTTTAGTGAGTGACTAAGCAAACTTATTCCTATAATCATTGCTTATAATGATGATTTATCAGTCAACGTTGTGGCTTCATTTTCATACAAATTGGTTTATAACCGGACTCTATGTTTATTACCTTTTATTTTTTCACAGTCGTTTTCCTTCTCTTCTTCTTCTTCTTCTTCTTCTTCTTCTTCTTCTTCTTCTTCTTCTTCTTCTTCTTCTTCTTCTTCTTCTTCTTCTTTCCCTTTTCTCTTGTTATTGTTTGAGTTTCTATTAATGTTCTTGTTTATTTCCCCATAAATCCCTCTCTGTCTCACCCATCTTTTTTTTTTCTCCTTTTTCGTCACTCACCTTGGTCTTTTTCTTCTCCCTCTCGACCATCTTCCTAATTTTCTCTTGCACGTAGTTCTAGTTCCAACTTTGTTCCACGTCCTCTGATCATTTAGTCATTATTGATCTAAGATAAAATTCACCCAGTTTTCGACGCAGGGTAGGGGGGCCGAGATTGGAGGCCATGCTTGCGACGATGGACTGAAACTGTCAGGAAACGTGTGCCACATGACAGAATAATCGGATGCCAACAGTCTGACGTTTAAAACTTTTCTGACTTCTCCGCCTTTCATGTTTGGTGGGGGGGATAAGAGGGTTGTAGCGAGGGTAAGGCCAACGTGCAAGGGTAGGGAATAGAAAAGATAAAAATATGAAAATAAAAGGCTTTGTCTTCTCGTCTTCCCCACCACTATAGCTCCGTGCGATCCATGTAAGGCGAACCACAAACACAGTTATTTTTTTCTAGTTTCAAACAGATGTTCAGAACTTCACGACTTTTGTTCACAAACGTCAGAAGTTGGTACATTTTGGTAGCTAAGTGGTTAGTGGATCAAACTGCTGGTTTCGAGTAAAAAGGTTGGATGACCACAAACGGGAAGATACATGCAGTAGTTTTCAAACAGGGTCTTAGTTTCTGCAAAAGATTTGAGGAGACGATACCAAGCAAAAACCATCAGTGAACATCTATGCTTTATAGTGTCTGCTTTATCATCATCATCATCATCATCATCATTATTATTGTTGTTGTTATTATTATTATTATTGTTGTTGTTACTGTTGTTGTTATTTCAAAATTAGTTTTATTAATAAAGACTTTCTGCCAAAAAGTGTCAACAAAGCTAACATAAGTTTCTTCAGTTTTCAAATGCAAGTTTATGCTGAATTGGTCCTTTAGTTTTTGTCCATCGGCATTCAGTTTTGAAACCTTGGACTTTTTCATTGATCACCACCAACAATAAGCGAGAGACATCACTCATTTATGCATCAATCCTTTTTAAAAAATATTATTTTATCTACCCCAACACGTCATGCTGCCAGAATATGTTGGTCACGTGACGATTTCTATCGAATGAGGAACAAGACCTGTTATTAATTACACTATAGTTCATAATTTGGAATCCGAAACACTTTAGTATCGGCAAGTTGAATTAATGATTAGAGATAAGGGAATCAGAATACTTTCGATTACTTTTACGGAGCAAATAAACGTTTTTTCTAATACAAATTTCCTTCCACTTGATGTAGACATACATGTTGATCGATTGTTGTATTATCTTCTAATGGTTTCTATTGAGTAACTAATAAGACTTATATGCTTTATGTTTCATTGAAGACTTTCTATCAAGATTCAAGTCTATTGAGTAGTGTAGTATTGATATTATTTTTGAATCTACAATTGCCTCAGTTATGTGAATATAGCTTGTTAGTACTTATTAGTGTCAATTAGACATATTCAAGCACCAAGTAAAGATGGAATCCAGTTACCATGACTCGCAATAGTTTAATCCGGGTGAGGATCGAACTCACACTCTCCTTATAAGATGGTCTTCTGTTTACGCCTGGCTATCTTTACCAATTGCCCACGAAGACTTTTCATTGTTTGGCAGAAGATGATCCACAATTTCATTTTTGACTTCTTACAACCCACTCACGGTGCCATCGTTTTGTTCTTTACGTATGATGCCTAATTTGTCTTCATAAAGCAGTCTTTTTACTTTTTTATTGTAAATCAATTCTTCATCCAATAATAATAATAATAATAATAATAATAATAATAATAATGATAATAATAATAATGCGCTGAACGCAATATTGATGTTTTTAAATGTGTTTTACTTCAAAATTTTGACTGGAGAAGATATCAAAAATTTCCATTCTTTTAAATTATATTTATGATATCATACCTTAGAATATCCCAAACTGTCTTGTTTTTCCTTTTCTTTTTCTTTGAAAGATTATATCAATAATACTCATAATGATAATGATATTGATGACAAAACTTGTGACAGTGACCTGCAAACCGTCACTTTCGAGCAAATAGTCAACTAATATATATTCATTTAATTTCATTGAAAAGAAAAGGGAAATGTCTTTTACTCCATTGATCTTTCGCCAACTTCAATACATTAATAATCGACTGATTACACCGAGTGAAGAGGCGTAAACAACTTCACAGAAATTTAATTAGAACAATTAGTTTAGCAATACATGGTGTCGTGGCAACTCAGCACAGTAAATGTACCTTTAGTCACAACACTCACACCAAGTTATTATTAACATTATTCGCGGTTCAGTGACACAAGGGATTGGTCACTGATTTTTCTTTTTTTGATGTTGAACGTTCAATACAGAATAAGTCATTATTCCCCTTTATTTCCCATCGTATGAATATCTAGATTCACTTCTAAAATATTTTATTATACTGTGTCTTCGGACACGAGACCTGAGGAGGAGAGCATCAAGTGAGGCTTGGAGGCAATCGAAAAAAAAGGTTCGGTTATTCACTCAGAAAAAAATGGTCACGTGCCAAACATATCTAAGTGCATGCTGTGTTCGGGGTGATCAATTAAAAACACTGAAAAGGAGGTATCAATGTATAAGCTACTTCCCTTGCCTTTTGTTCGATTACTAAAAATTCCGAATTTCAAAAAAACAAACATATAGGCTGATAGACACAAACTAAGGAATCAATTTAGTATAAAATTACGTTGTAGATTGAACCCAAACTAAAAAAAAACATATTCGGGGAAGAATTTTTTCTAAATATTTATAGTGTCAGCCCTCTAACACTATTAGCGCAGCCTGTACCTGCGACACCTGCACACATAGAGAGATTGTTTTGAGAAGTGGAAAGCACACTATGAAACGTGTGTAAGGTCTCAAGGGGATCACTTTGAAATGGTGGAATGCACTATTGCTCAAGGTAAGCAACTTTTTGTTGATATCAAATTCCCGTCGGATTTTGCTTAATGGGGCTCATACTCACAAGGCAACGGCTTGCGAGATTAGCTTGCTATCCTTTTCTCTAATTTTGGTGCTAAATTATTCCATCTTTTTGCTAAGTTTTTTAGTATGACGCTAAAGGCATTGATGAAAAAGTGCCCACAATTAAACTATAAAGTGCTCACTTGATAGAAATTAAACAAATATGAATTCAAAATTGAGACGAGCCCCAGTTCTCCAGAGATTATGGGCACTGCTGTCACCCTGATATCCCATCACTTCAATATCTATAGGGGCATACTTTGGAAGATACTGCACTTTCCTTCAAGTTTGATTTAAGTTAAAAGGTAACAAAAAGGGTTTTGTTTTGCAATTTTAACTCATCCAAAATAGTAACTCTTTTTCTTAGACTTGTTGAACACAATCAAAAATAGAAAGTATTGATTCTTAAGAATTCTCGATTCGACCAGAAATTTCTTTTTGATCTTTTGATTCAAGCATATAAATCGATCAGTCTTTTGAGGTGTCATAATTTTCAAAAACAACATGAAAACAAATAAGTAGTGGGAAGAAAAAATGATTCTTTTGATTCAATCGTTTTTACTCAATATAATTAAATATGAAATCGGATTAAAAGGGTAAATGAATTGATTTCAAGGCTTAAATTTGCAAGGGGAGGCTTCTGCGTAAAAGCTGGTTTTAGGAAAACTACCTTTGGGATAATTGCTCTCTGAGTATTGCCCTATGACAACAGAATAAAAAGTGTAAGGACAAAATAAAACTTTCTGGAAATTGAGTAGTTGGTTACGTATATGATCATATATCATCGATAAATTTAAAGCGTCTTTCATATAATAAAGGGTTTGTTTTTTTCTGACTCCATGACATTCGGCGAAAACACTTTCTGAAAATCTTTATCAGCTCCCGAAATGCTTTGAAAATGAGGTATACCATGGGTGTGAAATAACGTTATTTGTATGCTATGTTTAGCTACAGTATTTCACATCCGGATAAGCAAAGATTGACTGCTAAAAAACACCATAATCTCCCCTCCTTCTACATGCATTTCAGAATGGTAATATATCTCAAAGTTGTTGAAATACCATGTTTCTATCTGCCTTATTATTAAGTTTCAAAAAACAAGTACTGGACGAGCGGAGCTGGGTCAGATCGTCTTTGCAAATATAAATGAACACTGTATGCTCTGTCTTTAGTAGATATCTGGCAACTCTCTGACTGATACATCAAATAAAGGTGACCTCAGTTACGACCCAGTCACAATGAAAAAATGGCAATTTATCTTTTTTTGTTTCTTTTTTCATGTCGAACAAATTACAAGTTTCGAAAAAACTTTTTATTAATTAAAATCTGAGTGAGTCTACCAGGGGTTTTCAATGTCAGCAAAATAATTGTTGCAATATTTATTAACGTCAAGAAAACAGTTGGATACGATGAAGATTTTAAAAGCTTTGCAATCACTTGACTGATGGCTTTTGAAAACCTCTGGACAAAATATAAGCAAGACTACTAAAATAATATTGAATTTTTAAAATCACCTCACTGGGGGAAGGAAATTAAGGGACTTCATTGATCCTATTTTATTTTGCAAAATTTTTAATTGGGCGAATTAGTTTAGTGGTCGATCAGCAAAGTTCCAATTTCTAATGAATGCAGGCGATGTGGTACTATTTTCTCAAAAATAAACTGAACATGTCTGGTCATTCACTCAAATTAAACTGCTGTATGACCAATATGTCTTTATAACTTACGTGTGGCAGAAAATCAATAACGAAATCGGAAAAACCGTGAACAATGAATAAATGAATTCATTTGCTTCTTGTTGGCCAGTGATCATCAAAAGTCAATTTTTCCAGAAAAAAATTTTTTTTTCTAGACATAAGGAGTATATGATAAGATTTTCAGTCCTCAAGGTCAATTTCTGCAGTGTGTACGCGTGATACATAGAGAGCCAGTCAGCAGGCCAACCACATGTGCTTGAAACCTCAAGAAAGCCATGTTGACAGTTTTGGTTGGTGGTTTCTGACATGATGTCGTCAAAACGTTCGATAAATATAAGCCATGACATTCGAATGGAATACTGAATGGGGAATATGCTGAGTTCATGGATCAATAACTTTGCTTATTTGCAAAAGAGACAAGAGGAATCCAACTGCCAAACAAGCCTGGCTGATGCAAGGTCACACTCTACTCTGACACGTCTATTCCAACTGATGACTATTACAGCAACTTTCATTTTATATATATATATATATATATATATATATATGTATATATATATATATGTATAGATAGATAGATAGATAGATAGATAGATAGATAGATAGATAGATAAAAAAAATTCACAGATATATTGGACTGTCTATGAAACTATTTCTTAAGAAAGAATAATAGCAAATTTGTTTCAGTAGATGAGTCTATAGTTTCAGGTGGGAAGGAATGGGGTGTTTTTACCAAGACTGTGAGGAAAAACAATATAAATTTTACCAACACCCTAACACAATGCTCTTAACTTTTCTGTCAACATATGCGCCAAAAGGAAATCTTTTTCAGCAAATTAGTTTTTAAAAATCATCCCCCAAATATGTTGGGGAGGAAGATTTAAAATGTTGTCAGCGTGTTAGAAACTGTCAACAAAAAGTGTGAATATAGGTTCCTTCAGTTATTTATGTCTCATTCGTAGTGGCCGCATCAATGAAACTGAAGGACACAATATTTTATGGGAAATTCGGACTTTCTTATTGAACACTGTCCAGCACACACAAGTAACTTACTCGTTGATATTGGTCATCGTTTTTTCATATATTTCAATTGATCAACCCCATCAGAGTATGCTATTGAAAGATATTGGTCGTGTGACAATTTCTATTGGGCTTGATTTAATATCAATGAATGAAATATTGTAGATCATTATTTTTTTATTAGAAACGGTAAACCAAAACTGTTTTCAAAACTTTCAACATGGGTTTCTTCAGTTTTTCTTATTGATCTTACTATCTATCTATTTATCTATCTATATCTATATCTATATATATCTACATATATATATATATACACACATATATATCTACATATACACACACACATATATATATATATACATATACACACACATATATATATACACACACATATATATATACACACACATATATATATACACACACATATATATATACACACACACACATATATATATGTATGTATGTATGTATGTATGTATGTGTGTCTGTGTGTGTGTGTGTGTGTGTGTGTATCACGCATGCAAGCAGCATCAATAGGAATAAAGGGCTTAAAATGTAAACATTTCCTCCTGATTGTGTCCAGAGAATTTAACCCAACCCCATCAGTTTTTAATAGTATAGGATCAATTTCTGATGAAAGTTTATGAACTTTATCCTTTAGTAAAATCTGTTGCTATTCAAGATGGTTTTTGAAAAATTGAGCTGTTTTAAGTGATCAATGCACAATGCAATTGATTATACTCAAGCCAGCATGCCACCATAAAAAGTTTGTCACTTGATAGTTCTCTTGAGTGACTAACCCAGTATCAGTTCGTCTGTAGGTACTGGGGAACTGCAGCAGCCCTTATTTATTTTCATCCCATATATCTGTATAGTTCATACGTTTATTCATTTATTTATTCATTTGTTTATTTATGTATTTATTCATGTGTTTATACGTGTACACGATATTTAATACCATTATCAATATTCCTTTAATGATCTTCTTATTTTTAGAAATAAAAACAACAAAAATCCTTTTAAAAACAATCTACCCCACAGTCCTTCTGTCGGGAGGTTTGCTTTGTCGCCAGACTCAACACAGGCAAATCAAACAAGTTTAAGTACTGTCTTTTACATAGTATCGTCCGGCTATCAGTATGGAAATCAGTGATGAAGGAGAGAGGGAGGGAGGGGAGAGGGATTGATTCACTGTATTGAGAGAGAAGGAAGGTGAGAAAAGATCCATTAGACAATGTTGGCCTTTTATCAAATTGTTGCTCTAATAATTTTTCAATAAATTCTTTTTTTTGGTGTAAGTTTACTTCAATATCGCAATGTTTTGTAAACGATCATCATCATTGTATTTTTGAAATTACAATTCATTTTTATTCTCATTTTTCTGTTACTTTTTATGGAAAATATCAAGTTTTATGATGACGTCTTTTTTGGATAAAAAGATCGACTGAAAAATGAAGATGAAGTTAAACAATAGGATCAAAATTTTGAATGAAATGTACAACGATCATTTAAATACTCCATCTGATAAAGATAAATTACAAGATAATTACTTCTACAAACAGTTTTGGTTACTTCTGCATGTTTTCAGCCAGGAAAATCACCAAAACGACTCTCCTTAAACAGCAGAAGATAAGTTTAATCAAAATAGTAATGAAATAATTCACTTCCAATTGAATTTAGGTTGCAAAACAACATTTATTTCAATATTGAATGCTTATAGTATTCAATTTATCACCTTGAAAAATTAAATGGTTTCGGTATAGATCAAATTTGGCCCAACATTGACTAATTCCACTCCATGGCACGGTTTGAAGTCCACGTTGTGGTCAGCGTAGGATCATGACCTTATCATCCCGAATGAATGCAGGGGACACTTACCTGTGGTTACAAATGCGTCTGAATATTTGAAGTTATTGGTCAATTTTGGACCCCATTTTCTCAGGATCTGCTCATGTCATGTTTTTTTTTGGGGGGGGGGGGTCGGAATAACGTTGCTGATTACAAGTGTGTTTCGCACTGATTGTCTTTGCAAACGATCCAAGTTTTCTTTTTTGGCAACTGTTTTCTTCCGCATACCATCAATTCATTACTGAGTTAGAACTTGATACAACATTGTAAATAAGTATTTCTTTAACTTTTTTATTTTTCTTATTTTTCCATGGATTTTAGTTAAAACATTTAAACTGTATTGAGTGAAAGAATTTAAATTAATAATCAAAGCCTTCTTGTTTCCCTAAGAAACAAAATCTTTGACATACAACTTAAATTTCCACAGTTGTCTCCAAATGCAAGTTGCTATTAAGACAAGAGGCTGTCCCTCACCTGGCACTGAAATAACTTGGGAATAAGTGATAATAATTCGTAGCTTCAGTTCAGAATGTTACCAAAAGAAACGTTTGGTGCGTAGTTGTGAAGTAAAAGTGCATTATTTTGTTTTCACTGTTTGTTGTTTGGAGGTGATGTAACACGGACAACAGGAGGCTTTAAAATATAAATAAAGTAAAAGAAAAAAATGGAAAGCATAAAACGTAAAAGAAGTATATAAATAATATGGTTTCATGATCAATTTTAAGAAGTGTAGATATTAAAGAAAAACTCAGTGAGGCCTATGGACTTTCGATCGATTCGCATAACCGGAAGGTTACTGAGAACTGTGAAATTTTATCGGAGATAATAGACTGAATTACGTTCTGAGGAAACTTTGACATGGTGGAAAGGATGATTAAGTAAATCCAGATGTATTTAGGGGATTAATAAATTTGGCATCTAAATTGAACCCGGATTTAAAGAACCATTTAGAAACCAGTAAGTCTTCCAGGGTATTTCTAGGACCATTCAGAATGAGAATCCTGAGTGCCTCCTGCGGATACAGCTAACAAAGAAAGAGAATGGAGAAGTTTCATTTACAGCTGTAATGGCTGCTGATGCAACATATGTTTCAGAACACACTCAAATGGTGTTTGTTCGGCGGTTTGTGTTGAATGAAGAAATATTGGAGCATTTTCGGAGATTCTTTATTCAAGAAAATTAAACAGCGAATGGCCTATCAAATGTATTATACAACAGTTAGACATAATCTTTCAAAGAAATAAACACAAACTGATAGCTCACACAGTTGATGGTTCAAATGTCATGAAAAGCCAAAAAAAGGGTCGTTCAGGCAAAAATAAAAGCAGTTTATAATAATATATATTCCATACACATTTATGCACACCAGCTGAATCCGATATTGAGAAATGCTGCAAGTATTATGGGAGACTCAAGAATATTTTTCTCTAACATTTTGACAATTCTAACATTTTTCTCCAGATTGCCACAACGTATATCCATTCTCAAAATGTATATGAACGTCAGTATTCCAAAGCCATCTTCTAAAATGGGTAACTTTAACATAAGGACCATTGACTAAGTCCAGTCAACATCATATGCAGATGAAACCACTTCAGTAGCAACAGGAACTTCGCAGAACCTCAATAATGGAAGATTGGAGCTTTATCATCGGATTATGCCTCACGTTGAAATAATTTACAACCAGTTGCAGTCTCGAAAAATTATTGAAATGAAGTAGATGTAACTCATTTTAAAACTGCTATTTTAGAAATAAGAAACTGAAAATACTGTGATATTCATCCAAAGATATGCTGAAGCAAAGGAAGTATGTGATGCGTATTTGTTGTTTTAGATGAAAGATATTTCTCCACTAAAAAGCTGCTAAATTATTCAGAAAGAACAACTTCAAAGATTTAAAGACACAAATTCCCCATGGAAGAGAGACAATTGTTTGCAGAGACATATCCTATGATTGGCAGAGAAACTTGAAGTTACAGTATACTACGGTAGATCCTGTGTGCATAAATATTTCAGGTCAATTGATGAGTTGAAATTCATCTAAGAAGATAGTTTGGATGATGGTCTTATTGACATTACAAAGCGATGGACATCCTCTAGAAAAGTCCCTTTGACAACACCAGAGCCTGTATGCTGATTTTCAACGTTGAAATGTATTACAATTGCAGTTACGATACTTTGTTGAGTATTACTGTAGCAGTTATGATATCTTGTAGAGAATCTTTTCCATAGTAAAATCTTTTGTTTATATGCTTTTGGATATCATGTTTGTTGGGTTGTTTTGGTTAATGCCGATTGCAACATTTAGTCCATATATATATATATATATATATATATATATATATATATATATATATATATATATATATATATATATATATATATATATATATATATATATATATATATATATATAATGAATTGGATAGACAATATGGAAACACGAGAGATTGGAAACTGGATTGTTTTTATTTCTGTTACATGTCTCGAGAGGCTGTTTTCTCTCGTTGTCAAACGTCATATGGGGAAAGTGACAAACTTTTGCGAATAACAAGGTTTGAAGAGGGAAGATGACGCGAGGTTATTGTTGTTCTAAATTTCTTATCTTTCTGGCAAAAAAAAAGATGTCTTCTTGTCAAAGTTTAAATCATTTGTGAATAAGAAGTGAAAGTCAGAAGGGTTTTGTGTATCTATATGTTAGTAACTGTTATTGAGAAAAATGATATATGCGTATGTAATGTAGGTGTGCGTAGTTTTGTGTGTGTTGTTGAGGGGGTTAAGTGTCGATTTATGCCGTGTGGATATTGTAGGTATTGGAATAGTTTATATTTATGTATATTCTTTGAGATGTGTCTGTCTTATATTTGATTTTTGTATTAACCTGTTTGGGGTGAAAATACCGTATTGGTACAGTATTTTTGTACTAACCAGTTAGAGAGGCAATGGTGTCAGAATTGGTATTTTGCTGAGTGATTATGAGGGTCAGTAATTCAAAAATTTTAGAAGAGTATAAGTTTATTCTGATTTTGAAATTTGTCGGTTATATATCTTTTTATTTGGGACTTATGATATTGGACGGCGTGTTTATTTGGTGTTGTTTGTGGTAAGATTATTTTGTATGATATTATCCTGGTGATCTGTCCATATATATGGTAGAAAATGGTATTGCTCATGGTTTGTGCTGTTCTCATGATCTAGAATGTCATTTTTTTCTTATGGACATGTTTTATTATCCGGATTTTTGTGAGATCAAAAGCGTGGTCCGTTTCATAGAACTGAGGTGTTCTATGGTCAGCTTATATATATATATATATATATATATATATATATATATATATATATATATATATATATATATATACTTACAATTTAACACAGTAAATAGATCTTCTGATCTATACAAAAAATAATTACAAGGATAAACCCGATAAATCTCAACATTTTGTGCCTAACACACTCATCAGCAAACGATTATATGTTTTGGTCTTATAAATAAACAAAAACAAAAGCCAATTTTCACTGAATAACATATTTTCTATTATCCAATCAGGTTTCTGGACTACATCAGCAAAGCCAAAAAAGGGATTCTGGCGACTCGTCATCCAAGAATCTCCGTACGCTTCACCCAGGCATGCGCTCTGGAGGCTATATTCAATCGTCTGTAGATCCACTCACATCTAAGCTATCAGGGATACAAATAATTATTGAATGGAAGATGCTAAATGTACATGTCCGGGCACTGAACTGGAAGATTCTATATTATGACGCGCAGGCACTGGTAGATGCTTAATTCTAACGTCTGTTTACTGAAGATCCTAAATTTAAACATTCATTTATATGCGTTTTTGATCTATCAGGGATTTCCAGCGATGTCCCAGAGTAAAATTACTGCGTAGACATCTTGGGAGACCCTATGTTGACTCCTGTGTACAGTTTAGCCTTAGTTTTTGCTCGTATTGCCAGAGTTATGGTTTCTCTTCCCCGGGCAACGTCAGGATTCCCTACTATATTATTCATCTTACAGTTATATTTTGTCCTTAATGCTTATTCAAATTCTCAGCTTCCTACAATGCTTTCCTTCAAGATTTTCAATGCATTCCTACAGTAAAATCACGAAGATGCACATTTATTATTCATTTAATAGTTCCATTCTGTCATTAACCCTTGTATCAATACCAGCTCACTTTCTCCAGTCAGTACATTTCACAAGTATAATCTCAACATCTACGAATGGTTCACGGAATAATGACAATATTTCATCCCTGAACTTCACACAAAACTTGTTTTGTCTTCACTTGACGTCTAACCTCATATCAAACAAAAAAAGTTGAGAGAGAAATTTTACGCTAACCCGATTAGACTCTGGCTGACACTGTAAAATAGATCAATCGTATGAAGTGACGCCACTTGGGGTGCTTTTCAACTATAAATCTATCTGGCAGACAGCAAACCTCGGAGAACTAGCTTAGCCAGAGAGAGCCGTGTGGATATGGGCAGTTGGTGCCGTAGCCAGCTTAAGGACATTACTACCACAATAACTATTGCTGCCACAATAGATTTATAAAGATACTACTGCTAATCATCAGGTAAGTTGGTCTGTTTATATTTAAGCCTCCTTGAAAATGATAATTTTTCGGAACCTTGAGAACTGAAAATATTCAAGTAAGGCCTTTCTCAGAATTTTGAGCATACATTATTCGATACTGTATTGGATACAGGAATTAAAATCTTACACATCATTACATTTTCCGTGTAGTTATTATGCTACAGGAGATAAAGCTTGATATTAAGACTAAGAAAGAACATTTCGACTGATAGGCAGTTATTGAATTATAGCATTGAGGTGAAAGGTTTCTGTGTAATGTGTGTTGGAGTCGTGTAGAAGATAAAACAATCGTAAATAGAATATAGTAAACAACATTACATTCACATGCATCATACACTGCATTGTATAGAGAAAAACATTTCTGAAACCTCGATATTTCGTGAGCGATTCGAGATTTGCTCAGCGGAAAACTGCCATTGTTATGTCCCTTCGTTGAATCAATCAGCAAATTTTGAAGAAGGTCGGGGGTAATACCATGTATCACCACGTATAATCTGCATTTTTCCCAAAAATTTTGAGATGCGTACTATCTATGGAAACATATTTGTTGAACATATTTGTATGGAAAATTGTATACATGGCATTATGCATTATTCATTAGGAATTGAAAGTGAAACAGGTGTGCGGGTATATGTGGTCGCTGACTTCACTCGATGAAATATTGTATATACAATCACAGAGTTATAGATGAGGCAACAGGGATTAGCTGGGTAAATAGCAGTTGAAGGCCAACCATTACTAATATTTATTTATCGTAATTGAGTAAAATAGTGAACTGTCTTAAACAATTGCATTGGAGAACGAAGAACGATGTGCGGCGGTAACAATTAAATTACTCTTAGTTTTGTGCAAAATTTACAAAATAATGCTTCTTACTTGAATCATTCAAAACGCAATTTTTTACAATGCCTTTTTATCTTTTTGTTTTACTCTTTTCACTGATGATCTGTTATGATGAAACTGCTTTGTTTCTGTTGTGTTTTGTTTCGTTTTTTCTGTGTTGCATCTAATTTGGGATGGTACAGATGTGATCCTGAAAATCAAACTCATGATTTAATTCTGTGTGTATTTCTTGATTAGCCAATTGAAGCAGCGGACTGAAAACAATGATAATTAACCATGCGCGCAACGTCAGAGTTTTGAATGTAGCGTCGAATGTCTACTGAAAGGACGCGAGTGTAAGGAGAACGGGTCAGCCAGTAGAAGCGTATTTCGATTGCAAAATTAGAAGGAAGGATAAAGAAAGAGGTCAATGAATAAGAATAAGGATAATAACATTAAAGGCCGAGAAAGAAAAGAGGAAAGGAAGAAGGAAAGAAACAAAGAAAGGGAGGAAGGGAATGAAGGCAGGTGTAAACGTTGAGACAAACAAACCATGAAGGAAATGATGCAAAGAAGGAAGAAAGAAACGAAAGAAAACCGGGGAGGAAAAAAAGAAGCAAAGATAAAAAGAATAAAATAAAAAGGAGAAAGAAACATGAAATCTAAGGGGATAAAAAAACAAAGAAACAAAACTACAGAAGAGTGGAAGGAAAACTAGCCCCCCCCCGCCCCCAAGGGAAATTATGTATCATTGCTAAATATCTCTACTTCTTTTTACCTCGTTAATTAAATCTAAATGGCGGTAAGATCAAGTTACTTTCAGGAAATCAATATCAGTATGGTGTGAACCGTAAATTCAGGATTCTTTTTTTTAATGTATGAACGGTCTCGACTGGGTGATGTCTCTGTACATAGAAACATAGATGTAGATGTCAGGACAAATGAAAAACCTCAACCCAGCAACAGGTTTTAAACTAGTCTGTTGTGGGTAGTGGTGATAATTTACTGCACAATAGGTTAGATAGAGGTAAAGAGATGAGTTCTTCAGTCCTCCAGATGACAAACGTCTTTTAGCAGCATGCTCTGTTGGGGTGATCAATTGAAAATTGGAAAACGGTTGAACAATGTTACTTTTCTTTCCTTTTGTTGGACTGTTATCACTAAAAAGTGCAAATCAAAATAAAACAATCAGAAATGCTGCCAGACAAAATCTAGTGGACTGATAAAGCTTGACCCTACATCGTACATTGCACAGCCCCCAAATGATTCTAGAGGGAATACTCATTCAAGTTTCTACTATGAACAGTAAGGACGGTGCGAAATCCGGATATATAGGTACATATTAATGTCAGAACACTTGGATAACCTAAACCGAGCAACAGTGTTTAAACAGTTATGTTCTGGGGTGCGATCATCGAGAAAATAAATCAAGTATTGAGAATGTGATTCTGATTAAGTGGTTTTCTTCTGAAGCCCTGTGCTAAAATAGGTAATGCTTAAAAGATATCTCACAGGGCACACCTTTTTATAACAATGATTAGCACGTTTTCTTCAGATCATTGATAGTATTGTTAGTTAATTTCTGGCTCAGAGCTCTTCTAATATTACCTGGTGCCAGACTGATCAAAGTTTAACAAATCTCCCAAATTCAAATATTCTTGATAAACTTCACTCTTTTTTCATCTTAATCCATCATTCCCAAAGTGGGTGCTACCACCCCGCTTGGAGCATTGCAAGATTCAAGGGCGGCATTGGAAGACAAGGGTTGCTGCAGGAGGTGGGGGCAAAATACCAATCGATAACGTCTAACCCAAACACATTGAAAGTTTGGTTATGAAATGAATACCTGAATTTTGTTTAAAGCTTTATCACTACTCAATTTCATTTTATCATTTTCCTCCGACATAAAAGGGGCCCTGAAGAAATATATATTCCTAAACGGGATGGTAGTCCAAAAGAGTTTGGGGAATATTGACTTAAATTGTTTATTATGAAGAAAATTCTAAACGGATTGCAAAGGTTTATTATTGGAAACACTCCAATCGTGGTTTTGTCGAAAGTCTGGGTGAGCCAGCCTTCTGATCTAATCTTTCAAAGGCCGGTTCACTTACCATCATATAAACAGAGATAACCATCGATTTATCTATATGAAATGACGATCCTCTCAAGTTACGCTCTAATACAAAGACCCACAATTTGTCTCAACAACTTGTCACTGCTCTGAAATTTGGCATCGAAACAACTGGAATATCTTCTTTCAAAGATGTTGCCTCTGATGCAAAGCAGAGACAGGAATCAAAGTGAGTTCTATTGACCACATGATGCAACTGACTCAAGATCTTGTATGAAAATGACCAGACGCGATCAATAATGTTCAATGAATATTTGTTCTAACATAAAATTACAATAATTTTGTCCCGTTATCCACTGGACGTGATAAAGTAGGTGGGGTTTTGATATGTATTGTGGTTTAATTATGGATGTGCCATGTACACGATGAGTTTACATGATATCAATGTATTCATTGGTCCTAAAACATTTTAGGAATTTTAAGACCCGATTCAATAATATCCACAAAACGCCATATATAAGGTCTGCCCAGAAAATATCAAGCCATATGTATACTTAACCTCTCGTACATTTTTCTCAATCATGTCATCAGACACTTCAGATATGGCTCCCTGTGATTTCCAACCCTTTTTTTTTTCGTTGAATGGACGAGATTAAGAAGATCGCAACAAAGCAGCTGGTGGCAATTCTGTAAGAGGGCTTTGTTTTGTACAGGAAGTGTATAAGAAGTGCGGATAAGTGAGTCCTGAGGAGGGTTTTTTTTCTAGTGACTAGGGTGTTATTGTCCTAGTTAGGCTATTTTAGACGGCTGAATACTCACCAGACAGCCCTTGTATGTATTAGAAGAAAAGTGTTTTGAATTAGATTTTTCCAAATTCTTTTTCTTTCAAATGAAAGAATTGTTATTAACAATGAATGGATGTCAATAGTTTGAATAAATAGTTGGTCACACGAGTCAGTGTCACAGTGATCATGAGAATACCTATTAGATATACGAAAACAAATGTTGTTTTTTTTTTAAACTTTCAGAATCCGCATATAAAGAAAAGAGGGCGTATATCCATGGCTGTCGTAAAGGATTAGTAAAAATACGAAGATTTACTGACTTCAAGACTTTTTTGTTAAGCGTGCCAAATGCAAAGTAAGTTAACAAAGCAGCCTGTGCTGTATTTATGCCACATTCAGCAGCATTAATACATTTTGCAAACCACTTATTTAAAACCGTTTCTATGTATTGAATGTCAGCACAACGTAACCTGGATGCAGCCCTTAAGGCCCTGGGTCTTTCTCCATAAGGATACAGAGGCTTAAGAATCGACCGGGGTTAATAGTGAATCCCTCATGGAAGAACTATACGGGAAAATAGAACACTATGGAACTAAATGTTGTCTGGCAAAGGTCATTTTTATCACGTACTATGAGATCAATACATAAGAAATGATTATATAAAAGTGCACTTCCTTTTATACATAGGAAGACATATCATCTACAATGAGATCATTGCATCACAAATGATTATATCGAAGTACACTTTGCTTTATACATAAGAGAATAAATCATGTATGATGATATCATTGCATCACAATGTCCATTTTGCTTTATACATAGGAGAATATAAAATTGGTCAGATGTTAGAAAGTTTCCCTTTAATACTCGGATCCTCAAAGATATATACGGTGTATCAATAACCGTTACCATGTGATAAAATGAAGTAAGCGACAAACGCCAGAGAATCGTTGAGTTCTTACAATCTGGACATTCTTGTCGTTTCTGCCGTCAAAAACAGAAGACATGTATCTATCAATAAAATGATCTATGTTGTGTGTGTGTGTGTGTGTGCACGCAAGTGTGTGTGTGTGTTTATGTGTGTGCTTATCAAAGAAAAAAGAACAGAACATATTTAGAGAGAGAGAACTCATGTTTAATCGTGCAAAAACAAGTGATCTTTCCAAAGTCTTTCTTTAAATAACACATTTTCTCTTGGAAAAACATCAAGGAATAAATAACCTTATTTTCTATCAATTTTGAGCCTCATTTTCCCAGAACTTTTGGATAACATTGAGTATATATAAAACCATAACACTTGTCCATATAATTGGTAATCAGAACTGATATTTAGAATATACATACACCCTCCTGTGGAACAACAAAGATATTATTGAAATTGCTGTTTATAAGGTGATGTTGATCTGGAAAGAAGTGTCGCCATTATCACTTAAATTTTGCGGAAGAGTATATTCCTCTTGATGTATGGAGAGATGTTTTCTCTGATATTTCACATCGTGACAAGACTTTTCAACAAACGACTTTTTATTGAACGATTTTTTTTACAGAAACGACTTCGTCGAAAGCTTTTTCATTGAAATAACCTTTCTTTGCCAAAACTTTCAAATCTTTGTTTTGAATTGACTAGAAATCAAAATAATTCTAATAATAAAAATACAAAAATTCTATTTGAAATCTTAGTTTCTAAAAACAATAATGTAGTTGTACCTCCAATAGAGAAAGAGTCTTATAAGGGAATTTCACTTATAAGAGGTACTACCGTATAAATACGTTTCCTCGATTTCATTTATTAGAGCGCCCAATCAGTAGAAAAAATGTCATTAATGAAATGTAGACGAGGAAATTGTAAACAGAGATTAAAATGTAATTATTTTTTCAAATAAAGTCTTTTGGAGTTCTCTCTTTAAAATTGTTCCTTTCTACTCAAAGAGATATAATCCATTCGTAAGATTGTTTTGTATGTTTGAATTCAAATCTATGAGCGTCCAACTGTGTTTTCTATTAGAAACCCACAATTAAAACTAACAACATGGGTTTCTTCCATTTCAAAGTGATTCTATCTGGCGGCCTGGCTATTTATGCATGTGACATTTCGTCAGTGCAACAAGAGGTTTGAAATTTTATACATTTACTCCTCATTATTCTTAGAGAACGTTTGTTTGTTGTTGCTGTTGTTTTTGAGATTCCCCCAAACGGTCTTGTGGTGCATGATCCAATTTTTACTCACTTATATATATATATATATATATATATATATATATATATATATATATATATATATATATATATATATACACACACACACACATATGCCCTCAACATTGGTTATGCAGTTTTTCTCAAAATAGGAGAGGGCATTGTAAACCGTGAATCGCTAACTTCTCATTTCAGCAGCTTATGGTGTCTACAATTATATGAGATGTGTTATTTAAAAGGTCTACGAATTAGACAACAAAGATTTCTTGTTTTGAGACATAATTTTCATCGTCTTTTTCGAACTAATATCTCTCATACTGTTTTCAGATTGGCTCAAAAAAAATTAGCGGCTAAAATCGTACTGTGTTCGGTTTGTGCACACGTATCTAATTTCTTCTACAGCACACACATTCCCTTTTTATATATATATATATATATATATATATATATATTGTGTGTCATCCACTGTCAGCTGTTTCGATGTATTACATCTCCTCAGTGTGGCTATGGATTTCCCATTATCCCATCCAGCACTGCGAGGCAGAATTGAAACCTTCACTTCAGACCTGCAGGCCGATATCCTACCTCTGAACTACGGAACTGGACAGTCAGTAAGGCTGAATTTAAGCGATATATTTATTCACATAGAAATCCCTCATCTACCATAATGCTCTATTCTTATGGAAGAGCATTGCATAAGCTTACAGTGGATGATTTACCACACTTAGAGACTGCTCAACCCTATATATATATATATATATATGTATATATATATATATATATATATATATATATATATATATATATATATATATATATATATATATATATATATATATATATATATATATTCCAATGAATAAACCACTTTATAGTTTTTTTTCCCATTTTGAATAAGTAAAAAGATAACATAAATACAGAATTAGCAGAATCTTTCGATCAAAATCACGATTTTGTTATCAGGGTCGAATAGGTACATTAACACAAAAGAGAAAAAATTCTTATCTTCAAAACCAAACAATATTCTCAGTGCCTTTTTTTTGCCAGAGAAAATAGTATATGAAGAGTAAAAACACAACTATTCAAATATGTACTGCGAGAACTATAAATGGTAATAGCAGACGTTAATGCTGATTCTATATCGTATTCATTTGAGATTTACATATTATCATCCTCGTTGATTGTAAAATATGTCGACAAAAACCAAACCAGGTTGAAAATATGATGCCTCTCATAACTTGAACTCTGTGACTTTGCTTGCACCTGTAAATGCTTACATTGACTCTCTAGAGGTATGTTAATGCTGGCACGAGTCCAGTAGCTTCCATTTATCTCTGCTTACATAGAAAATTAACTAAGTGCTGCACTACAATTGATTTTAAGGAATACTATTGACCAATGCCCCTTAGTAAGAATTAGTTTTGAGTTTCTATCATCAATTTTTGTTCACTTCAGACAAAATTTGTTTCTTTTGGATCATTTTCACCTATTCATTATTGCATATAATCAATACATTTTTTGTATGATAACATTTCGAATTTCAAACAATGATAAATTCAATGAAGACCAATAAAGATGGGGCGATTGAAAGAATCAACAGACGTGCTCTATTCTAAATGGGGTAGATAAAAGATCTCGTTTTGATTTCTATCAAACTTCACTTGATAATTACAGAGAGGCATGGAATAAATTTGTACTGAGGATTCAATAAATATGTCATTATATATACATATGTACATCAATGAATCTGCCCTTTAATGATAAAGGAAGCCATACATTTGCTCAATATAATCAGTGAACTATGATACTTCTTTTGCATTTTCATAGTATCTTGAGCAACTGTCAACAATCATTTCTTTCAAAAGGAAAATGTGGATTCAACTTGGAATCTTTCCACTTATGTACCTTTTCAAGTGGAGTCTGTTGCGTAAGAAATTATTTGAATAATGTTGAAATAATGATTGAAAGCCGTCATTTCCGTTATTTCATTGTGCTCCTAAAATAGCAACCAAGAGACAAAATTGATATTTATATTCTGCATCAAGTTGGTATGTTGAACTGATCTCTTTTTGGTTCGGAAAAAGTTGAACTTACTAACTAAAACTTCCAAAAATAAAGGAAAATCAAAAGTTTTTTTTTTAATTGAATAATCAGGAAAAAAACGCGTAATTTAAACCAGGGGAAATCATTCTTTCGTAAATTGCTTGGTAATAGAATCTCATCATGGAATAATGTTTAGCAAGCTGATGTAGCCGACCATTATTTGTGGCCTCAAGCTGTATTTAGCAAAAATTACTAAATACAGATCAATAGTCTGGGTATTACTACGGTACAGTGAGTTTGATTCTCACATGCCAAAGTGGGCTACGCTTGGTAAATACGCATTTCTAGCCAGAGCGGCTAGTCTTATATTGGGATGACTTATCTCACTTCCCTGTACGCACGCACTTTTACGTATTTATCTATTTATCTAACTCTGTTTGAAAGTCTGCAACAGACACAAAAAAACTCCTAAATCTTCGTTCACGCGCGCACCCACTAAGAAAGAGAGGAATAGAGTGGATGTGGGGGGGGCTGTTTGGGATGCCCACATATTGCATGTGTTTTAGCATCAAAATAGGATAGATTAATTCGTGAATGTCGAGATCGATCTTTACGATAATTTCAGATTTAAATGCCAACTATGCTGGAGTAAATTTTCAATCGATTAGTTACGATTGCATCATTCATTAGTCCATCGTTTCCATGACGTCCGACCAACATTTGTTCAGGATATTTGTGCATTGAAGCTGACCTGTTAATGGGGCAGACCTTTTTTAAAAGAATTGATTTGGTGCCAACTATTCTTTAGGGTAAATTGCTTTGCCAACAGATTTCAGGAGCCCTGTAACTATTGGGAATTCTTCTGAGAAAAAACGAAAATTCTTTATAAATGAAATTCTTTAGTTCATTTTCACATTCTTTATCAGCAGAAATAAGGCACCAGTTCCCTGATTATATCATGAATGATGCAAAGACTGCAGATTCATGTATAGCTAGGCTTGCAGCTTATTTTCCTTCGTTCAGGAATTCAGCTCTTCCTGTCAATCGCACTTGTGGAAGATGTAATAAAAGAAGTCATTGAAGAATTGATTGGAAACATTAAAAAAAGGCAAAACACATTTTGGGAGGAATTTGAATATGTTAGCATAGCTTCATTATCTTTAGACCAATCATATGGCGATTCCGTCTATCAAAGCAACTTACAATATGAGTATACATATACTGGGCGAACAATAGGTATAAAAATCCTTCTGAAACATACTCTTTAATAACATTAAAAGGTATTTGGTTAGGTTTCAAATTCGATTTATTGAGGGAATATTTTGTGTTATTAGAGCTAGGCTTGGGGTTAGGGTATGGATAAACCAAACCCATATAAATGTATCCAAAATCTTAACCCTAATCTCAACCCTATGGAAATTTGAAAAAAAATAGTTTCCAGTCTTTCCACACTGAATATGAGTGACGTACCGATGTTTTTAAAGTTTCCTCTGAATTAGCTTCGCTGCATCTTTCTCTCTATTTTCTATCAGAACGGAGTTTTTCTATCCGATCTTTTTCTTGATCCTATTTTCACTTTTTTTTCACTTCTTGTACGACCACGTGGTCTGCTATTGAAATTAGAATTTCCAATTTCACTACTACTTGACATTGACTATTTCGAACTGACCAAAGCCTTTGATCAGAATCTATCAATCTTCCTACTCCTAGAATATGAAGCATTTTGGTGTATTTAGATCCAATTGTTCCAATCTAATTCATGTAACGACATTTTTCACGAGGATTGTTATCATTTTCAATGTGTTCAGTTTCATAGAAACATCTTTGTTTGAACAATACTACAACGTTTTACAAATGTCTTCCTGAATTTACAATCGAGGAACCAATGACGTTTTTTGTTCTATGTTAAGTTGGCAGATATTTTTCAATCATTGTTTCCAAATAAGTGGAACTTATTGACCAAGACTTTCGTCGTCAGTTTTAGTATGTTTTGTAAGTCAGTTTTTTTGCTTCAAATGCTATTGACATTGACAGTTTAGTTTAGTAAGGCACAATGCTAGATGCCAGGGAGAAATACAGGTACGGTGGTTAGGTTACCAAATATCATCAGTGAAGCGAAAACCAGCCTGATTTTATGATCAACATTAAAAACAAATATCGGCTTGTTACTTGGCTCAAACACCGAACTTCGATGCCAGTATAAAATATGTTAGTATCATATCCACAGGAGTCTTATATTAAAACATGTCTCCCATTTTATTTTTTATTATTTTATGCATAAAAATAAAAGGATTATTTATGTATGGATTTAGACTAGGGCCAGAGTGTAGTATTGATGCAATCTTTGAAAACTGCACACAAAGTGTTACATACATATATATATATATATATATATATATATATATATATATATTAACACAGGCACACACATATATATATATATATATATATATAGCAATGATTTCACAGTCTGGCAATGAAAGGATAGAAGAAAACGCGTGCTACATCTTTAGTATTATTGAAATCGTACTTGATGCATCCTATTGTCTTCCAACAACTTCATCAAAGTTTTACATGATTTGAGCTGAGATGTAACGAGCTGCACTACAGATTTCTGTATTGCAAAATCTTTTGATGAAGTTGTTGGGAGAAATACATCAAGTACGATCTCAATGAAAATGAAAATTCCTTTTAGAGGTAACACATGTTTTTTTCAATCTCTTCATTTCCACCTTGACAAATTACGACGACCATTCTTTTGGATTGGGTTAGGAAAACACTCGATTGATTCGCAGACGAATGACCCCCAAAGGTTTCAATGTGGCCTCTCAAGATAAACGCTTATATTTGGCATTGGAATGAGTGTATATGTTTACAATGGGTGATATAAGTATTTTCGACTCTTCTATTTGTTATGTTAAATAAATCAACTTCTAAATGTTCGAAATTAGTGCTAACATGGAAGAGCAGCAATCAACCTCCGAAATGAATATACGAATACAAATTAGTCTTCAAAATGAATAAATATGCTTTATATCCGCTGGCAATTATTTGCACTAATTAGCTCTAGTGCAATCGTTAGCAATCTAAGCCTTTGATTGATAAAAAATGGCTGTTGGTGTATGTATATAAATTTAGCCAAATGTACCTAAAGCAACAAGGTTCAATGTTCAAACGCGTTCGATTTTGTCTCCAAACAGAGGAGAAAAACATTTGAAGTGATATTCCCAGCTAAGTTGGAGATGCCCATTCATTTGGCGATTCTTTTGGGATCACCAGAGCCGGAAGACCTGAATCTAGATCACCAAATGTATGGGCACAACTAATTTAGTCGGGAATGACTCTTTAAGTGTTCTTCTACACTGCTTTGTTACAAAATCAACTGTGTTTGAACATTAAACCGTGTAGGTTGATGGCTATATCATAGGAACTCAAAGAACATTGAAAGATTTTCGACGAGATGGTGTAGACGTGGAGCCTTGTTGACTTTCGGTGAATGAAAAATGCCAAAGTTTAGGGGTGAGAATTGGCTTTATCATTAAATACGGTGTGTGTTATATGTCATTACATAACCTTCAATAAATTCAATCAATGTGTAGAGCTGGGAATATTAATTGAGATCAGGTTGTGTCTGTTGAAATATAGATCCAATGAGAAAAGAAAACCATCTTATATCATATGACAATTTCTATGAATCAACAACTATATGAAAGTGCAAATGAGAGTGATGAATAAGTACCGCTTAGTAGAACTACAATCAGACAGACAGAGTGGGAATCATTCATAATTTTCTAATCAAATCGAGGCACAAGGGGAGAAAAGAGAATCATATAACAGAGACATCAACTAGAATTTCCTTCAAAGCTACTGGAACATGCGTCTGTATTGGGGTCGAAATATTTGTAATTATTACTCCATCTCCAATGTTTGCAGTTATTGCTCAGGTAGAAGTCTGAATGCCAAATGCTGACGTTCAAGGCAGGTAAATGCTTTTTACCTGGAAATTTTGGGTGATACAATATTCCTTGCACCCATTTAACCCTGTTGCAGTATTATCCAAGCTGATTAAGATTTTGTAAATAAACTGCTTTTCAAATAGCTTTTCACTGGAACTTAACACACAAACATCTTCCACCTGCTAAAATATGCAAGATGTTACTATTAACTTTTGCTGGTAAACGATTCCAATTTTTTAAGCAAAGCATCGCATATCAGTTAACATTTTAAATACTTAACGGTAACAACTTTGCTAATAAAAACATATTCTATTCATAAATGAATCTATTGATCTTTCCATAGATTCACAAAACCAATTCACCTATTTTCAATTAATAAAGATTTGAATTTTTTTACGGAGCCTAACTAGTATAATGATAAGTGAATCTTGACCATATATATATATATATATGTGTGTGTGTGTGTGTGTGTGTGTTCTGAGGTCTGTCCAGAAACCAACTGTTTTGAGTACCCTCAGCAACCCGTTCCATGGTTGGTCTGCATATAACTTGGCAGATATAACTTGGCAACTCATCAGAGGTGACATTGATATGCATTTCTTTTATTGTTGCACGATAGATTCGATGAGTTCGCATATCAGAAGGGGTCGTCCATTTATACTTTGTTCTTGATTCGTGTCTAATAAAATTGTCCCTGACTGTCGCAAATTATGACCCATGATTAACGCCCAGGGCGACGTGGAAAGACTTCACGCTTAGGAAGATGACCAAAATTGATTTGTGATATCCAACCTCAGTCGATTCAGTACTGCAGTACGCGTCACCATGCCGGAAATGAACTGGTCCGCTCTATCGTGGGTTAGTTCAGAGAACTTCCAGTCTTTTTCATGCACGCTATTCCAAATGTTTAGGAGATGTATGCTCTCACACACACATAAACACGCACAAAAACCTTTGTATATGTGACTATATATATATACATATATATATATATATATATATATATGTATATGTGACTATATATATATATATATATATATATATATGTATATGTGACTATATATATATATATATATATATATATATATATATATATATATATATATATATATATATATATTGTAGTCAAGGATACAACATTGGTCTCTGCATTTTTATCAAACAAGCCATCTGGTTTGCATAACCAAAAAATATCCATTTTGTCCTGCACAAAAGCTGATAACAGAGATAATTGAGACAGGAAGATTGTGCAGCGCTAATCACTCAAGTGGGGGGAATCGAAATAATATTTTTCAAGTAGACCCAAACTGCAACTCCAAATGGCAATGGGCATATTTATTTATTAAGCTTTGATTAGTATTCCACGCAGTTACAATTAAAAAAACATAAAATTACTGACTTTTCTGGCCAGAAGAGCATGCTAACAATCTTGCTATAGTATGCAGTCATGCAGCTTTGTCTTCAATATGACTGCAAGAGCTTTGTTCTCAGATGAGACATTATCTTTCCTAAATGTTTTAGATGAGTCATTATTATAACAAAATTTTTTCAAGCTATCGATATTGATATTATATTTTTTGGTTTTTTTTTACCGCAATTTCTCGGCCATCTGTTCCACATCTTTCTTCTTGTATACAATCCATTTGGGAGATACTTTCTGTAATTTTTATATGAGTCACTATAATTCAAAGTATTGTTCAGAGTATTGATTGCATGTTTTCTTAATTTTTTTTTTCGTTACTACACCGTTTTGTGTGATGAATTCTACGGCCTTTCCCAGGTGTATAGTTTGTATGGAAATAGAAGCTTGGTTTCATTCTTCGTTTTTTTCAATATCAACGGACACTACGGGAGGGACGAACTCCCAGCTCCGTGGTAAACAAGAAGAGTTCAAATGACTCTTTGAATACTGTGGATTTCATACATTAAGGAGATAATATTTACTATGGTAGATAGGTTCTAAAAAACAAAAGATTAAACTGTGCAACCTTTTGAAAAATCATGTTTCTTTCTGGATAATGAATGTTAGTTTCTAATTGATTATGTCTAAGAAGTTGAAAATATTTATTATTCATTCCAAAATTTGCATCTGTAACTTGGGTAATGATTATTTGAAATTTTCTTATTTCTAATTCGACATCAGGCAAATTAGCAAACCTTTAATCCAATAAAGTGAGAGGAACCATTACATTTGAATATTACTGTCCCAGCCACAAAAGCAAACTTTGAAGAGAATAGTCGGCATTTTCTATATTTTGTACCCGTAAGCAATCAGAGAATGTTATGTACTCCCACATTCAGAAGAAAAACACACTGAAAAGTTGAAGTTTAATTTGTTTCAGAATCATCATTATATGGGGTCCGTCTAGGGGTATCCAGCCATTAGATATAAAAGTATCCTACCTTGAGAAATAGTATCTTAGTTTCCTTCGAATTACTCCCCTTACGACCTCACACGTTTATCCCAGTGTTCTTGTCTTGTCAAAACCTGCAATGTCCTCTGTCAGTATCGCCATCAGATAACTAGTCGCATTCTCTTCAATCTTATTGGTGGTCTGAAATCTTTATGAGAAAAACCATGAATTGCAGGAAGTGACGGATTGACAGACCTGAAAGCTGCGATGTGTTACAAAAAAAAAAAACGACCCGAAACGTGAATATGGACCAAGTCAATGTAAAGGCAAAGGTCACACAGTACCTAAGCTCATTTGATATCATCTCAATGACGAACGGATAACCCTATGGAAGAATGTTCGTCCATTCACACGTCTATATGCAATTGCTCTGATCGTTTGCCAAGTTACATCTACACTGCAAAACCAGTTTTCGAAATTATATCCATTAAATGATAATTTTCCTTAATTAGATACTTATAGAAGGCATTTTGGCAACGATGGTGAAAAATATATCCATCTAACCTTTAAGCCTATCAATTGTTACACACTTGATGCACTTTATATGTCTGGTCCCAAGAGAATCGATCTGACTGACCTTTGCAAACTGCCTGGAAGATATTTGATGAAATATTTCATAATGAATTTATTTTATGGTATAAATAGTATTTTCAGGCCGGAGCAAGTTTATTCGGTAGCATCAATATTCAAAATCAATTTTAAAATCAATGAAGTACTTGTTTCTATGCTTTAAATGCATTTCAAAAGCATTTTTTATTGCGGTGGTAATAGTAGAAAAGGGGGGGGGAGAAGGAAGAAAAAGATGAGGATATTTCAGCCGAACCTATTTTCATATTGTTCCAACACGATACAATGGGGAAATTGATATTTGACATATTACGGACCAACAGACAGTCTGACAAACCGAAAAGTGTCTTATAAGGATGCATAGACACATAAAAAATGAATAGAATGTTGTATTGGTCTGGCCCAAAAAAGACTCAAGATGCTTTTGTCCATTTATGAATATTAGTAGAAAATGTTCTTTCTCGGAAGATTCAGATTGTGATGCACCCGAAGGAAGAACTCACTAATAATTGCTTTCACTCATCTTTTACAGAAATGCCTATCAGTACAGAGAGAGAGAGATAGATAGATAGATAGAAAGATAGATAGATAGATAGATAGATAGATATGAACGCTAGATAGATGCTAATCTAAATTATTGAAGGAACATACTTGGACAGCTAGATCGTGGGGTGGGTATATGAATAGACTGGGGCAGACTCAGATAAATATTTACTATTTCCCCCATAAAAAAGTGTTAACCTTCAATCAACGTTAGAATCATACACTTTCACACATACACTATTCATATCTGGCTCAGGAAAATTGAATGTTGTCGTCCTTGGAGCAATGGCTAATAAGTAGATAATATTTTCGGTTCTATTTTAAGCACTGTGACCACAAAAGCAGGACTCTCGTATTTCTGAAACACAACACCTGCAGTCATACGGCTCTCTGGAGAGGTCTTATCTCAAATTCCCTTACTAAACTTAGAAACTATGAGGACGAATAGTCAACACAGATAGAGAGAGAGAGAGAGAAGTGAACAAGCCATAAGAAGCTGGAAAATATTGTACACGCCTAGGGACTAACACGGACAGAAGACGCAACATGGCAAGGGCGGATATCCAATATTTATTGCTACCTGACGCCGGAACACATAGGAATCTAATCAATGTCTATGCCGTCATTTATACGAACTCTCAAATTTACTGCGCCTCAGAGATACAGAATTGCTGCTTGGTAACTTTGAAAGCGTCCATCGTAACTATGATAGATGCAAGCTTCCTATGGTTCGAGTGCCAGTAAAAGGCCAGGTTTTTTTATGCTTTTTTAGGCCCTCCCTCAATTTGGAAACTTGGTGTAGTACAATTTCTTTATTTCCTTATTCTAGCCAATCCTGTCAGGACTCGAACGTTCGCTTTTCTCCTCGATTTCACGAACAAGAAATGAAAAGTAAATGTAGCTCAACGTTTCTATTGTAGCGAGCCGTTCTTTCCTAAATCTCAGCTTTTCGTACCTTCCACCATTGCGGCCTACGTTGACTCAGCCTAACATACCATCATCGTTATTTCAGAGCCTCAAAACGCAGAGTTTTATATATATATATATATATATATATATATATATATATATATATATATATATATATATATATATATATATATATATATATGAATAAATGGTAACTGCTGCTTAGTTTAACTCTGTTTCGACTTACGGTTGGTTATAGAAACGCTCTCCTCATACATGGCAGGAGAAAACCTGTATAAACTGCTTTGGGGCTTCATTTATCTAATCATCCCGATACATCCTAAAATCTCTTACCGAGGATCCTTTCAAAATAAGCAAGAAATAATACACTGAATACACGGAGAAATAAATAACAGTTATAATTGGATTTCCCTATTGTTGTTACGGTTTATCTTTTCCACGGACAACATTACGGAGGAAAGAATCATCGAATCAAGTTCCAAATTTTCATCTAAGCGACGAATGTTCAAAAATCACCAATTCCCTTTTGGAAGGCATGAATACAACTTTTCCTACTGTTGATTTCATCACCAAATGTCCAGACAAAAGTATGTTTTTCCATAGAGATGAGTGCAATCAAGTCAGATATCCCTCGTCGCTACTGGTACCATGTCACCCACTGGTCTTTCATATTACTTACGTCATGCTTTCTCAACGAGGGTTCCACAAAACTCTAGGGTGCACAAGACTCTTGGATTCCCAGAGAGGTTATTAGGGGTCCCACAAAAATTCCATACATGCATGAAAAAAGCACCTAAATCTTACTTCATTTGAGAGTGTTTTTATTTAGTGAATAACAGCCACTGTCTTGATGATATTCGACACTGAAAACCCCATAATATTTTCAAAAAAGACGAAATACAACTTTTCATAACGTAAAAATTCTAAAAACCTTCAACCTCAGATAATATGACAAAGAACTTATTCAGTGGGGTTCAAGATTTTTTGCATCAATCAATTTTTGTCAAGTTATATAGTCCGTAGTGAAAAAAGATATTTATTACTTCTACCAACAAAATTAGAGAAGAATATGTATTCAGTCTCGTCTTTCTACCCGTCTGTCCTGTCTTTGTGTTTGTCAGCAAAATATCTCCAAAAGCACAGAATGGAATTTCCAGAAATTTTGAAGGATGTCGGGCAATTGGGTAAAGGAAAATTATTCAAATTTTGAGGCAGATCCAAAACTCATTTCTTGATATTTTTACATTTTTCTTAATACACGTATGTATACGCTCATGGTTGTCCATCCAATATTTCCAAGGGCTCTCAATGAATTTAAGTGATATTTTGTAGATGATTGGACAATCAGCTATGGAAAAAGTGATCGGATATCTTAGCCTACACATGCAAAAATATTTCCGCTCTCGTCATCATTATATGTCCACGCCATGTACTATTAGCAACAGTTTATGAATGCCCACACGATATCTCCAAAAATTATCGAGGAATCTCAAACATATTCTATAGGAGGGTGGCGAAATAAGACGTGATCATTTTTTTTATGGATTTTGTTGATTTACATTGATTTCAATCGGAAAAAATTCTGAATAATTATCTTCTGTTTAGACAGATAACAAAACAAGTAGACGCTTACTATTCATATTGGTTTGAGCAAAGCTTTTTCTATCAAAATTGACTACATTTACTGACTGTCATATGTCATTTTGCGTTGATGTTCAGGTAACGCTGCACATTTCGTATTCATCCATTGGCAGTATAGAATATGTTACAAATACACGTTTCTCTCATATATGTGCAGCTAAACGCAGATGAAATACTGTACATTGAGATTTTTGTTCTTCTGTGGTTAGATTCTTCATGTGTACTGAATGTCGAAAATGGTCATTTCTCCCTTCAAACTTCACTTTTGTGGCCAAGAGAATGATATTCATATATATTTTCTTGTTTATGTGATTAGAAATATTCAAATTTGTCTGCTGTCCAATCGAAAATCAGTGTATTCCAAATTATCACTGTCATAGTCGCAAAAGCAAAGTTGGAATCGTAATTCTAAACATAATCAATCAGAAAATAACACTTACTACTCTGGAACAAAAAGAGTTTTAAAAAGTTGCACAATGTGATATATTAATGCAAGGTTTCATTGGGGTACGCAATAAAATCCCAGCATCACACATCCTGATGACAGACTTATCTTTGATATACCAGATGGAATAAATTCTTTCCCGCTCATGTTTTGAAATTTGTATTATCATCAATCCGTACTTTTTTGTTCTGTAACATATACACCAATACAGTGCAGTCAGCTCACGTCTCCAATTTCTTAATGTAAGACGACATTTATCATCAGTAGGATTCTAAGAAATACGATAATCCCTACTTATACGTGGCAAGATTTCGATTGGCTATAAAATGGCTATAAAATGGCAATAACATGGCTACCTTGATTGTAAATTGTAAAGTGAATTCAATCGAATACCCAATATGTCAAACAGTGCTCAACTTTTGTGCGTCCATTTCAACAGAGAAAGTGTATGGAGTGTGTGCATTACTCAATTTTTGAGCCGTTTTTAACATCGAGCGAGCAAGTGTGAGGAGTGTGTGGATTACCCAAGATCATTTCTATTTCTTCTTGGGCTGGGGAGAAAATGGATGTGTGTGTGTGTGTGTGTTTGTGTGTGTGTGTGTGTGTGTGTGTGTGTGTGCTGCATTTGCATGCACACGCTACGCGTTGTTTTCCACATCGAGTTTACAATTCACGATTGGTGTAGCCATTTTATAGCCATTTACCATCGGAGTAATCAACCAAAATTTGGTTGCGTATAAGTGGAGAATACTGCATATACGTTATTTGTAGCTGAGAGGCTTGATAGTCTTACTTAATTCAAATGAATCTGAATTGTGGAAATTATTATCTTGTATAAATATCTTAATAAGAGTTTCGTTGGCTGTTATTTCTTGTTTACGATTCCCCTCTCTCTCTCTCTCTCTCTCTCTCTCTCTCTCTCTCTCTCTCTCTCTCTCTCTGTGCATGCGTGCATGTGAGTGTGCAGTGAGAGAGAGAGAGAGAGAGAGAGAGCGATATGAACAGACTAAGATTGATAGATAAAGAGAGAGAGAGAAAAAAATTGCCATAAATTTTGTAAGTAATCATTTGACAAAGCAAAGATGAAACATTCCAATAATCACTCAATTTCCCTAAATATTTATACGAGCAATTTCATAAGTCACGTCAGAATAAGAAAAAATCAACAATAACTGTTAACATAGGTTTTATTCATTTTTAAGTTAGCCTTGTTGGATGGGTGGATGGCTACATATGTATCACGCATGCATGATGTACCAAGAGGGCTAAAGGACTAAAATAATGAACATTCACTCATTATTATGTCGGGGAAACATATTTTTTTATCTCTCTCCCATATATGGATTATTTGTAGGGTGTTCCATTTGCACTGTGCATTTTGAAAATTTGGACTCTTTAGAGATCACTACCCAACAGAAGACGACGGAAATAACTTATTCCTTGATCACCTACTTTTCCAATTTTATAATCGATTATCTCAAACATGGAAGATGTTGGTCACGTGACAGTTTTGTATTGGCTAACTAGGACTGCTTTTTTTTTCTTTTTTTTCTTCTTTTTTCTGTCTCGAGGATGAAAGCGCTTCGTTTCCTCAGCTAAATTTCCCGTGTGTAATACACATGTCAAACAACGTCCTCCGCTGTCTTTGCAATTGTTACAATGGACAGTCTAAAGTGCGAGATTAGTTCAGATGGCATTGAGAGCAATGTCAGTGCGTACAAGGGGAATGACAGAAACGGCTAGTGTGACCTACAGATGAAAAACACGTAAAAATACCGAGAGGAGTTTTCCATCTCTTTGTGTCAGCATCCCGTCTAAACAAAAAGCACTTGGAGAATAGAGATCGGAAAGAATGTGTACCGTTTTTTAAACAGCGTCCACTATTTTCCTGAACAAAGAGAATCTCATACGTCTATTTCAATCAGACGACATTAAAAGAGTACCAAAATGTAATGGAAATTTGCAGACTATTAAAGAAAGTGGAGCACCATTTTATCAAATTGTTCATTCCACTTACGCCGTTTAGACCGAGTTATACATTCCTATTTATATGAGAATATGAGACTATACGTATATATGAATGCTTTATATAATTGAAAATGTCCTCCCATCATTACACCAAGAATGTATAATGTGTATCAAAATAATTAAAATTGTATTAATGTTAGGGGAATTAGGTAAACAAAAGAGATGGATCCAGTCTTTGTCAGTGTGAAAGATCGTTATATTGCCTACAACCGGGGAAAGGGGAAAACATTAGGCTCTGGTCCATTCTTCCAGCTGATAGTTTATTGAGCACGTTGGGAAATCAAACATGGAGTGATAAGTCATAAATTGTCCAAGTATATTAATGGAAAAGCCCATTGAAGTGTTACTACCCGCTATAAATTGGTCTCGTTCCATTTAAACCATGTATAAAAGGATACTATATCTGATAATTTGTAGGAAAAAAGAACAAATTGATGGATATTTGATGGTGTAGAACATAAAAATGTAATTTCTTTAAATTAGTGAAAAGAAATTGACGGATTCTTCGGTTAGATACGTAGGTAGCAAATCAACTTGAAGAAGTTTTTCAGTGTAATAAGAATTCTTAAAGATATCAGAAGTTGGTTCATATTCAGTCTAAGACTAAAACCGACGTAGCAGATTGAATATTCACATTGCAGAATACCAAATAGAAGTGACACAAACAGAAAGTCACGACTGTTGCTATACTCACTGATCCCTCATAATTAAATATGTTTTAGAGGTAACCTACACAAGTAAGCCCTGTTTTAAAAAATCAAATAATGTGTAGTATAAAATAGTATCCATAGACAATGTAATATGATAATGCGCTATATAGAATCTTTGAAAAACTGCATTGACATACGGTATATATTGAAATCTTAGCTGGAAGTGGGGTGGGGTTTGATCAACACTGCTGTGGTGCCATGGTGATATTTTTTTATAGTTCTGTTTTCAAAATCCCCCGAACAGTTACACGATAAACAACTGATGATCCCAGCCAGAGAAAGTCAACATATAGTACCATGATAAGGAAATATATCAATAACAAGAAAAGAAAACTCAGAAGAAAATCACATAAATTGCATTGATAGATATTAGGAAGTAAGTGACTGGCAAGACACAATAAAATGAGAAGTTTATTCAGTATTTAGTGTTTGAAGCTATAAAGCTTCTCAGACTATATGTATTCAACATAAATCAGTTGATTTGTTCCATCTGTTATTTCTTTCTAAGTTTCCATTCGATCTTCACATTCGTTGCTTAATCATTTCTACAAAATCTTTCACCCTGGTCCCCCATCAGATCCATGCTGATTGTTTTCTTATTGCTCAATTTCCGAAAGTTCGTTCAGACTACTTTCTCAGTTTTATCAATAAGGCCAAAGAACAAGGACATCATTTTACTTTTTTTTTAACAAAGCGTCTATGTGGAAGATTTGTGTAAAGAAAAATGAAATTTATACAGAAGTTATATCATGTAATGCACTCACTCGCTCATTAGATGTCAACGGTGCACAAAAGTTATGCAACGATTTTAACATGGAGTGTGCAAGTCTGTGGAAATTCACAATTTACAACCGAAATTTGGCTGCATTTAAGTAAAGCTTCATAAAGACTCTGACCCCTTTCAGCTCAAGAAAGGAGTAAGACAAGGTGATACCAGCTCACCTAAACTCTTCACAGCCTGCCTCGAGATGATCTTTAGAAGGCTAGACTGGGAGAGTAAAGGAATTAAGATAGACAGCGAGAATCTGAGCAACCTTAGATTTGCAGACGACATAGCCCTTTTCGCAGAGAACCTACACAACCTCCAATTAATGATAAATGAACTAAATGAAGAGAGCAAGAAAGTTGGCCTACACATGAACTTCAGCAAGACAAAGATCATGTGCAACAACCACATTGGAGATAAAAACACTAAGATCGAAATCGAGGACACAGAACTCGAAAAAGTAGACCAGTACATCTACCTATGACAACGAATCTCCATGAGACCCTCAAAAGAAGAGGAAATCAAGCGAAGAATCACACTAGGAAAGCAAGCCTATGGCAGTGCTAGCTCAACCTTCAAAAATAATAAGATCCCATTAATTCTAAAGAGAAAGGTGTATAACCAATGCATTCTCCTAATAGTCACTTATGGAGCTGAAACATGGAACCTAACCAAGAGACAGACCCGTAAATTGAGAACCATGCAACGTGTACATGAAAGAATTATGCTGAGCCTCACATGGAGAGACCACAAAACAGCACAGTACATCCGAGAAAAGACAAGACTTTGGGACATCATAGAATCCATAAAAAATCTCAAATGGCAGTGGGCTGGCCATGTTACAAGAATGGTAGACAATCGATGGACATCACGACTCACAACATGGATCCCCCGAGGTCACATACGCAACCGAGGCCGGCAAAGTGTTAGATGGAGAGACGAACTAGATAAGTTCAGGAAGTACTGGCTCCGTGACGCCCATGATAGGTAAGTGTAGCAAATCCTGGGGAAGGTCTATGTCCAACGACGGACGCTAAAAGACTGATGATGATGATGATGATGAAGTAAAGCTTACAGTCCATTCTTGTTGGATATGATAATATCAAAGTGATGAACAGAATGCACTCAATCAAACTTTGTGAAACAGCTTTTACGTACTCCAACAACTGCCCTACTTTCACTCAAGCAGAATAGGAAAACTTTATGCAAAAAGTATATCCACCAAATTTCAAGTTGCCTTTAAACAAACTTGACTTTTTTACTTATATGTTCTTATTTTTCAATATTGTATACGTAATATCTTTTCTTTCCAAAGAAAAGAAAACAAAAAACTACATGTCAGCAAGACGGCTTCTCCTCTCTAAATCGACGTTATTCAAACATTCTCTTTGCTTCTTTTTCCTGATTGTTCCTATTCTTTTGGGGGGATTTTTTATCAACTCTTATTCGTCTCTTTTTTGGCCGTCTTGAAAAGAATGCATTGACAAAGATGTCGTCTGCACTTTTACTCGACTTCATTGAGCGTACACACTGATTTGCTGCATGACAAGATGGGCTGAGACAGCTTTCATGTAACCAGCAAACTATTAGATCCAAAATTAATTCAGAGACACAGTTTCGGCGAATGTTCATAATAGATTCACCATGGTTTATATTCAATATCATATTTCCATCAACAATTTGCTCAGAAAAATATTTTTAATAAATCTTGCGAGAAACAATCAGATCGTGTCGATGAATAATTACAAACTACTTACTTGAATGAAGATGCATATATATGTATATGTGTGTGTGAGCTTATACTCATGTATATACACAACACTTATCTATATTTGCAATATAGTATATAAGAATGCATTGAAAAATTATGCATCATCATTATTTACACAGAATTATGCATGAAATTCATATATACATATACACACATATAGATATATAAATATCTGTGTGTGCTATGCGTGTGTTAACCTATATAAAACAATTTATCCATATTGCTCCCATACAAATTTCATATACATACTTTATATATATATATATATATATACAAATATATATATATATATATATATATATATATATATATATATATATATATATATATATAAATATATATATATATATATATATATATCCTTTATACCATATAAAAGTAATTGACAGTCTATTAACTTGGACTCACATTCATGTAAATTGGAAATATTGTATTTTAATAGACATATAAATTGATAATCATGTACTATCTAAGTAGTCTAGATTTATTTATATACATAAATTATGAACACAAATACAGACAAATGATTACACTTGTTCATTGTCTATCATCTATGCATGAAGAGAGTGGGGAATATTAACAGACTGATGAATAGATCAATAGATAGATAGATCTGGTTAGTCACTTAATACAAACTGTCATGAGACCGATATACTTTGGCATCAAGTCATGTTGGGGGTGATCAATGAAAAAAAGAATAGAAGGGTGATCAAAGAATAAGTTACCCCTTCAATTTTTGCTGGACGATGAAGTATGAATACTACCGAGCTGAAACTAAGGGATCATTCTAGCAAAGATGTTGCCAATTAAACCCTTTACTAAAACGTTGTGGCGATTCTAAAAAAAAAAAAACAAGAATAAACGTTGTATTCTAAACATAATAAGGAGTGAATCTTTTAATTTTCAGCCCTCTAGCTCCATTGATGTGACCTGTACGTGTGATACATGAATACATTGCCATCTAGCCTGACTGACCGAATTAAAAGACTGGAGGAAGATGTGTTGACAGTTTTGGTTGACATTTTCTTATAGATAGGAAGCAAAGGAGAGAACAGAGGGGGATTCTGATTCTGATTTTGATGGTGTTTGGTAGAAATTCTGATTGAACAAATAAATGGAAAAAAAAGAAGAATCAGCAAGGATTATTTGACATCAAAGTCAAACAAAACTAGGCCATTGCGATCAATTGTTTTCTGATCACAAACACAGGCTTAGTTGGATCAAAGTGAATTCTTTTTTTAAAAAAAACAACTAAAGCAAACTAAAAGATAGCATCTGGAACACTGTCAGAAACTCATAAAATAATGCTTAATAAAGGGATCAAACATACACGCATACATATACACACACATGTATACACACTCTCACATAGTGCGGCAAGATGGGCAGAAAAAGAGCGTCAAGTTCTGTTGTATAGTTACTTCACATATAGACCCCCAGTTCGTTGGCCTATCGCCTATCCTCCCACAATTTTTCGCAGAAATAGATTCAGAAACTTGGACCAAAAATAAGATCCAGTTCTACATTGTAATTATATAGTAATTTGCAACTTACCCTACAAAAATTTAAATGTGATAGCTGATACCCACAAATAGTTGTATTATTCTCGAAGTTAGAGCACCCTGAAGATGCAGAACTAAAAAGACATTGTGCTGTATTGGTAGTTTACGGTTATATACATGCATATGCATTTCAACAAAAAAATTACGATTATTATAGGGATACAGGTCGTACTGTCTCTCTTACAAATACAATTAAGCGACTCCCTGAGATTTCTTTACCTGGTCTAGATATTCTTATTTTCTCTCTCTTCCACTTAGTAATGGGTCAAAAACTTCAACCAAAACACATTTAGCTGACGGCCCACAGACGTCAGCAAAACATGGGGAGTGACTGTGCTTTACCCAGTTACGCTGGCTTAGAACGTGTTGAATGATGGAGGAATGATCTTAGTATGGCATCTCAGGCTTGGCCTTCACGACAACGCAAAACTTCCTTTTTACAATAAATAAATAAGAGATGAAGACGGAAATAATGACATTCTGATCACATTCGTTAAAACTAGCTTTCCTATTCCTTACAAAATAATGTCTTCCTTATAGGTCGTAATTATTAAATGTCTGTATTCATTGATCTTCATTATGTAAAGTCCTTAATAACAATGAAATCATCAATATACCATTGAATTTATAATAACATGTGACTTTATATATGCATATACCGGCCAAATCAAAATCAGTAAATGGTATATATATATACCCGTGAAATTATGGTGCTATTCATTTATGGATTGGCAGTAAAGAGCCAAAAGCCAAGGTAGCAGTTACTGTGATTATGAAGAAAAGTTTAATAGTAGTTTGGGGAGAAAAAAATCATATAACATATTTCTAGCCTGAACAATAACGAATGTACGAATTTTTTAATATGATATCAGAAATTCTTCTTATAAAACAGTTTATGATGATAGTTGTTGTATATTCCATATTATCTCTTAGACAATCTGATTAGCATATATGCCTAATATATATATATATATATATATATATATATATATATATATATATATATATATACACACACATATATATATATATATATATATATATAGTGAGAGAGAGAGAGAGAGAGAGGCAGACAGACAGACAGACAAAGGAAGGAGAGAGTGGGAAAAGTATACAATAATTTTCAAAACATTCATTTGACATTTGAATGATTTTGAACCAAAGATTTCTGACTTTGTTACATGAATTTTCAATGTTCAATCTTTTTCAATATTTTTGGGGGTCGTGTATTTTTAATCTTTGCTCTAAATACTGTCAATGCTGAAGCAGTATAAGGCTGTTAATATAGATATATAGAGAGAAAGAAAGGGATTCAAGAGCTTGATTAAATAATGGAAACTCTCTTTTAAAAACAAATTTATACTTAAATTTTTCTAATATTTTCAATATGCAGTTGTCTCTCTGTTAGCCACTTCTTGAGCAAAGCCTGCCCCAAATCCTTCAGTGACACTAGTGGAGGGAATTGGTTCTTTAATTGCTGCACCAATTGTCGCCACAAATGCTCAGTTATATTAAGATTTGGTGATTTCAGAGACCAATATAGGTGTATGCTTTCACTTTCATGCCTTTCAAACAATTTTTGACAATTCTAGCGTTGTCATTGGGTACTTTATCGTCCCGAAAAATAGCACCGCTATTTGGAGAGAATGTTTACATCATGGAATACAACTGGTCGATCAATGCAGGGCTAATGCTAACCCAAGTGAACTCCATGATATTATCGCCAAAATCATCACAGATCCACCCCAAGCTTAATTGTTGAAGTGAGAGAGTCAGGACCATAAGCTTCTTTAGGCTGCCTCCAGACATAACTCTGGTCGGAACATTTATATAATGTTAGGGAAGATTCATCCGAGTGTATCATATTCTTCCATTGGTCCATTGTACAATTCTTATGGTCATTACACAACTTTTTACGACATTCCATATTGATTTGCAAAAGCAAAGATTTGGCAGTTTCAGCCATTCTGTAGCATCTGACTCCCTGAATCTTAATAAATGAACACGAGGCTCGTGGAATAACATATTATGCAATAATCTGCAACACATTCGATGACGTTTCAGTCATTCAAAGTTTTGTGTAGTTATAATGTAGTCATGCACGACAAATGGAATTAGCAGGTGTTTCTATTATATTTAGGTGTTTCTCTCTCTCTCTCTCTCTATATATATATATATATATATATATGTGTGTGTGTGTGTGTGTGTTTGTGTGTGCATGTGTGTGTGTCTGTGTGTGTATGTGTGTGTTTGTGCGATTATGAATTGCGTTATATGATATATTGAGATGATCTCATATCATTAAAGCTCAATGTTTCACTCGCCCAAGACAACGTAAATAGAATAAACAATCAAAGAAAATGAGGTCGCTGCTCTCATGCTAAATTCTCATCTCGGTGTATTCCTCTCTTCCAATGCGAAAGTTGTCACTTGAGAAGTGGGTGTATATGAACTGATTATAAATTGTGTTATATTGTATAGAAACATATTTGTGATGATTTCCTGTTATCTCACGGTGAGTGCAACACCCGCCTTAGACAACGTAGGACGGATCATATAATTGCATACTTTTCTTTGGTGCTCATGTCTGGTCTTCGTGCACGGATAAAAAATATATATAATTTTGAATACAGATTTTTGAGGCATGCATGCTCTCTTCAAGTTTGAGATCTTTATGTCACCATCACAAACAGTTTTGCGCTGTATTGTATAAAGCAAAACTACTCATATTTCTTTTTGACTGATGATTCATGGGAGAAAAAAAATTAACTTTTGCATACTCCTACGGAATGTCATGAAGGAAGTATCCTTCGAAAATGCTCGACATTCATAAACATTTATGAACTGGTCCATCTCCTGGAAATCTAAAGCCCAAATCGATGAGTCGATCACTATCATTCATAATATATTACATGGAAAATATTTATCGCTCACATCTTCTTTCAGTCTTTGAATTTAGAGCGAAATGCTTTTTCTCCATAATCATAAATACTCATCTATCTTATTTTTATACTTCATACCATTTGTATTTTTCATTATTTTTTGTTCTTTCTGTCTTTTTTCTCTCATTAGATTCTTATAAGAAACAGGCAACCAAAACTGTCAACATAATTTTCTTCCAATTCAATATAGTCTGACTGGCTCTGTATGTGTGTGTGTGTCCTGTGCACAGGCCACATTAGTAAAGCTAGAGGGCTGAAATTAAAACATTCACTCGTAATTACGTGTGAGGGAAATTCCCTTTCTTCGTTCTCTGGACATTCCCCTCCAAATCGGTTTATAGTGGAGGGGCTCAATTTTCAATGTTAGTCTAAATTAGTTTTCTTTTAATCTATTTCAGAAAGCGTTCACACTTGTTTTTCGAAATTTCGATTTTTTTTTAGTGATCAACCACAACAAAAGGTGAGGGAAGTAATTTATCCATTAATCACCCCTTTTATCGGCCCTTTAATTGATCACCTCGAAGACAGCATGGTAGCAAAAGACATAGGTAACATGATGGTATCTATTGACTGGTTAACCAGATCTGTCTTTCATTATATTTATATTTTTCTTTCATTTCCGACTGCATTTTCTCATTTCTTCTGATAACATTCTTTTCTCTCTATTTGTCTCTTTATTGTAAAATTTCTGCCCTTACGTATTCTATCAATGTTTCCAAAACCTCCACTGGTATTCAAACAATTGCCACGATATATCTTGGGAAATTACGTTTTACATTTTTCATCGATTATTTCTGTTTTATTTGCAAAAACTCTATTCTCCCATTATTTTCTAACATGATAAGAGTCTTAAACGAACAAAAAGATTAAAAGTCACTATAAAAATTATTCTTTTTGAAACACTCTTTCTGTTCTCTCTTTCAAGTCAAAGGTGCAAATATACCGTTTATATTCGTTTATAAACGAATTTTCAAAACAAAACACGCCACAGTGCTATCTAATCAAAGTTCACCGCTATTTTTTAGTTGAACACAAAATTAGGGGAGGCAACTCTTCACTGGTCGCAATTAAAATATAATTATATGCGAAATGCGATCAGTGAAGAGTTGTCTACCTTTGATTAGATTGGAATTGTTGTTCTTCTTGTTACGTTGGAGGGTTGCCCCATTTCACAGTAAGAGAAGCGAGATGTACTTCTTAGATTAAAATAATTTACCATTTTGAGATGATTTTATCGAAAATAATATACATATATATATATGAGGACATTTCGTTTTGTTCTAATTATGAGTTGTTTACCGTGTAACCGTTTGGTTTTTAAAACAAAACAGCCATATACCATGATACCCTTGCAAATACAACCTTCCTTTTAGCTATATTTTGATGTATAGCTTATGTCATATGAGTACTTTATTATCTTTTATAGGGTATTATCATAAAGTATTGTATATGAATGTTATTTTATAGCGCCAATCATTTAATATTTTGAAACAGGGCTGAGGTAGGTTACCCCCAAAACATATTTAACGATGAGGGATCAGTAAGTATAGTAACAGTAAGCATTACGTTGCTGATATCACTTCTATTGAGTTTTCACCCATTTGGATATTAAATCCATTATGTCGGTTTTAATCCCAGACTGCACGCAAACCAAATTACGATATCATCGTCAAGAATACTAATTACACAGAAAAATTTCTTTGGGTTGATTTTCTACCAATATATCCAACAGGAGAATTCGTCAATTTTTTTTCACTAACTAAATATGATATCAATATTACTTCTCATTCTCACAATAGTTCCAATGAAAAAAGATGAGTAGTTGAAATTTAAAGTTCGATTATTTTTGTCAAATCATAAGTTCTCAATGCATTGATAATACAATACAGGGCAGTATTTACTTAAGATTAGGGAGAAAAAAACACCCGACACGTGTTTCATGGTTGATCTATTTTTCAAGCACTACAAGAATGACGAATTCTTGACAAATCTTATAACATATCTTATTCAGTTTGTAAAAGGTGTTTTGTCATTATGCTGACTCACTTGGACGTATTTTCTACTAATTGGATGAATATTTTCCCTGGGTTGATTCTAATTGCATACCAAATGATTTTCCTATCTGTGCTTTTTGTTGCCGTTACTTTGTTGCTTAATTACATACATTGATACAAGATCTAACTAACAAAACAGGATCTCTACTAAATAAGATAGAAAAACATAACAAGCAATGATCGTTTAATGAACCGAAAATAAACAAAGAAAAAGAAAGAGGAAAAAAGAAAAAGAAAGATCTATTAATGAAATAGAGGGAAGATCAAGTAGCTTACAAAAATTGATATCTCTCAAAAATGTCCTTAATAGTAATTCAAAATAAGCCGAATCATTAGCTTGAAGGAGCCCAAATAGGACAGGAAGATAAACGTGTTTGTGTAAAGTATCCTTTATTTCATCATCTTTCAAGCTCAACTCTAACTCAACTTGATGGTCAGTGTTGAACGTATCATGATGTTTATGAAATGAACTCATCACACATCAGATCTTAAATTACATTATATTCTTGATTTTTGTATGATATATATATATATATATATATATATATATATACATACACACACACACACACACACACATATATATATTTATATATATATATATATATATATATTGAAGGCCTCAATGCTTCTGGTAAAAATATCTTCTATTATTTGGAGGTTTAGGCAGTTTTTTTCCCATTTTCACACTAAAAAAACTTTCTTCAAAGCTGTTAATAGCGTGAGTAGATGATAATCTATTTCACCAAAGTTTCATCAAAAAAATGACCTGAACTGATTTAAGCGGAAGAGTTTATTGTTTCTAATTTTTGGTCAAGGGTATTTTCATTAGCAGAATAGTTGTGTTTTTTTTTTTAACTAGACGAGTCCATTGTTGCAGAGAGGAAAAATTAAAGTGTGCCTTATTATAATAGATATACGTTGGTGTCAGCATGAGAGAAAGTGAGACAGGATTCTGTTGGACAGCGGCAGGGAATACTCAACTTGGGAAAAAGCATGAAATCCATGCATCTGAAAAGCAATATTGTACATGTCCTGCACCATAAAAATAGCTGGATATTTGATTTGCAGATTAATTATATCTAAAAGGTATAAGAAATGTGAATCTTTCTCCTCAAACATCGCAGATGACACCAATCCAGTGATGATTTGAAATTCACTTATTTCCAATCGAACATTGGGTAAATTTGCACAACAAAAAGTCTACATAAATATTCCTGTTAATAAGAAGAGAGCAAACTTTGTAGGAAATAATATCCATTTTCTATACTTATTGCATATAAGCAATTAGAAAATAACCACCACAACTCAATGACAGTGTGTTTTTTTTCTTTCCAGTAAGAGGGCAAGAAAATGTATCATCAGCAATTCAAAGCAATTCTTACGTCCAGATTATTTTTTTCATTCAGATTTACGTCCTTAAAAGTAAGATTCTGAAGATGTTCAGCGGAAACCAAGTATCTACTGTAGTATTTGTATTTGGTCGACACCCTGAATAGAAACACTTTGTAAATACTCCAACAAGGATTTTTTTAATAAAATCCATAGATTTTTTGTTCCTTGATATTGATGACATGTAGATATATGGTCGAAAACGCTACATCTAAACTGCTGGATTTATTCATGGGTTCCTACGTATAGGAACAAGAAATGTTGATTGAAAATTCGGAAAAAGCATTCTTTGTCCACGGTATTGTATTGATTAGGGATAGCTGCCAAAGTATATATATATATATATATATATATATATATATATATATATATATATATATATATATATATATATATATATATATATGGCTTGATAGATGCATATGTTCCACTGTAGATAATGGTTGGTGTTCGAGCTCAAATAAGAGCCATGATTCCAAATTTTGGCATTCGAAACAGTCAAATCTTTCCCATTTGTAAAATTAGAAGTATATGATTAGCCACAAAATATTTACTGCCTCAATTACCTCTTTTACCACAATTTGATTATGTGTTAGACACCTATATGCTTAGTAGGTATACATGTATCTATCTCTCTATGACTCACCAGATAGTTAGAAAGCTATCTATCTTCTTGGATACATAGATAGATAGACAGATAGATAACTGGGATAGGCAAATTACTGTACACGAATAATTGCGTTTGAAACCCTTTGTAGAAACCAAGAAAGGCTACAAGCATCAAGTACGCACTGTTTTTGATGGTGCTGTTCCAGTTAAAACCTACTTTCAAGGTGTTTAGCAAAATTGCGTTCCTTATTTCTTTTCGTTGAATTCTTTGGCCTTTTTCTATTCATTCGAAGATTTCATGCAAGCAACTTGAGTGCTGGAAAATCATTAGTTCAGACATTGTTTCGTAAAAATTATCAAAAATGATTATAAAGCCTCATTATTATTAGTATTAGTTATATTAGTCGTAATAGAAATGACTGTGCACGTTAAACACAGACTTAAAAAGGGCTTTTTCATTTTTCACCTTTATTTTCCCTTTATCCAGTTGGAATATCAACTGATCAACATTCATCAATATCAGATTGCTAACTGTCTTTCTATCTCAGATTTGTAGATTACGCTACATACGTGTACACGCGCACATTCACATATTTCATAGCGCATAAAACTACTTGGTTCGTTGTTACGTCTGGAACTTCACAGTTTTCGTACGTATTCTTCAGGTGTACTGGGACGATTTTGCATATAATCTCAAAGGATCTACGTTGTGAGTCGTGATGTCGAACCATTCTTGTATCATGATCATCTGAGTTTTCCAATGGATTCTGTATTATATTTGAACTCTGTTCCATTTCTAATATATTGTGCTGCCTTGTGATCTCCCAATGTAAGGCATGATTTTTTGTGCAAGTTCCATGGTTCCAATTTTGATTAGGTTCCATGTTTCAGCCCCATAGGAGACTATTGGAGGGATGCATTGCTTTTTTGGACTAATGAGATTTCCTTGTCCTTAAAAGTTGCAAATTGCTGTATCGAAAGCTTACTAACCTAGAATCATTCATTTCTTGATGTCTTCTTTTTGGAATTTTATGGAAATTCGTTGTCCTAAGAAAATGTAGTGGTCTATTTCCTTGAGATTTTTTATTTTGATCGTTGTTTGCAACATGCTTGTTGTATATGACATTTGTTTTCCAGAAGCTCATGTGAAGACCAACTTTCTTTGTTTTCTCCATTCAGTTCTTCTAAAATTATTAGGAAATTATGAAGGTTTTAGGGATTGATCAAACTGGGAGAGAACTAGGATCGAATATTTTGCACAAGTAATTAAGCAACAAAAATAGAGATGGACAGGGTACGTATCAGTACAAACAGATTACAGATGGAACAAAAAGCTAACCGATTGGTGCCCGTTGGAAGTAAACGCAGCTGGAAAAGACCAGACACAAGGAAATGACATAAAAGTGTTCCTGGTAAGGCATGACAGTAATTAATGCAATCACGCCCGTCAAGGAAGCAGATGGGAAAGGCCTTTGTCCAGCAGTAAACTTATAACATATATATATATATATATATATATATATATATATATATATATTAAATATATATATATATATGTGTGTGTGTGTGTGTGTGTGTGTGTGTGTGTGTGTGTATGTATGTATGTATGTATCTGTCAGAAATAATGGGGCTATTTTCGTATGGATTGGCTCTAAGGAGCCTAAAGTTATCATATTATTAGATCAAGTAATTTATTTCTAATAATTTTTAAGCATCTTAATTTAAAATTTTGCACGCATTAAGTTTCAAAAGTTTCTATGACGTAAATTTTATTCTTATGTCATAATGGAAAGCTGAATTAAATCATCCAATTTGTGCGTAAACAAGCAAACAAACAGAAAATAGGATATAAGCTCATTTAATATATATATATATATATATATATATATATATATATATATATATAATGTATGCGATTTTATAATAACAAAAATTAAACCCTCAAAAAAACATACTTAAATTTTGCAATAGAGTTGCTATATGACACTTTTCTATCTTCAATTTAAAAACTTCTCTTCTACGAACTTTCTTTGCACCAGCGAAAGAGTTCATTGGCTGGTTGATATCAATTTTACGAGTTTTTGAAAATTTTGTAAAAAAATTTTTAAAAGGGGTTTCTATTTACAATGTAACTATCATTCCAGGAAGAACCTTAACTTTTTACCACCAATGTACACAAGTTTTGAAAATTATCTTTCTCAACATTTAAAGTTTTTTTTTTTCTTTTAGGCCTTTTCCGTATGTTTTTTGGCTGCGGTAGAATGACTCTATGAAACAACTGATCAACAAATGTGAATGCAAATTATGAAATTGCTAACATGAACATGCACACATAGGCCACATACATACACACATACATACACATGCATACCCAGGCAAATATAAACTTAATGCCTACATATCACATTCACACTAGTCACTATTGCCCATACATACACTTATACTCAGATTCCACACAAAAGCACATACCTCATACACACATGCAGACTCATGACACTATTTCACATATATACACCAACAATCACATGCCACATACACACATACGCACGAACATACAATATGAATGCTTTCTCTCTCCCTCCCTCTGTTTTGCTTGCTCTCTCTCTCTCTCTCTCCCTCTCTCTCTATCTATCTATCTCTCTCTCTCTCAACCTATTTTTCTTTCTCTTGTTCCCAAACATTTTAACCAAAATGAATGAAAAAAACTTGATATTACAAAATAAATTTCATATATATATATATATATATATATATATATATATATATATATATATATATATATCATGCTCTTCAAATACATTGAATTAGGAACAGCAAAGTCACCATGCTTACAAACACTGCTATAATTAGAAGTATTTTTTGCCAAACGTACCGGATACTCTGAGGGCACATCCAAGAAAATAACTAAATCGAAGCGAATTACTTTGATATAATCAATTCATCAGTTCCTATTCTAAATTTGCCAATAAAAGAGGCGAATCAACTTGTAATTGCAACATGACGGAAAACTCTACGTCTATTTTAAGAGTATGATTCTAAAGTGGCGTTTCTGAACCTTTTTCGTGTAATTTACCCTTTCGACAAAATCATTCATTCTGATTTACTTCTTCCATAAAATCTTTCAAGAGTTAACACGATTAGATAAACAAACAACAAATGAAAAACTTTATAAATGAATTTCTATTAATTAATAACATCCGAAAGGCACTCAGTACGATGGCTGTTAAACAAACAATCAATGAAATACTTTATTAATGAAATTTTCTTAATTAAACAAAAACAGAAAGCACTCAATGTGATGACTTGGTTTGTTTTTAAAAACGAGTTCATTAACGAGAAGGAAAGTAGTAGAGAGCGAGAAACGACGGTCAGACTCGACATTAAGCCAGTTCTGAATCTTAATGATCAGAATACGTAGTTGCTAGTTTATCAATGGCAACCAAAATATTTACCCTTAGTCGAAAAGTATTGTAAAAGAGTTTGAGATCAGGTGATAAAAGGGTGACAGGACGGATTCAATTTCAAATTCATGCCTCTACCTTTCAAAAACAGTAAAATCACACAGTATAAATAGCGAGAGACTATGCAATGTTCTAATTTTCAGATATATCAGCGGGTGAATTTTCAATCCTGACAATGTTTTGTTTCGAGGTCCTAGACTTACCAAATGGGACAGGTTTAATAACAATGAATCAAATAACATAACAATGAATTTATGACAATGAATGCGAATTTATAACAATGTATTTAAATTGTTCTAATTTCTATATCACTTGCTTAATGTTACCAGCCAATTGACCAGAAGTGATGATAATGTATATACATATACATATATATGTGTGTTAGCGTGTGTGTGGGTGGGTGTGTCTGTGTGTGTATGTGTCTGTGTGTGTGTGATTTGCTCTACTTCATTCAGATTTTGCTGCTACTGCCTGGAAATAAAAATTGGTTATGTAAAAGTGGTCTGTTCAAATGCTAACTCATCAGCTCCCATTGGCGTCGACCATCATGGAAAGATCGTTAGTTATAAGACATTATCTAGTGAAGAAAATGCAAAAGCGTAGACATTCTTCTCCCGAAAGCATTGTTCTAAGTGAACACAAGCAGTCATGGACAAAATTCGAACCCCGTCTTTGGTATACATAATAACTCACCCACTATCCTGCCTCACTCTTTATCAATCTCTCAGCTCCTGTCTCTCTGACACTGTCCCTTGGTGTCATTTCTCATATATATATATATATATATATATATATATATAGAGAGAGAGAGAGAGAGACATATATATTGTCTATAATTTTGAGCATTTTCATTTGCATTCCAACTTTTTATTGGACAATCCAATCTCACTTCCCCATCTTCGATGTTCACACAATGTTTCGGCCAATGTATTTAAAGACCGTTTTTGTAAGATGTGATATCTTGAAGGATATCGCATACTATACCTGGATGAGGCTGTAAAGTGAATCGACCGAAACGTTGTGCGAACATAAAAGATGGATGGAGAAATTAGATTTTCCGATAAAATATTGTTATATCAACTTGAGTTTTGAATCTTGTAGCACATAAAATCATCTATAGTATGTTCCAATCAGACAGTTACTTTTACTGAATTAACCGAGTTGCCAAAAATTAGGCCTGAGCATAAAACTACATTCAAGTAGGTTGATCGACGTAACGTGCCCAAATCATCATGCCGACTTTTCAATCATGTTGCAAACGCCTTTGAAACCCAGACACAAAGAGAAACTTCTGAAAATGAGCTTCAATATTGTTACCTTTACTGACCAGTGCCGAGCTTCTCTTGGTGGACAGGACGGATGGAGCATGGGCAGCTTTGCAAAGGAACAGAAGCTTCCTGTACGATTAAACATCAGCAAGGTGATGGGGGGGGGTTTATGGCTGGAATGTTAGGAGACGAGTTGGTTTGACCTTGGTGTGTTTCAGATGTACAGAAATGAATTTCCTGGCTATATCACATTTCCCAAAGACCATTTTCAGCTCTGGTTTATGAACAAGTCTCTCGGTCGACGCACACAATTTATCTTCATGCAAGACAACACTCTTCTGTATAGTGCCAACACAGCAGTCAACTACCTGACAAATACACGTTTCAGAAATGGTAGGTTAATGAATTGGCCTCCATTGTCTCCAGATTTCAACCCAATAGAAACTCTGTAGAGCATCCTAAACAGGAAAGTGTATGGAAATGGGCGTCAGTTTACGACAAAGGAAGACTAACGACAAGCTATTCTGTCAAGTGCAAAATCTATCACAGCCAAAGAAATTCAAAAATTACCAGAATCAATGGATGCTGTTAATTTATAGGCATCACTGTTTCATTCATGTGTTTTTATAGCCTATGAATTTGAACTGAGCACTATTCAATGATTCGATCAATATGAGTTGTATTACTGCATATTTCTGTGTTTTCTACCGATGCTTAATAATTTGGCTCAATATGAGTGGAGAAATTACAAACAGATACCCCGTATTATTCACAGTACAATCAATATTTGCAAGTATTGCATAATAAGGCTATGGCCATATTTCTGCAAAACATTATTAATATTTCTGAGTTGTGGCATAATTTAGAAGGGAAAACGTATTTGCATAATAGATTGACATGCATTGTATATCTGAAATCTAGGAAATATATAACATTATTAATTCTCATGAAGAAATTTATCGAAATTCATGTTTTTACCTTTTTATGAAAGAAGAGCGTTCGTACTGAAGTCTCCAGTAAGCTGAATTAGCAAAAGAACGATTATCATTCATTTATACGGAGAAAATGTTGAGCGTCCACACACCCCTGACATGGTGATAATGGTAAGTCAAGCTGAGTCATCGAAGGTCATGATGGTTGAAGGTACAAGAGACAGGGTTTAGGAAAGAGAAAGAAAAATGTTTTTTATCCATTCACCAGTAAGAGATAACGTTTACTGGGATACATGGTACTAGGAACAAGGATAATAACACACACACGTCACACACAGCAATTCACTTACCCAGCTAGATCTACACTCATCAGATGAAGCTACCTACCTACGTTGATATGGGGTCCAGGTACAACACTCGATGTGCCTATTGTAGAGGCCATCGACAATGGAGATTGGTTAGTATGGGTACTTTGACAGGCCTATAAGGTTCGATATACTCAGTGTTGTGGTGCATTCCTTCCTTCACCTTGATTATATCTATCTACAAATTGTGCCTTCTGTTAGCTTTCACCAGGTGGTGAAGCCCCTGTTCACTTTTCATCAATCTCAGCAACACGGCGTGTTGTCGACAAACGGTCATTTTTACCTTATCGAATCACTTCCAGTAGATACTCACAACCACTAGATGTGATCATCCTGTGAGCCAATAAAAGATGATAAAACTGAATCAGAATGCGCTGGAAGACTGAGATGATAAATATGATCCAATTAGAATTGACCAACTGATTCATATCTTAACATATTAATGTTTTCTTCGAAAGGGAGAAAACATTGATAAAATTGGTAAAGGGTGACTCTGATTCATCCTTTTATAACCAACATTAACCATAGACTATTAGGCTCAAATCACAAAAACACACCAATCCGACTCTCTATTCAACCACACCGATGAATCTTTACATTTTAGCATTGATGTCACATAATTGCCAATAGCTCTACAAATGCAGCCTCTTTATCTGCGTTTGCAGATTACACATCAAAAAGCTGGGCTTCCGTAATTACAGAGGAATCAACAGAAATTCGAAGCGTTCAATGAATTCATTTGATTTGCTGAAGGCAGAAAGGGATTTGGATGCCGTGAAACAAAAAATATCCTTGTTATGATCTGATCAATGCCACCTGATGAGAATATGGTGGCTCTTCAGAGCGCTCTTTCATGTGTCCTCTATGGAGAGGCATGTGTTTGTGAAAGGGGCCAGTGCACATATTCTGTCAACGTTGCTGCATACGGCTTGTGGTATTCCAAGACAGTCACTTTTCTGTGTAATGACCAGGGTTGACGTCTCTTGACTAGTAGTTCACTTATCGCATTTCTACTGACATAATCTCATTATCATTGTATTATGTCAGTACAAATGCAATGGATGTATACTATTCATGAGGCAGCTAGCTATTAGGGTCATGTTTTCAAATAGCCCCTCACTCCTCTCTCTGATACGCATTGAACTCTCATAGTAACGACGCTCATTCTAGAGGTACTATTTAATGACACGTATTCTAACGGCACATTTGTTTTTATATTTTCGCATAACCATTTGGGAGATTAGCTCGCAGCAACAGCAAATGAAAATTTCAGTGCATTATTCTAAAAACTGGAACCAGTAAACCCTTAAAATAGTGCCATCTCAAGTAACACAGAAATCTGAAGAAAAGTTTCATCAATTGATGATAAGTTTAGAATAATTAAAACGATGGAACAAAATGTAAGTAGAAATGTATTGATTTCCAAACATAACATTGTCCTGTCTACACTATAGGATATAGAAAGCTCAAATCGAAACTTATGGACATTATTGACTCAAGTATATGACACTTTAGGCAGTGGAAGGAATGTTTGTCTTTACTTTTATTTTCTTATTATTATTACACTTGGCATAAAATCCAACCGAAAAATTCGTTATAACGGCATTCTTAAATCCTCAAGGGTGCCATAATAACGGTGGTCTAATGTATTGAAAATTTTGTATTATATCGAATCTCTCATACGACGTCACTTTTCACTCATTATTCTCTTGTGCATTTGAGGCATCATAATAGACATGTTTTGACCAAAACATTCTTTTTTATATTCTTAATTCTTAATGTATCTGCATTTATATAAAACAATATTGATCACAAAAGATTTGGAAATGAGTAGTCCTTTGAGTGATACCATTGTACCATCATACATTTTCACGTACTAAACCCCGAAATATAATCTCCCATCATATTCAGGTTATACGTTCAAACTTTGGTGAAATCTGATGGGGGCCCATTGCCTTGCTCCCTTGAATATGCCTTGAATTTATCAAGACGTTTGTCAAGGATATGGACTCCGAGGGACAGCTTGAAGCTCATTTTACCGTAATTCTTCACAATAGGCTTAACCAGCACACAGGCCCTGTGATTGCTCCGGAAGTCCCCAATAACTGCAACAAAGCTATTCTCACTTTTAGTGATAATGAGATTTTCCGTTGCCAAGTTGAAGAAGCAAAGGAAAAAGGGAGAAGGCTAATATAGAAATGGATGATAATGAGACATTTTGTTGTTATAGTGATAGAAACAGGCAAGTAAATGCTACGTCGGAGGGGGGGAAACCAAGAGAGAAAGCAAACAAAGAGAAAGTAATAGTAAATAAACAGAGAGAGAGTGAAAGGTAACCCAAAAGCGGGCAAAACAGAGATGAGAGAGGGGGAAAATATAATAGTTTGATATTATGAATGTAATTTTACTTTGCGTTTGAGGAGAGAGACTAAAGCTCAAAACAGGTTCACCAAAGACAAATTGCATAGAGTAGCAGGAAGGTTTTTATAAGGTAGCAGATTTTGCTTGAAATTAGATTTTAAAAGATATATGCTAACTAGGTTTTTGGAAAAAATTATCACCTATTTTGCTGTTGTTGTTTTTGTTTTTTTTTTCAATTCATCTGAAAGATGAGGTTTGAATCCATGTATACTATTTTGATCTTTGAATATTCGCTGAGATTGCACACGCAAGAAGCGTTTAGGTATGTATACATCATATTTGTTTTTCCATTAAAAAATAATAATGATGTTTTATGCCAAAAATGGATTGTATAATAACTTGCATTGATTACGTGTGTATAATTTTTTATTTCATCTTTTTTCCTGTGTTTTAGTTTAAGTCTCACTTATGCAGCACAAATTTGTTGGATTTATGATTATTCCATATATTATTTCATACTGCATTTCAACTACTATGAGTAAATAACCTGAATATGCTCTCAATTAAATGCTGGATCTTGTTTTTAATGGATAGTTCAAACCGTTCACATAAAATCTTTAGAAACCTTCGGTGCATCAATCTTCTAAAATTTACTTGGAAGATAGATATAAAATGACTTAAATTAGAAGGCAAAATTGCTTTTAGGTCCTTTCAACCAGGATGCATCTTGAAAATATGAATTAAAAAAAGTTACCCTTCTTTTTAGAGTAACTTTCATCTTATCAATTTTCAAAGTAGAATAATAGCAAAAATGTTTTCCCTCGAGATTCTTATCTTTCTTTCACAAGATGCGAGATCTTTGGCTAAAATCAATTGAAGTGACAGAAAGTTATGAACGTGGCACAATAAATCTGCCAAAGCAACAGAACAGTCGCAGATGTAGAACCCAATCTGCTACTTCTTATCCAATTTCGCTGAATATACAAAGGCCAACATTCTCACGTGAGGAATGTTCTAAACTTTTTAAATACAATCTATTTAAATTGTAGTGTCAGTTGATTTGTAACGCACAAAACATGTCACTCTATCTTGTTTTATGATTAATAGGGTAGTCCAGTACAATTTTCATACTTTCTACATGCATTACTCTATGTCCAAATAATATGGAATTATGGTATGCAACTGTTGAGCCTCCCATACTTTTACTTACGAATTAAATGCAAAACCCTTCTTTTAGCTAGACACCAAAAACTTCACTTCCAACAACAACCCCTAAAAAAAGGCTTGGATGCATATGGTCGAATGCTCATAAGCGCCGGCACTCCAAGCTGCTTACGCCTCTAACCCCGGCATTTTCATCGACCACCTGACCGAGCCGATCTTAACAATTTTCGCTGATTTCACTTCACCGATGTCGAGGAACCTCACAAACGCACAGCTACGCAGCTGTATCCTCACTATGTGCTCAAAACGCGTATACACCTCTCACTCTCATAAATGAATTGACACTGCCTTTTTCTATCCGATAGTCACGACGATCTCTCCTAATTCTCTCTACTTTGGGAAACACGTATGGATAAAACTCCGTGTTCTTTGTCTTTTATGGTCTGTCCATCGAATGTCTATCAGCGTCAGCGAATAGCCTCCAAACCACACGCACAACTTGGCAGTTCGGATCATGCACTGCATCCGGTTTTCATGTTCATTCCTTGGTACGATCAAAACCATACGGATTCACAAGCAGTTCAGACAACTCAGCTTCGACTCCGACGCCAGTATTATCTATGACAACGAAGCTTCCACCTTTGACTATATGTCCTCATCTCTTCACGTGATCAATCAGATTTATGTTATCATTACATGTATTTCATTTTCAATCACTATTTGTCATTAATGCCCTTGTATCAAATCTACGTCGTATTTGTCCATCCAAATACTTGTATTCATCTCATTACTTTGTTCTATTTCCACATCTACGTTCATACGCACATTCTCTTCGTACACTTCCTTTTCTCCTTCTACATATCCAGTGACGTCGCAGCTACCATGTAACTACGAAGAGACAAAATCCTCTGTCTCTAACACATCATTGCACAACCCATTTTTCCCAAACCAAAGAATATACCAATAACTGGTGATCAATCGAAGATACAACGAAACAAGTATCTCAAATAGGTAGTACAATGTTACAAATTGTATCAATGATCATGGACGTTTTTTAATTAAAACTTGAATATAGTCTTTGATGTTTTAATTCTGATTTAATTGTTAAAAAAAAATAGTCATAAAAAATTCTGGTGTACTTCAAGCAGGTTTTAAACTGTTTTTAATGTTCATTTTTGTCATCCAAAATCAACTTGGCTTGCGCTATGACTGATGTCTGTCGAGAGGGAAGAAAAGAAACCTTACAGAAATAAAATAGTAAGATTTAATGAAAATTAATTCATTTAATGTTTAATCAACTGGAATTCGAAAAAAATTACTCGCTTTTGATTTAGAACGTAGTGAAAGATATATTTGTTAACTGCAAATGCCTCTTACTTTTAAACTCAGTTCATAGATCAAGTATTTATTCAGTCAGTTCTCCTTATGTATGTGACAGTCCAATTAAATCTACGCGCGTTTCATACGTTGGCTGATGTATGGATGACCAGAATTGATAAACCTCCATATTATCAACAACGGCAAACTTTGAAACTGAGTAATATGGTGGGAAACCGTCGGATAATCGATTGATTAATACTACAACGTCTCTAACTGTTCACATCTAATGCGTTATTTATTCTAAAACAAGATCCGTCGATTTTTACTATGTAAAACTGGATTTGATTGTCACTGTCATTCCACTCCCTGATATCGGGGGGTCATGTGTTCTTTTTTTAATCAAAGAGTTTTGGAATGTGTTCGTTTTACACTGAAGATTCACTTTCATTGGGGAGTTTGTATCTTCTTTTTTGTTGTTTGTTTTTTTCATAGCTCAGCCTCATTTGGTGTACATACTAAGTAGATTTCAGAGGAAAAACATGGTCTATTCAATTTTCCCTATTTAATTTCAAAATCGGAATTTAGTAGTTTTTGAGGGATTTCTATAACAATGTAACTATAATGAACTCTATGATACTGGATCAAATCACTTTCTGCTCAACACACACATACACACATACACACACATATATATATAGTGTGTGTGCGTAGAAAGCTTTACAGCTTTAAATACTAAACCTAAACATTGAAATACCTTGTGAAAAACTATTTGTGTAACTTAAGTCACCATTTCCCATACCATGACTCGTCTTTCGAATTATTTCTAATAATGCTCACCATGTAAATATTGAATATTAGACATTGAATCTATATTAAATACCAGACTGCAAGCAAACTAAATTATGATATCATTTTTAAGGATACTAATTATACAGAAGAAAAAAACCTCTTCGAATCGATTCTCTACCTACGTATCCAACGAAGGAATTAGATATTTATTTCCCACTAACTTTAAATATATGCTTAAATCTCTCAATAATGAACCCTATGATGCTAGATCGAACCATAACTTACCCTTCAATCTTGAAACTGCCTGATATGGTGTTATTCAGCTAGTCTGCTTATAAAATTATATATATATATATATATATATATATATATATATATATATATATATATATATATATATATATGACACTTTTGACTAGGGCAGTGCACACTGATTCTTTGATCCTAGGCAGATGTTAGGATTCATATATACATGATTAATCTCACTGTCAAACATCCTGCTACTTTTCTTCGGTTGAAGATCAGGATGTATCTCTTGGTAGATGATCGAGTGTTGATTGCTCGAGTAGTGCTCGATTCGGTGAGTAAAATCCTTGTGAATGATACAAAGCAGAAGACATGACAAATAGTTCAAAGTAACCAGAATAGATCGAATGCAAATACTTTCACAGAAAGACGAACTGATGTTCAGTAAAGGCTCAGAACAAATCTCCACTACAACCTTCTCAGCGTATATAACAACTGGTTACCAAAAGAAGTAGAAGACATATACGTAATACTTCACAAGTATCGCATATTATGAGGATCACTACACAGTATTAATGGCCAATTAGAATAGGTTTTTGAGCATTACCACAAGGCAGGGTGTTTTTTTGTTTTGAGTTTGTAATATTATAGTCAAAAAGATAATAATAGATCAAATTTAAATTCAGACGGCAACTGCCTCAAACAAACTATTTCTGAATTCATTAATGATATGAAATTGTATGTTAGTGAAAGGACCATTGGAGATAGCAAACATGGCCTCAACAGTCAATGCACAAGTGTGAAATACAATTGTGAATACTTTTCTCAATCCATCTCTTGGGAAAGTATACCCTCAATTAAAAAAATGATCGAATTAGTTTGGGGGATATTACATGAAGACTTCATCATAATCAGTCTTTTAACTTCAGTCATTGGAGAGAGACCTTCCCTAGAAGATGCCACACCTCTCAATCAAAGTCATCGAAGAGCCGATACACTGAATTAGTCTAGTTCGTCTTTTAATCTTGTATTCTGCCGGCTTTGGTTGCGCATGTGATTTCGAGGGATCCATGCTGTGAGTCGCGATATCCATCAGCTGTCAACCATTCTTGCAACATGACCAACCCATTGCCATTTGAGTTTTTAATGGATTTTATGATATCTCAGACTTCTATTTTCTCTCTGATATATTGTTTTGTGATCTTTCCATGTGAGATCAAGCATGATTCTTTCTTGTGCACGTTTTAGGCTTCTCGGTTTATAGGTCGATCTCTTGGTTAGGTACCATGTTTCAACTCCATAGGTGACTATTGGGAGGTTGCATACCCTTCCTTTTAGGACTAATGGGATCTTCTCGTTTTTTAAAGTTTAGCTTGCTCTGCCAAAAGCTTGCCATCCTAGAGTGATTCTTCGTTCAATTTCTTCTTCTTTTGTGGGTTTCATAGAGATTTGTTATCTCTGGTAGATGTAGTGGTCTACTTTCCCCAGGTCTGCATTTCCAATTTCGATAGTTGTGTGTTTATTTCCGACGTGACTGTAGCACATGAATTTCGTTTTTCTGAAATTCATGTGAAGGCCAACTTTCTTGTTCTATTCATTTAGTTCATCCAGCATTACTTGGAGGTCGTGGAGGTTCTCTGCAAAAAATTCAATGTCGTTTGCAAATCTGAGGTTGCTCAGATATTTGCCATCTATTTTGATTCCTTTATTTTACCAATCTAGGTTTCTGAATATCATCTTGAGACAGACTGTGAGAAGTTTGGGTAAGCTGGTATCACGTTGTCGTACTTTTTTTGAGCTGGAAGGGCCCTGAGTCTCTATGTAGCTGCCGTGACTGTATATATGTTATAGTACTCTGGCGTATTTGGGGTCTATGTTCAGCTATTGAAAGTGAAATTGTATTCCGTCATAGCTGGGTTTGTCTTTTTTTTTTGCAATGAAGTAAAAAAAAGCTCGTTGAATATCTTCAAGAAAAATTTTTTTACCAGGGCTAGCATTTGATAACTCAGTCGAATTTCGATGCTTCTTCGTCTTTCATGGTATTTGCTGGGGACAACGACGGCTATTTTGAGTGAGCTGCAAAACAAAAGTTTAACGTTGTTCTCACTTCTAGAAAAAGCGAAAAGTTTAGAAAAAACGGGGACTGCGTGTGTTTAAATTCTACTCGTGAATTTTTTAGAAGTGTCCTCACATCTCTATTAGACGCAATTCGGTCGGTCAATTTGCTGATCTGTCGATCAGTCCCACTTACGTTGAACTTCGGAAAAAAGAAGGAAAGAATACGATTGAAAGTTTATCGTCATAAAAAGAAAGTCAATCCCAATCAATTTTTTACCCGTTGCTAATGATTCCATTATAGAAAAAAAAGCCAAAAATAGTCCCAAACACCTCAAATAGCAATTTTCATTGAAGAAAAAATATCTGCTGGATATTTCATATTGCAATATTTAAGGATATTGATTAAATCAAAGGAAAATTAGTTACACATCCTTCCTCTCTCCCCTTCCTGCTACCATTACCATGGATGGTAGACGTGGACGAGACTAAGGTTTTAGTTTTAACAAAAGTAACTGAAACTTGTTGCAATGTTAGAGTCCAATGTTCGAAATGGTGAGTTGGAGATAATTTTATCAGCTAATTTGTTCTTTTGGGTGGAACAGTCCATGATCACGGACCGAAAACCAAGAAATCACATTGCTCATTTTATAAGTAATTTAGTATATAAGTTTTTGTATCAGAGCGAAGAAAACAATTATTCTAACCTACGCCTGATGACTCACGTGTTTTTGATCAGACTACTGAATTCCGAGATAAATGAAAGGCGTTAATATTACCCAGACTAACTTGGTGATTTTTCTTCACTTTCTTCCATATATTTTTAAATATTTTATTCTTATATGCCAATTTCATATTCATTTTTCGGTCAGATGTTGTTTTTGTCTCTCTTTATCATCTTCGGGTAGCCAGATACCTCTGGCCTTGGAGAGACGCTAGCCACAGCCAAATTTGCGAGCTAAAAATATAATCTTTATTGTTAGTCTTTCCATTAGAGTGAAAAAAAAGAAACAGAAAAAGAAGGAATGGCGTTTGGTAATGTCAGCCCGGCCGGTAAATTTATGGCGCTTTTCTGCGGACTATTCCCTTCCTTTTCGGGCCTCACCACTGCCGCGGAAGACGATTGATAATCAAATAGTCCTTTATCAGAGATGAAAAACGACTAAGTGAAACTGAATGGAGTGGGGGGGGTGCAAAAAATTTCTTTTTGAAGATGCAAAAATTGAATTATATCAAAATGATACTGATAATGGAGCCTAAGAAAATTCGCTATTTTCAATTTGAACAATATTTTACAAGTAAGTGAATTATCATCAGCACTCTTCTTGGAAAACTGGAAAGATATTTTAATTTTCTGGTCCAACTTTTTTTTACTTGCAAAGAGTCCTCATGAATGGTCCCTCCCATCGCTACGCAGATATTACAGATTCGATGATGGAAGGGATTATATTTTGGCCCACTTCCAGATAAATACTTCTCCTTCTTCTTCTTCTTCTTCTTCTTCTTCTTCTTCTTCTTCTTCTTCTTCTTCTTCTTCTTCTTCTTCTTCTTCTTCTTCTTCTCCCTCTTCTTCTTCTTCTTCTTCTTCTTCTTCTTCTTTGGGTTGATGAATATCTATTTAAATACCTATTAATCGAATACACTAACCATTTACCAGAAGTCAAGAACAAATTATTGATAAAAATTCATTTAAACTTACATTTTTAACCGTCAAATTTTTGGGTGAACAATCCTCATCTTCCCCCTGCTACTACAACCAGAACTAGTAATGCTACTATCACTTTGTTTAGAATTCCTTCAAAATCGAAATTACAGGTGTGGACATATGGATGGTGGACGCATCGTTGAACTCATAGTCTTTGTTTTTTCTATATCAAAGTATATCTTTTCTTCAAATTTTCTTAGACATCTTTCTTTCTATCTTTCTTCTTCTTCTTCTTCTTTTTCTTCCCTGGGATTTTCTTTCTTTTCATTTGAAATGCTGTGTTTGGGACCAACTGATTTTGATGACATTATCCATTGCCTTCCGCCCAAATTATGTAGGATTATTGGGTTCTCGTACGATCACCTAAATTGAGTAACGTCCAGCCTGAACAGTACTTAGATTGGTGACAACTTTGAATTACCAAGTGCCAGAAACAAGAATAGTGATGTGACACAATTTAGGATGTTTTTTTAACACATGTTGCAATCTGTGGTATGAGAAACCTGTCCTAAGAACAGCTGATGCCGTGGCCAGCCTTAGGGCATTGGTTAACTTACATTATCCATGATTATAATAAACTGCTTCCTTTGTATTTGTAATCAGCATGCTCTGAGTTTCCCTGACTACTACCAGAATTGATTAGGGAGAGTGTTGAAAGTTTTAATGAAGCGGTGTCTACTCGATTACTGCTGCCTTCGAGGTTAATTAATAGTAATTATGGGTTTGATTTTGCCAGATGATTAATGAATGCATCGGCAGGATGGAGGCTTCTCAAAACCAGTGATTTCACCCATGTTCCCTCTGGCTTTAGTCAACAATTTGCGCAAAAATCTTGCACTGCACAAATTTTCTGTGATGAAATTATGTGCACACGAGATGCATGTAAACTTGAAATTGAAATTCCAAGATAATTTTGGTGTAGCCTGTAAGACATTCAACGTCAAATCAAATTTTAAGGAACTTTCCCTTGGTTGGCCTCTCAGATGCCGCTGAGAAAAATCACGTGCCTCTATACCAAACTCATGGAGATGTCCAAAATATTATGGCTGTATTTATAATGGTTTTGAAATTGAAAATCTTTTGATTTTTGATTTTACTCATTTTGCCCTTCAAACTCCTTTTATAGCTATTTTGATATGGAATTTACAAACTTTTAACCTTTTAGACTAGGTTGAATCTTTTGCGCAGAATACAAAGATCTAATTACATCAAATGTATCTTATGTACTTTTCATGCTCCATGGCTCTAAAAATAGCTGAGAATCTCAAAAGTAATAAGAAGATTCCTGCATTGCAAGCAGCTCGATCATAGTTTCTTTTCTTGTCATTTATAACATATTTGTTTAAACAGTAACCATATATATTACTCTTGTAAGAGTGTCAGAGAAGTAGTTTGAAATGGGCTCAGTTTTGGGGTATCTTCAAAATTGCCTATTTTCATGTCCTCATTCGACCATGCGGACAGTTAACCAACACTTTCACATTTTCACCATGTATTCTTATATATCGGAAAACAATCTGAGAAAAGTCTGGAGTTGTTGCTGAGCTTCATTGTTGAGTAATGATTTTTTTCTAATGCAAACGTGGCGTACGGAAAAATTCTTGGCTTGTAAGAGGATGACAATTCTTGACCCGACACTAATCTCAGCATGATTTCGTCACTGTAACTGGAATGTGCGTTTATCTATACTGTAAAGAGCAAATTTTTAGGATTTCCTACTTTTTTTTTCTTTTTTTTTTTGCTTGAAAATTATATCTTGGTCATTTCCTTCATGGTCAGACCGAGAAATTTGCGGCTACAAGAGCATGACAACTTAACTTTCAAAAAATTATAACTCCAGGAAGAAGCTAAGCAAGAAGACTAATTATTCATTCACTATTTTTTCAAGTCTTTGATGGTGATAGCAGGAAAAAAAGTGGTAATTATCTGGGAAAAATTTGGTCTTGATGAGCCTATTCCTCGAGTTATAATGTCTTTAAAGCTGAGCTGTCATTCTCTTGTTGCTGAAAACTTCTCGGCTTGACCAAGAATAACAAAGATACAATTTTTTAAATACAAAGATCCTGCAAATTAGTACTATATATATATATATATATATATATATATATATATATATATATATATATATATATATATATATATATATATATATATATATATATATATATATATATATATATATATATATATATATAAGTAGGCTTTCTGGTGACAAAATAACGCTCAGATTTCGGGAAGTGAGTTGGAGTAATTTGCTATGGAATGATTCTCATCTCTCGTGATTAATAAAACTGTAATGGCATGTTTTTATTTTATTCCAGTAATATATCAATCTTATTGATGTATGATTTTTTTGATACTTTGAAGACCTTTATTCAAATTGCTATTACATCAAATAAAACAGCAATAGGTATTTCTTATTTTTACATGATACGATGCGTACAAATGGGGTACTTGAAGACTAACTTCTAAACATTAACAGTCAGTTGAGATTAATTGTAATAAGTAGGATTATAATACAATATCATAACACAATTAAAAACATGATTATTAATTTATACATTGTTTAGATAACTAATTTTCTGGGTGCATAGTATTTTCATTTGTGCGTTGGTTGCAGAACATGCGGGCTAACACACCTTCATCTTAGAAGAAACCAATCTTTCGACCACTTTATCGAGACAAATGCTGTTATTTTCTGTACTTTAACACATGGATATCATTATGAATTTTGATGACTATTTTTAATCTGCAACTCATCAATATTCCTATTGTGTAGATTGCAAGGTAGCCGGTGTGTTTAAGCAGTGTTCTATATGGCCAAAAGCGACATGAGTGTGAGTCTCAGCAGAAGCTTAATCTTTATTCCTGATTCACACTATTTACTCACTGCCGTAGGATGACAGCTGGAGTTGTGATTTTTTCATCAATTTACGGTGAGGGAAAATTGTAGTCAAAAGTAAATGATAGTCATAGGCGTATTATGTATGACCAGCACTGAAACAAGACCAACAACGAATGTACCAGCTTTTTGCTGCTAAAAACTTTTTTCAACTTGGTTATTGAGTGGGCCTTACCTTACTGCTCATTCATTCACTCTCTTCTCTCTTCACAAGCATGACACAACGGTGTCTTTGTGAACATTTGAATCAGAGCACAGGGAAAACTGGATTCAAGCCTACCCGAAAGATATCATTGCGAAATGGATATAAACGACCTCAATCGGGATTCAAACTCGATTCGGCCGATTCCATTCCGTTGCAGAAAAAAAAACATTGTCATGTGATAAATCAATCACTGTCAAACTTTATATATATACGTATATATATATATATATATATGCATATATATATATATATATATATATATATATATATATATGTGTGTGTGTGTGTGTGTGTGTATATATATATATATATATATATATATATATGATTAAATATATATATGAGACAACAATGATAAATGTACGACGAACGTATGCATATGCATTAAATAAATATTTTAGTGTATAGCTTGATTCCATCGATAGAGCAGCTATAAGACGCGTAAAAAAATGAATGGTCCATTGAGGATTATACTGTTTCACTGGAAAAGGTTTTCAAATTTTCAAAGTAAATACACAGTCAGCATATATATATATATATATATATATATATATATATATATATATATATATATATATGTATATATATATATCTTTTTTTTCACAATCTGCACTCCTCCTCCGTCGCTAATAGTGTCATCCAAATATTGATTTACTTTTCATCAAGTCTTTCCTTTCTTCGCTTCAGATATCAATATCAAAGACGAGTGGTCTTTATTCTTCGACAATGTTCATCATCCCTTCTTAAAAACATCGTCTTTTCTAAGTTCTTCTATCGAAATCTCTATCGCCAACTAAGTTACATTATCTCTGAAAGAATGATGGACTTCGTTAGGAAAATTCGATACCATATTATCAAACCTCTGACAGGTCAATGGACCTCCATTATCTGTAATATCTAAATGGATATGTCACACGTTTAGTGAACTTATCACTCGCCATTTTGACTCCGGTGGAGTTACAGTCCAGTCAGAACTTATAAGATAAAAGGAAATTTTGTATACTAATAAGGGAAAAGATAGATAGATATGTGTGTGTGTGTTTATGTGCGTGTGTATGTATGTGTGTGTATGTGTATGTTTGTGTGTGTGTGTGCGTGTGTGAGTGATAGAAGTTCAAAATATACCCTGGATGGTATATGATTTTGTTGATGTTCAAATGGGAGACAAACATTTGAGAGAAATCCCCTGAAGTTATTTTAGTAGTCAATAAGACAGTGTTCTTTCTGGAAATATCAATTACTCAAAAAGACAGGTCCAGTTAGTCACTCACTAGGGACCATCACGTTCCCGACGTATTTTGGCAGCATGCTGTATTGGAGGTGATCAATTAAAAAATTATTAAAGAGTGTGATCAATCAATAGATTACTTCATTTGTTCGGATGGTAATCACTAAAAAAGTCAGAATGAAAAGAAACAAACATAAATACTGCCAGATCCAAATCGAAGGACCGATTTATAATAAACTTACGTTGTAAATTGAATCCACCAATAAAAACCAACTTTGTGAAGGGATTTGTTTTTCTTAATATGCATAATAAGGATTATTTGTTGGAATTCCCAACTTTCTAGCACCATTGGTGCCACCCATGAGCATGACACATACAGAGCCAGCCAGACTCACTTGAAAACTGAATGAATCTCGATGGCGACAGTTATGGTTGAAGGTTTCTAATCCATTATGGCAATGTTCCACCAGGAAATTTGGGATAAACCAACAGAATATAGATATTGGCAGATAGCGTACCAAACAGACAGAGTTAATATAAATACTAATAGAATTCGATAGAATACATGTGAATAGAGATCAATATAAACTGACTGAAATTGGTACAAACAAATTAAGAGGGATTTGAATAGGCGGAGATTGTTAGATAGATAGATAGATAGATAGATAGATATGAACTCACTGAAGATATGGACAGACTAAGGTGCCATTTTGCTTCTTTGCCAACACAGATATAATTTATTTAAAAGAAAGCTTCCAACTGGACTCAAACCACAGGCTAAAAGAGGTAGAACCAACTTTCCTATTGATTTTCCCCTGTCAAGCCATCCATAGATCGATAGATTGATCGGCCAAGTTACCCCGGGTTTTGTTGAAAGTTTCATTTTTTCTTAAGCCGTGTAAATCCTCGCATGCTAAAATAATATTTAAGCGAGTGCAACATGTAAAAACGAGAACCTGCCAAACGTGGATATATTTCCAATCAATCATTTTCTTTTTCCGTCGACAGCTTTGATCAATTACTGTCCAGTCAGGTGCCAAATATTGATCTGATTCTCTAGCGATAGATGCTCGTAAAGTTGCGATACAAACATTTCAAACACACGTGCAAAGAACACAAAAAGCAATGTTCATAGTGTGTTGTTATCATACTAGCATAGTAACCGTCAAATATGACAGGTTTATTGTCAAACTCCAAGTCGGAGGCTGCAGTAGATTTTGTTTTCCACCTTGACAAGAGCAACAATAATAATCCTAACCTGATATTGGGGGCAAACTTTTTCACTATTTGTCTGTCCCGTCACGTTAAACCCAATCTATTTGTTTGGTGCGTTTAGCGCACTGTCCTTCAGTGAACTGAGTTTTCACTCAAATCGACGACTTTGATTTGTAATTACTTTTGTAAGAGTCAGACAATTTTAATAGAATCTGTCATCTTGTAAAGACCTGTATTGTGAGTAACAAAGATAGCTCAGAAAATCATAGAATTTTTTATGGAATATTTACTCCAAATTAGATATAATGCAATGCACACCTAAAGTTTATGTTTTTTCTCAAGGAAAACGAGTATTTTCCAATTCATAAACTCTTAACAAGAATTCTAGTGTTTGAAATGAAGGTTGGGCATTGATGATTCATGATGAAACACAAGCTAAACTTCATTACGTATGTCTCTCTGGCAAAGATGGTTATCGTGCTCATTTCTTGAATCGGTGGTTCGAATCCACACGGCAATTACCATTTTTGAATTATAGTAGTTATAGTTGAAGACATCATGTGTACATATGAAAATTAAAGAAAACTAGAATCAGTAAGAAAAATGTCTACCCACACAATGTGTTAATAAAATTGTAAAAAAAGATAGAGCAAGAATATTTTGATACAAAATAGACGCAAAAATGATAATGTAGAAGCACAAAATAATATCTCTAGTCGTGTGTAACCAAATGTAACTATAATTTGTAAAATGAAATTGTTAAATTTTGCCAATGCGTTGAAGTTCTTTCTTTTATTTTGATTTTTAAATATTCGTGTTCATTGTTCTTTGAATTTTTACAGTTGTATCAACATATTCCGCAGGTACTCATTTTTCTCACTGTAATATAAAATCAACAGTTCTCGTCTGTGATTTGAAGTAATCAGCGGGTAATATGACTAAGTTGAACTTACATATCTACAGAAATGTGTTACACAAATGAGTTTACATTTGGATTTGCAATCTGTCTTGAATTAGGGTATCTGTGCGCTATGCTTTCAATCAAAGTGTCTTTCCTCGATCATCCGTCTAAGATCAGCGCGTAGTATCTGTGCATTTAACCTAAGATCAGTGGGATCTTTGCATTCATTAAGTATATATATATATATATATATATATATATATATAATCATAGTGGTTCTTCTGAAGCAAGTCACTTTTGTAATACTAGTTTATAAAATCTGGTAGCAAAACAGCATAAAAATTACGTTTTTTTTTCTGCATTTATATCAGCCAGGATCACTTCATTCACAGTGTATCTCAGGATTTGATGGAGATATCCGGAATTATTTTGCAAAGCAATGGAATATTAAATACATTCAGCAATATGTACTCACTTATCATCATCATCATCATCATTATCATCATCATCATCATCATCATCATCATTATCATCATCATCATCATCATCATCATCGGTCTTTTATTGTCCGTCATTGGACATAGATCTTCTCCAAGATTTACCAGACCTCTCTATGAGCGTTGCACTGCCAATACTTTCTGGGCGTGTTTAGTTTTTCTCTTAATCTTGTATCTTACCGGTTTCGTTCACGGCTCTAATCCATGCGGTGAGTCGTGATGTCCATTGGTTGTCTGTCATTCTTGCAATATGACCCAGCCATTGCCATTTGAGTTTCCTAATGGATTCTGTGCTGTCTCGGTCTCCTTTCCCCTGATTTATTGATCTGTCAATGTTGAGCATGCTTCTTCAGTGTGTACGTTTCATGATTCAGTTTGTCTCCTGCCTAAATTCCATGTTTCAACTCTAGGTGACATTAGTTGTATACTCCTCTTCTTAGGACCAAAAAGATTTCCTTGTTTTTGAAGCTAGGGCTTGCTTTATTGGAGGCTTGCCATCCTAGAGTGATTTTTGCTTGTTTTATTTTACTTTTGAGGATTTCATTGACATGTGTCTCATTTCCTATGTGATTGTTGCACATGATCTTTGTTATGCTAAAGTTCATGTGTAGGCTGATTTCTTCTTCTTCATTCAGTCCATTTCATATTGGTGGAAAGTCGAAGGGGTTCTCTGCAAAAAGGACGATGTCGTCTGCAAATCTGAGGTTGCATGGGTAATTGCTGTCGGTTCCTTTATTTCCCCAGTTTAGGTATCTGAGATCATCTCGAGACAGGCGTTGTCGCAGCGTTGGAGCTGAAACGACTCAGAGTCCATATAGCCTGATAAAGGAGCTGCTGTGACTGTGTATATGTTACAATACTCTGACATATACTTGGTTTTCATCTTGTAGAGTATTAGCCTCGATGACTCGGAGAATTTCTACCAAGTTGAAGGTCTTTTTAAAGTCGATAATTGCTATAGCAAGTGGCATTTTGTATTCTGCTGCTTTATGTTTCAGTCGATTTATCAAATGGAGATGCTCAATGGCCGAGTAGCTTCTTCTAGAGCTAGCTTGCTCCCGTAGTTGGTTTTCCATCTAGCGTTTTCGTGATTCGGTTGGTGATGAAAAGTTTGCAGTTGAGTGAATTTAATGGGCTCTAGTTGTTGTGGTCTCCTGGGTTTTCTTTTTTATACATCAGCATTATGATCACAGCATTCCAATCTTCTGGGACATAAGTTGAATAGAGTAATCAGTTTCCTAGTAATGATCATAGCAACTTTTTCGAGTAGATCAATGGTGAAGTTATCTTTCCGTTTTTTGTTTGATGGCTTGTTTCACCTCTCATGGCGTAACTTTTGGGAAGACATCGAACTGATTGATTACCTCATGCACATCCTGTTCATTGTTTTGTAATCCTTGATTGGAGGAATTGAGTTTTAGGAGAAATCTTGAGCACGTTTTACAATCTGGTCCCCGTCTTTTGTTATGTCTCAATTTTCTTCGAGTTTACTTGTTATTTGTTTCTGTCTTGAACTGAGAGTTCTGTTTATAGCTTTGATGCCCTGACATTTTCAAGTATTCATTTGGTGATAGCTGCCGTGTATCTTTTGTTCTCTCTTCGTTTTTAGGTTTTTTTTTTTTATTTAGTTCAATTGCTTCATTTTCTCTCTTGTTGTTGTCAGTGGCTTGAGAATTCAGCGTTTTTTCCATGAGATTTTTTGTCTCATCTGGGATGAATATAGTGGCGACCTCAATTACAGACACTGTTATTTGTTGAATTCAATGATGTTATTGTCGTTCTCTTCAGGCTCGGTGAGAATTTTAAGTCTGTTTTTCAGATCGAGCTCGATAGAGCTCTTTTGGTACGTTCAGTGGTTGCAGTTTGGTGTAGAACATTTTTCTGTGTTTTTTGTTGATGTAAAATTACATTTTACATTTTTATCATTCTGTGGTCGCTACCTACGTTGACTTCATTTAGGGCTTTGATATCTTTGGACCTCGTGGTTTTGAACCCGTCCTCAGTTTTGCATTCCGATCCAACGTTCATTCCCTTGTCTTACCTGTGCGTTGAAGTCTCCCATGATGACATAGAAGTGTTGTTTTTTGTTGTTGTTGTTTTTGGTATCTTGAATTAAAGAGTTTAAGTCAATGTAGAAGTTTCCTCTCTGGTTGACTTCGAAATGGAAGCGCAGACGTCGATGATATTGAGTTTGTACCTCATTGAGAGTTGTTCGTTGACAATGGCTATGCGGTCAAAGACAGCTTTGAAACCTACCCTGTCGAATTTGAGTTCCTCATTGATGAAAAATCCTACTCGTCTTTGTTGTACTTTCTCTTCTCTGTGGTTGTAAAGAAGGTGTTTGATCTTTAGTTCGATCAGTTCTTCTCCGGCTCTTCTCATTTCACGAATGCCGATTAGGACTCATCTGATGTTTTTGATTTAGACACCTTGTGGGTGCCAATGTATAATGTTGTTCTCTTGGAGAGGGTTCTGGGGGTTGTTTGAGTAGTCGCTGGTTGGTGTACATCACTCCCACCCACGGAAAGTGATGTGACATTTTGGAACAAATGACCCAGCAGCAACGGATATTTTCTTAGTGTAGTGTTTGGTTAGTTGTCCTTGGAGCACATCACCTTCACCCAAAGCAACACCCTGACTTAATTTCCAATATCTAAACTATGAGGCCCGTCCAGAAAAGAACCAACTGTTTTGAATATCTCGAGAATCACTTGGCAAAACATGCCATCATCGGAGTCTGCCAGCACATCCGGAGATTTTGCTCCCTATCACTTATGACCCCAAAAGCTGGATTTGAATATCTACTACACAATCATAATCAAAAAAAATTTGGTTTCTGACCTTTGCTTTATTGCCGCTGTTGTTGTTTTTTTTTTGTTTTTTTGTTGTTGTTTTTTTGTTTTGTTCTTTGTTCACAAAGCCGTATATAAGCATGTTTATGTACGAGGTCTGTTCATCGAGCGAACTTTCCGAGCGGTGCACAAATATAACGTTTCAGATTGCTCATTACCCTGACCTTTTTGACTCATCTGATTTGGCAAAAAAAAAGTGTCTGCAAAAATGAGTTTCCCCATTTCGAATGGGATTTCACACAAACACTTTGTTCTTCAAAATACTTTATTTTCCAGCTTGGAGAAAAAAAGCCAAGTGCATGAGGCACCCATTCACTCAGGCACGTGAATCTAAAAATTCAAGAACGTAGTTCAATTTATATTTTTTCTTACATAAGGTCAAGGTCACTGCTACATAATATGTCCTTGTATATATGTGTAAATAAACAAAAAGGCACTTATTTTATGAGTTGCATAATGAATTCATGGTAAGTGATGATGTTTACTGTCATCGTAGGTTCTATCTCAATAGAGAGATTTTATACACATATAGAAAGAAACGTTTAAAAATCGTTTACGCAGTCACTTACGCATTATTGTGTGTGGATAATCAACACTATACCGTTTTGGACCTAATGATGTTTCCCCTACAGCCTTTTGGAATTTAAAATAAACTTACGACAGTAACAGAAACAAAAGTTTTTAAACCCTTTGCAAAAGCACTATTCTCTCTTGCTCTCTCTCTCTCTCTCTCTCTCTATATATATATATATATATATATATATATATATATATATATATATATATATATATTGCTCAAAAGCTTGGATACCCAACAGAAAAATCATGATGGGATTTTCATCAATTCGAAAATAGCACATTCTTACTAGATAAGAAATATTTCTTAACTTGAATTGAAAAGTTTCCATTTGCAAAGAAAGTATTTTGTTATACCATTGCTTCCGGAAGGTATTAATGCAGTTGACCAAATCTGTATTGACTTCTTGTGTCCAAATTGTTGTGATTAAAAATGATCTATAGTGGTAATGTCAATCGATGCGATCTTTCGGTTCATGATATTCCACAGATTCTTTGTCGGAGTCCTATGAATTGGGCCACTATTCAAAGTTCCCGATGATACTGAATCATCATTTTACACATTTAAAGTATGGTATAAATGATTCGCAGTATCACATGAAAGTGTTATAAATTCAATTAAAGATTTTTTAAAAACATTTCCTGGGTTTCAATCATCATTATTATCACTATCATAATCATTACCATCAGTCTGTTAACGTCCATCGTGGGATATTGACCTTCCCCCAAATTCGCCAGACCCCTTTATCATGGGCATTGCGGAGCTGGTACTTTCTGAATCTATCTAGCTCATCATTTCATTTTACTTACTCTTCGCCATAATGGGATCAACGTTGTGATTCGTTATGTACTGCAGATGTCTGTCATTCTTGCCACATGTCCAGCTCATTGCTATTTGAGTTTTCTGACAGTTCCTATGATGTCACGGGTTCTGTCTTTTCTCTGATATACTGTTCTGTCTTATTATCTCTTCAATTGAAGTTGAGTATGATTCTCTCAAGTGCATGGTTCTCAGGTTGAGGGTCAATCTTTTGGTTCAGTTCCAGATTTTAGCTTCATGCGTGACTATCGATAGGATACATTGGTTAAATATCCTCTTTCTTAGGGTTAGTAGAATTTTCTTGTTCTTAAAAGTCGAGATTGCTCTACTGAAAGCTGACCAACCTAGTATGAGTCAGCAATTGATATCTTCTTTTTTTTTCTTTTATATCATTCCATGAAGATTTGCTGTCCTAAGTAGATATAGTGGTCATCTTTCTCAAGCTCTGTATTTTTGATTTCCTTCAATTTCGATCATTGTGTCCCCAACATGTTTATTGTACATATATATATATATATATATATATATATATATATATATATATATATATATATATATATAATAAAGAAAAGATTTGTTACATAAACACGTTTATGTTTCTGTTTGGCACTTTATGGAATAAACCCATTGCACATCAGATATTGTATTATATTATTATTGCATTCCTGGTGTGTGTGTATATATATATACATACATATATATATATATATATATATATGTGTGTGTGTGTGTGTGTGTGTGTGTGTGTGTGTGTGTGTGTGTGTGTGTGCTCACAGGGACATCCGGCATTGCCCGTGAAAAATGATCTTAAATTTGACAACACTGTCAAAAGTATGTTTTTTTAATATATTTCTCCGTGGACAACATAGCAAATGGATTACATTCACCGCGAACAGATTCTTTACTCCAAATCTGCAGAGTTCACTGAATGTAGAAGATGAATATGACGTAATGTTTTTGTTATTTTTTTTCATAAGCAAGAGCCACGACTGTATTATTTTCTGCCATCATGATTCTTGGTTGAGTGATTCTTGGTTTTTGCAAATAGTATATAGGGTGCCTCCATCATTTTCACTATTCGTAATTTTGTTGTATGCATAGTATTTTGGGGTGTAACCATTCAAATTGGCTGTGGCCGTCGTTACTATGTTATGTTGTCTATTTGCTTGACCAATTTCCTTTCATACATTTGTGTTGGTATTCAATAAATCTTGTAAATATTTTCTTTTTGCTTTCACCAATGCAAATTGCTTCACAAGAGCAGAATAGTTAGTAAACACCAAGATGATAGTGCGATGTAAGTTTTGATTTGTTGTTACTTAGATTCAGAGGTGAAGTCAATATGGCTTTTACGTTTCCCTCTCTCAATTCATTTCAGTTGTGAAAATAGATTAAAAAAAACTTTGACTATATTTTTGATTATGCTTCGGTCGATATTTGAGTTGGGTTTCATTTCTACGATGGCTAACAATGTCGAAATATTACAAATAAAAACAAATAGATATTACTCTCGCTGCAAAGCAATATATATATATATATATATATATATATATATATATATATATATATATATATATATATATAAATTAATAATTACAATGCAATTAAATGTGTCGTAAGGGTCTTAACCCCTAGTTTATTTAAAATACTTCATCTGATGAAGATAAATACACTGGTTCTCGCTAGTTAAAACTTTAGTAATAATGATGGCTGCTGATGTTGCTGTTGATGTTAGTTCATTTATTCACCGTGTATTGTTTTTTACCGATAACATTCATGCACACAAATATGCTTACAGACAACTAGATTTATATGTATATCAGAATATATACATATATATATGTGCATGTGAGTATATGCCGAAGTAAGGTTGTAGAATTAGTGTTAAACTTCGTAAATACTAAGTATATTGTAAATCAGTATTCTGAATGTATATTTATCTTATTTTGTCACAAGGTCAAAGAGGTGGGGCACTCATCGATGATCGAACTCATTGCAAGAGAAATTGACTTGTTAACCATTACTACACTGATTGTGAAACTTGGGATTCCATAAAATTACTGCAATGTTCATGGATTTCACAAAATCCCTAGGAATTCCACGAAATCACTACTTTCACAATCTTGCTGTAACATATATACGTTCCTTTTCAATCTCTAACCTATTTTTTATTTTCTTCTTTTCCTTTCTTTCTCTATCCACATTCTGAATCTGTTAATGTAGCTGCATGGAAATAGCGAAGGAAGCAAACCTTTTTATTGCTACCTTAGTTACCCTAGAATCTCAGCCATCCTTGTAAATGGTCAATATAAAACTGCAGCAATATCAATAGAACGTATTATCGTGCCTTGTCATGAGACCGATTTGTTCTTTACAAATGGCCAATACTCATGCTATACTGCATGAATTTTGGATAACGAACACCTTTGAAATGCTTTATTGCAATTACGCGCCTATGTCGTATTAAGGAAGTTAATGCTTATGGAAACACTTTGAGAATCGTCTCAAAAGCAGCATATAAGATATTTCCATCCAATACTCTGCTGTGTCACGGGAAATAGTATATATATATATATATATATATATATATATATATATATATATATATATGAAAAAGGACACAGGTCAGGGAAGTCACTCAATACAAACCGTCATGTGACTAATGTCATGGCAGCATGCTGCGCTTGCGGTGATCAATTTAAAAAGAATAGAAAAGGGGATGATTAATGAATAAGTTATTTTTAATCCACTTTTCCCTGCATCTCTGTCCTATCACTAACTACTCTAAAAAGTACCTAGTCATTGGCTGGCTACAAGAGTTGACACTGAATAGATTGATTTTATGAGCACATAGGCAAACCCACCTTTCAAATATACCTAACCTGCCCAAACGGTGCAGAAAAAAACTCTTACCGCTATTGCTAATCTTCATAAGGATCCAGTAAATTAAGCAATCGTTTATTTATGGAGTTACATAAAATCTAATGATGGAAAGTTAATTTCCTCTTTACAAGACAAGTATTTTTCAACATAATCTCTTCTTCCTTGCTATCAACTCAGTGGTGCATACAAATTGATTGGATATCAACAATGATTGAAATTTAGCAAATAAGTACGTGTCAGTCCGCAGATCTCGATCCTAGGAATAGGGCATATATATGAATAAAAACTTTTTGCGTACACATAATCTCTGTCTGTCCATTTGTCGGTCTCTTCATATATATATAAATATATGTATATAGAGAGAGAGAGCGAGAGACAGGGAGAGAGTGAAAGATGATAATGGTATCAGTAGGATAACAAGTTAATGAAAGACTATTTGAAAAAAATTCAAAATTAGGATCTGAATGACTATGTGCCCAGAAGCAGTCTACACAAGGATGATATCCTTTGCTTACTTTAGGACGAGTTGTGAAAGTTTGTAATGAAAGCTATCTTGGATTGAGACGTGGTTATTACAATGTTTGTTCTACTTATTTTATAGTCTGTAAGAGTTTTATCTTGTGCAATTTTTTTTCTTTCATGAAATTAGGTAAGCTCTTTCCAATTCGACGGGAGAAATAAATATTTTTCCATAAAAACTAAGTAAGATACAACGGAATACGAAATCTTTTGTGCGCACATTAATTTCTCTTCATGTATTGGTTGAACAAAATGTGTGCACGCACCCTCCTATTTAGTTAGAACTATGGACGTGGATTGATTAGCAGCCTGACAAGTGTAAACATATTTTTGTCAATGTGCCATTTGAAAGGAAAATCAATAATCTTTAAAGCTCTTTATGGCAGGAATCAATAAATTCTAAAGTTTTAGAACTGTCCTTGGGAAAAGCATTCATGTACGTGTCTTTTGGCTGTATTCCATCGCCAGACATCTTGACCAGACAAGAAAGAAAATACAAGTATGGAGTACCCATTGAGAATTGAACAGGCTAACCTGAAGTCGTGGTATTTACACTATCTCGCTATATTTGTTAGTTAATATCAAGGTCTCGTTGAAAGAGTACGTGATGGGATTCGTGAAAAACGTCGTCTGTCAAATTTCCACCGGAAACGGTTGTCTCCTTGCTTCTTTGCATCATTTGCCAATACTGTCATTCATTTCTCATATTGTCAGATTAACCGTAATCCATATATATATATATATATATATATATATATATATATATATATATATATATATATATATATATATATATATGGATGTATAGTACCGAACATTTAGTGTTCACATTCAGATTGGAACTTTTGGATATGTTTATAGCTTATCTCCCAAAGGCCACTGCACACAAATATTAAACGAATGTTCTCTTCGTACATCCTGTTTAATTGTTTTTCTTCTGAGTAGCAGTTCTTAACGAGGAATCTAGGCAGAATGATCAAAATGTTGTCCGTCATTTTACAAAGCGTTTCCACTTTTCACAAAATGTTTCATGCATTTACCAGAATCATTCAACACAGAAATGAAATATCTGATTTTCACATTCTTTGGAAATCATTTTGCATCTGAAGTATTTTGTACTTTTGCTTTGTACCGCACAACATATATATATATATATATATATATATATATATATATATATATATATATATATATATATATATAACTAATATTCCATCTTATATATTCTACGGAACAATATTATCAGATCATTTTAGGATCACAAGGGCGGTTAAATCTATTGATGTTATACCGAAAATTGTTCTTTCAGCTGTAACAATGGTTATTCAAGGTGGTGAAATCAGTAATTTTTTAGACTATCTAATAAAGCCATGAATAGACATCTTGATCCCTTTAAAACTTATCAGTTTGACCATAGTAGAATAATCATAAAAATGAAAGAATATGTTAATGAGAGTACAAGAACAGAATAAATGAATAGTATATATAAAGATAAATCAATTAGAATTAACGTTGGAGGAATTACGTAACCAAAAAATGTGGACCCAGTTTGTGTTCGTGTGAAAGATCATTGTATCGACTGAAACCAGGGAAAGGGGAAAACATTTTTGCCCTAGTTTATTTGTCTGACTGATAGTTGGGCGGTGTGGGAGAATGCCATGTAATGAATTGTCTATGTATATTAATGGAATTGCTTATTGAGGTGTTATTTCCTGCTAGAAATTAGTTTCGTTTTGATTCAATAAATTTGTTTTATAAAGATACTTTCTTTAATTATCAAAAGTAAAAAAAAATGCAATTGATGGAAGCTTGATGGTATATGAAGTGGAAAAATTAACTTTAATGTCAGTGTGTGATATTGTCAGTGGGTGGATTGTCAGATTCTTCATTTGAATATGTTGGTAGAATCAATCCAAAGCAGTTTTTTCTGTGTTCTTGGCATTCTTAAAGATCACATCATAAGTTGGTTTGCATGCAGTCTGAGATTAAAACCGACTGAACAGATTTAATATTCACAAAGGTGAACATTCAATAGAAGTAACAGCGTGTAACATCTGTTGTGATACTTACTGATCCCTCAGCGTTGGATACGTATTTTGGGTAACCCACGTAAGTAAACCCTGTTTTGAAGAGTAAATATATATAAATAAATAAGATGTAAAATGATAAATATGAGGTATGAAATAATATTCATTAATGATACACATAACAAGCTATATAAAATGACAAACTACACGTATTACATAAGCTATATAGTAAAACATTGCTGAAAGGGAGGTAGTGCTTTATCAACACTATTGAGATGCCATGTTAATATATCTGTTTTGATTTTAAACCTCCCAAAACAGTTACATGGTAAACAACTGATTATCCCAACAAAAGAAAAATTCATGTATTGTACTGTAATAATAAAGAACATGTAAAACAGGGGGAAACACTGAAGGAAATTACATTGATTGTTTTGACAGATATTGGCAAATAAGTGACTGGAGTGACACAAAAAAACATTTTGAAAGAGTTGTTCATTATTTAGTGTCTTTTATTAAATGATTTATATGGTTGCTGAATCTCATCTTGAAACTTGTGTCAAAGATTCCTGTATGAAATTTACTGTCGTTTGCTTCTTCGATGGAATTAGTGGTTGCTTTGTAAATTATGTTTTGTATGCGTTTGGTTTGTTTTGTTGGACATGGATTATGGTATCTGCAGTTGCAATCTATTTTGTGGCTATTTTTCTTTTGTTTATTCAGTATTATTCTGTTGTTGTGATTTTGTATCATTTTAGTTATATTATCTATGCATGGTAGCCTATTTTAAAGGTTTTCTCACTGTAATATATTATCTTTCAGAATTTTTTGTATTAGATTTAGAAATATTTTATCAATGATAATTCTATATTTGAATTAAATGGGGTATTAGTTTTGTAATATTCAGGGGGTGATATTTCAATTCCAAATTCAATTTATTTTGTTTTAAGACGTTCGTGTTCAAGCTGCAACTTATTGAATTTCCAGCTCTCCATGCCTTTTTCATTGCAAAGACACTAAAGCGAAAACTAAAGTTAACGGTTATCTTAGCTTCCGTAAAATTTTGAGCAACTTATCAGTTCAGTGATTTTGTTTGTTCTTCTCACCATTGCCCACGGATTCTAGTGCAACCAATGCTGCTTGAACTAGCATAGTCTTAATGCAATGAAAGCATAACACTTCACATGCAATAATCAAACACAAACATATTCTTTTAATGTGATAAACAGTTATTTGAAGTTGTATTTACTAACTTCCAGATTTTTTACTTTCCTTTTTGCTTCCACCAAAACAAATTGATTTTTAGAACTGCTCCATTCTCAACTTCTTGTCGCCGAATCTCTCATGCGACAACATAAACAAGCCTTTACTATTCAACGCAATACACATATGTATAATTCGGCACGTACCCCAATCTCCTAATTGTACATTTTGTAATTACGGCAATCAAATTAGATTATCCTTTGGGGAAATCAGAATTTGAACTAAGTTGAGAGTAAATAAATATTTATTGATATACAGGACGCCTGTTAATTTATTTTCTGTTGGAGCAACTGAAATTATCAGCACAACAATTTGGTCCCATCTTAATTAACCGAAGTAAATACAACTGGATCTTCAGATATGAAATGTTAAAATTGACGGTTTTAAATGTCTATATAGCAAAAGCTAACGTATTTCCTAAACATTTGGATGTAGGGCAACATTTTAAAAGATAAAATATTAGGTTCTCGTACATGAAATGACGTTTTTTGACTTCATAGACAATAATGCTAAGAGTGAAAGATTCACGAAGGTGATTGCATTTTTTTGGAGATGTAAATAGAGATATCAATTGCTATCATTGAAGGTTTGTCTAATAACCTTTTAATAAATACTGCTCATTTTTTCTTGAAATTTTATAGAATTCTTTTGGTTTACCGGTCATAGATTTACAAACAGCTATCTATTATTGTCCTATCATTGATAAGAAGTTCAAAATTCTCGAAAAGGTGATAATCTATCGTTGAAATGTTAGGTTAGAGGATACTGCAAGACTTAACATCTTAATTCTCCAAGTTTAGATACAGTCGGCTGAAGATAATGCGTTTGGGAACTGACTAAGTTCAGTTGGCACCAATTTTCAAACTTTTGAACATTTTCTATTTGTCTGAGATGACGTAATGTGGTCAAAAGGTGTTCATAGTTTGTTGTCCACAGCTGCCGATAATTCCTCCTCACTAAAACAGGTATGGACTTCCTTTAAGGTGTATTATTTGAACTCATATATCCAGACTTGAAGCCAATGGATCAAAGCCGAAAAGTTCGCACTGTAGTTATATTCACTCCAAATGCTTTGTGTAATCAGCTACTCAAACAGCATTATGTCCCTATTTGAAATCCTACCGGAGGATCAGTCTAACTTCTTGGGTAGATTTCACTAATGTTAAAAGCTCAAAAACCTCCAATGATAACGAATTATATCTCTATTTACATTGACTCTCTGCAAAAATCACATTTATATTAATGAATTTTCCACTTCCAGCCTTATTATCTATCATGTAAAACAAATGACATTTCATGTGCAACAAACTGATAGTAACAAAAACACAAATAATGTCACTAACTGCTGCTGCAATTTCTGAAATATAATGCATTGTGTCAAGTAACAATTTTTATTTATTTATCTTTTAGTTTAATTAACTGACTTCTTCTGTCCATGTCTTTCCTTCTTCTGTCATTCCTTTCTTTCCTGTTTTTAAAACGCCCGATTCGCTTCCTGGATATTGTGAAAATTCCATTAGAATAACATTTCAATCCGTTCAATTTTTCCCCGGTTTGGGTCTCCACGTCGGATATGGAAGTGAACCCCCTCCGGGCAAAAGGAAGTCGTCGGCCGGACAAGACCGGATGTTCATTATTGTGGTTTAGCTAATTACGCATGTGCAAATAAATTGTCTGTGTGCATTCAACTGAGAGGCGATTATTTCACCACGTTGCTTGTGCCCTGGCCTCTATCGAACCAAAAATCGATCCGATTCAGGGAACCTGACAATTCTATCCGGAAGCAGATTGGAAATAAATGAATGGAGAAGAAACAACCTATTCTTCACTGATATTTTAGAATTCTTTAATTTAATATTATCTTTTTCGTTTATTATTTTTATTTATGATTTATTGATTTTTGTAACAAATAACGAGAGGCTGGATATGTGGATGTTTGCTTGAATAGTGTGAAAATGGAAAAAAATTACCTTGTGTAGTCGGGGAGAGACGATATTTATAACCATTAATATTTTCACTTTTGTTATAACTTCCTCTCAGCATCAAAATTATTCTGGTTTATTTTTTATCAAATAAAGAATTTTAACTTTTATTTTTCATATATTTTTTACTAGTATTTTCTTTCATCTTAATTTTAGTTGCTCTTCATCGCAACTATCCAGGCGGTCAGTCAGTGGCACTGGATCAACAGAGTGGATCAGAAATAAAATTAATGGTTGACAATGACTCATTTGATAAATAAAATCAAGATTTTACTGCTGCGACTAATGATACTACCCAGGTGAAACACTGGCTGAGAGATATCAGAGAAAATGAAGGGTAGGTGTGATCGTTAAATTTGATCTTCTGTCATTTTTTCTTCTACATTTGTTATTATCTTAGAATGTTATTATCACTATCATCATCATTTTAAATGATTTTTATATCCCTCAAATGGAGTGGCTCTTAGTAGGGATCGATTGAGTCTATCCAATAATCTAGTATGCTCTTCAGTGTCCTTGCTAACTTCAATAATGCTCCGTCTCGATAGGTTCCATTCTCCGCTATTTCGACTCATTCAGTTCTCTTACCTGTGATACTCTAACTGGTGCCTTACACTTGACACCAGCGGACAGAAACTCTTATCACCACACAGAAAGGGCTGTGAAAGTTTTTCTCTCTCTAGATATGTTCTCTCAGAATCAACTTTTTCATCCCCCCTTTGACTATTTTTCCCATGTCCATTCAGTATTATTTTAAGGGGATGTCTGGTTGTTATTCTTTTTTATATTTTCTCAACATTTGCATGAGATGGTTTAAATGCCATATTGTTATGAAGCATTTCCCTCTTGAATGACCAACACAAGAGGTTGTGAAGGATAGTGGTGCTATTGAAATGAAACCCGTAATCTTAACAAATTTGTTGGATTCAGTCAGCTGCTTATCTTAAATATGTCAAGTTTAACAAAATATAGGACAATGGCACTTTAGCTCGCTTCAAAAAGTACCTCACGCACTCATATCAGCATCTCATCAATTTTTCCCCAAACCTACATAATCCACTATGTTCTTTATAATCTCATCCTTCCAGAGGTCACAGGAGGACCCAAACATGGAATTCACGGGGTATGACAGACCTGAATGATACAATGAAAAAGAAAATGCTCAAGACGTGAAGAATGACTCACTCGGTTATCATAAAAGCGACGATCACACAGTACACAAGCCCATTCGATGGGTTTTCACTACCTGGCTGAGTAACCCCATCATTCGTTGTATAGACCCCTCTGATTGATTACTGAGTTTAAAGCTGTGCAATATTAAATATGGCTAAGGACTTTCCGAACAGACATCTTATGCTGCTACAAGCAACAGCTGCATCAGCGGCATTAGCAGCATTAGTAGTAGTAGTAGTAGTCATAAGCATGTGAGAACTTCCTCTGAGGCGACAAAAGGCTTGATTTACCTAAAAATAAAAGTTGACAGTTTTGCCCGAATAACACTGATTTTTACGAAATTTAAGACGTCTTGCCCAATTTTATTTTTCTGGCTCCTACATCCATGGTGGTAGTAATAGTAACGCAAGTATTTTGCTGATGTTATGCTTATATTTTGATAGATTACAGAATTATTGAAAGGTGTCGATCTCTCTTTATATCTTTTGACTCTTTCTATCGATCTGCTCATACATTTGCTGCCTTCAATGATTTCAACATCTTCTAATTTGCAGACAAATTCAGTTAATTTAATTATGTAATACCACAATTGAACATTTGTTTTGATTCCTATTGCAGTATTGACGCGTGTTTATAAAGGAAAGTTCAAATTAACACGTCCAATATTCTTAATTCGAACTGTTAATCAGTTCGTTTGAAAAAGAGTTGGTATTTGAAGAGTCAGTTTATTATTTGGTGACGATAAAAAAAAATGACCCCCATTATACTGATCTCTCACTTCAATGACAAAGACTCTGAGTACAGAATAAAACCCGCACTATGCACGCAAAAAAATTGTCTTTTCATATCCTTTTATTTACACCCAATTTTGAGTTTTATCTGTATCTCTTGCATAGGCCTGGCTTGTCACTTGAGGGTCTGCAACTGACGTGGCAAAGCCTTCCAAATCTTCGTTCGCAATACCAAGCCATGATACAATGCATTGAAGTGTATCTGTTTGACTCACCTAAGTACTTGAAACAATAGTTTTAAATGTAGTCACCAAGGGAAGATGTCAGTATATCGCGAAATACCAACAGAGCAGATGTTTCAGTCATGAAAGGATCAGTTTATTAACTATCAACAAAAGAAAATAGACCTCCCACTTCGTTTTGGGAGTTTTCCCGAACAGAAAAAAAACTGCTTCAGGTTTGCATTTTTTTTCTGTCTGCACTCATTTATTCAAACATATTTGCAGGTTAAAATATGAAAGGTGTTGTTGGTCTACAGACTGAGATAGAAACAAAAAAGTATAGCGGAACCATTTTCCCCTTATAAAGCAACAGACACTTCATAAAAAGATAGTGAACACCTACTCAAAGTACGAATGCTTTCAAGCATTTGAGTTAAATTTGCTCCAACATAAAGAGAAGAATGTAAAGCAACATAATGTTTTTGATATTTTCTAAGAAGAATGCAATTATAAAATTATTTCAAAACCTCCGTCATTTGTTAAAGGTATGAGTAAATTTGTAAATGATAAACATTAGAGAATTATAGAACATTTTTATGTTTTCTCTGATCCACTCTTTCAATTTAATTAATCTGCTCGTGCACTCGCTGCCTTTAATAAAACCAACATCTTTTAACATGTGGACTGAATCAGTTAATTAATTAATCAGTACTGCACTTTCTTTGATTTTTAGTGTTGTAATAATCTACGTTTTACGAAGGGAAAGATTCTATAAATGCCATTCTCTACCATTCAAAATATTCAATAAGATTGCTACTAATGGAGCTGATATCACAAAGCATGGAGAAGTAGCAATGAGAAATGGAAGACATTTGTACATTTGATTATCACGTAAAATAGTAACATTCTCATGCAATCATCATAGAAGAGATTTTTTGATACTTTATTGTATCAGAAACAGACAACAAAACTGACATCAGAGCAATCAACATAGGTTTTTTTCAGTTTTTACATTGGTCTGGCTGGCTATGCAGTTATGTAACAAGCGTAAAGGCCGCACTAATGGAACTAAAAGACTGAAATCTTGGATATTTACTCCTCATTATGTCCAGAAAACCTTTTTTCTGTTCTTTTTTAGGTTTTTAGTGAAGGGTTCAATTTGCAATTCTATGCTAATTTGATCCCTCAGATTGTGTCTGGTAGCATTTACGTTAGTCTTTTGGTAATTTAAACGTTTATAATGACCAATGACCCACAAAAGGTGAGAGAAATCACTTCTTCATTGAAGACCTCTTTTCATTTCTTTTATATTGATCATACCGACATACTTCAAAAAACTGTTGGTGGCGTGACGGTTACTATTACATTTTATATATATATATATATATATATATATATATATATATATATATATATATATATATATGGGCGTGTGTGTGTGTGTGTGTATATATATATATGTGTGTGTGGGTGGTTGCACTGTACTTGAAAATATCAAAAACAAGCAGATTTGTTCTATTTTTTACATGTTAATTTAACGTTCGGATTCTTTTAATAATTGTAATAATTGCAGCATTCCCAAATAGCCAAGATATTTGTGTTTTATATGAGTTATGATTGTTCATTGAAAACCAAAAATCTCTGCAGATGTACGTTTCCTGAGTAAATAATTATTGATATACTAGTTTATTTGCACCGTCAAAAATGATGGCATCTATGAAATATATTGATATACGAATTGCATTTTATATACGTAGGTAATATTGATGGGTATTGCGGAAAGAGTGGAATTTTGTTGATCATAAACATTTTTTTTCGCCATTACTTTTTTATATTTTTATAATCATTTAAATTCTTTTTTTTACGTCATCCACGTGCTTCATAATTGTGCCTTTGTGGCGTACTAGATTTAGTTAATACGCAGAACTGGAGAAAGTGGACCACTACATTAACCTAGGACAATGAATCTCTATGAAATCCTCAAAAATAATCAAGCTAAGAATCACATTACGTTGGCAAGCTCCCATCTTCAAGAATAAGAAAATTTCGTTAGTTATAAAAAGAATGGTATACAAACAATGTATTATCCCGGTAGTCACCTATGGAGCTGAAACATGGAACCTAACCAAAAGACTGATCTTTAAACTGAGAAGAATGCAACGTGCACATGAGAGAATCATGCTCAACCACATATGGGTATATCAGAAAGGGACAGGAGTCCGAGATATCATCAAATCTATCAGAAAACTTGAACGGCAATGAGTTGGTCATGTTGCAAGATTGACAAATAACAGCTTGACCTCACAACTCACAACTCCCCAGAGACCTTATGCGAAACTAGGGGCCGACAAAATATAAGATGGTATGACTATCGAGATAAGTTCAAAAAATACTGGCTCCGGGACGCCCAAGATAGAGAGATCTCGTGAATTTGGCGAAGGTGTATATCTAACGACTGACGGTAAGAGGCTGTAGTGGCTACTGCTGCCGCTGAGGATAATATGACGCTTTTGATGCGGAGCGAAGTTATCTAGCAGATCATGTAGGACTCAATCAACACGATCCTCAAGGGTTTCATCAATAGAACAGTAAATAATATTGTGTTTCCATGTAACTGATTATCTGGATTGAACTGTGTGGAATCTTTGTCATGCATTTTCTTTGGAATTTATGTCCAGCAGCGGAAATGAAGGTTCATGGACGAAAAAGAACACCTGGTGAAGTCGATGGTGTAATCTTTCTTTTAATAACACTGAAACTGATCGGTCTCTGTTTTGTCCCAACTTAAATTTCGTATGGATTATATGCATATTCGCCTACCACTGAGAGGCTACTTCAGATTCCAGCACTATCCTTCCATCCGATACCAGGCCGAATCTTATTACGATGGGGTGTTTTTCTTAGTTATGATTAGCAAATTGATCTGGTGCACCATATTCCAGTACTTTCTTCTGAACCAATTTTATCTAAATCGCATCAATCTGAATCACTTGATCAAAAGCCTTTTAGCATACATGCATTTTAGTCTACAGATCACACGAAGATTAAAACAAGGCAAAGTCAACTTCAGAAGCTCCTGCTGCTATTGTAACTGGATTATTTGGTAAATCACCAACTTCATCACAAATGCTTTTAGACTAAAGTGCCCGTGGACCAAAGTGATTTAGACTGAAGTGATTTAGACGAAAATGGTGTACGCCAAGTGCACCATAGCCAATAAATCCAATCCTCGACGTCTTGATTACACAGCTGGATGAAGAGTAAAGACTAAAAACCTCTCACTCTCTGTGCGCTTTAAGAAGTTATAGGGGAGTGGATTCCTAAATGATTATTCATTCTGTGTTCAATCTGGGCATGCTGAAAGGGGTATGCTTGGCCAAGATATCTGGCAATGGTACGAAATAAAGTAATAAATTGATTCAGGCTTTTCCCACGGGCAGTAATATTAAATGAACATAAACAGTCTCAGCTGAATTTAGGGCACATTTTGCCTTTTTGAACCATTTTAAAAGCAAGAATTTCGGATGACAATTTTCTCTCCATTTAAACTAAAGGTACAACACAATTTTGGCAATTTCGATTTGTCGTTGGTTCACAGTAAGTTAAACTTTAAAAAGTCTCTACTTACAATGAGATGGTGTGATTGATTATCTATATACAATATATCTTGAATTCATAAAAACGATTGGATGGCATTTTCAAGGGGAATAACTCCTCATTAAAATTATCTCTCTTTGACAATTTGAGAATTTTCTGAATCATTTTTCTATTCTACTCACAGAAGAGATCCATTATCTTCAATCAAATCCATTGTATAGTTCCACTGTCAACGCAAGCGGCTACAAGCGGTCCATGATTTTTACAGTTGACTATTTCTGTAGATATATAGTTGTAGATTCGCGTGTTTCAAAATAAACCATTTCTTTTCATTAGGCTTTGGAAATATCAGCTCATAGATTTCTATAGCAGCTGCGTTGAAAATATGTTTTCATGAATTAGAATTGAGACACGCCGCTCATACAATCAAGTCGAATCCATTTTAAAAAGGTCAAATGATGGTGTTTTTGTTCCTACAGAATAACATTCAATCATCTTTCTATTGACTCAAAAAGCAAGACGAGAAAATTAATAGAAAAAAAAGACGATACCGAAAAGTTACAGAGGCATTCATTCGTATCATTTCAACATGAAATATAAAGATATTGGTTTTCATTCGTGTGAAATGAAAAGAGAGCTCTTCTTACAATGGAGTTAGCTTTGGTGATATTTGTGAGAGTGATTTCTTTACCATACGTTACGAGTCATTTTTAGTTGTTTCCATTCATTTTTCTGATCACACTTTCTCTTTTACTTCTATCATGTTATTTACTGTATCATAATACCGACATACAAATAAAGCGCTACGATTTTATATGGTATTGTTTATTACACCGGAGAAAAAGCATTTTATTGTGAGTGTGGAATTAAATTCAGAAAAATGGAAGACATAACGGAAAAAGTATTATGGTTCATGACATCAAAATGGTGTGCAGTGACTCACAAGGTCCAAGTTTTGTTTGCTGTATAAAGAAATGAAATCAATGGATAAAGGACAGCATTTACATGAACGCAGATAGATATGTGAATGAATATGTCAAAATATATATGTATACATACACACAGATATATGTATATATGTATATACGGAGAGAGAGAGAGAGAGAGAGACGGATGGATTGATGAATAGATTGATACGAGTACGAATATATCAACATTTATATGCATACATTTACACATATCTTTGTATCTATGCGTTGATAGATTGATATGTGTGTAGGAGTATGCCAACACACACACATACATATGCATCTAAGATGCATATATATATATATATATATATATATAGAAAGAGAGAGAAAGAGAAACCTTGAGAGACCTCTAAACGGACTGAAATGCTTCCATGAATACACAATCATCAAGACAGAAACATTAATATAGAAAAATGTACGTTAATACCTTTGCTAAACAACCAACAAGAGGGTTGCGTATAGTAAAAACCCGAGGTTCCGTTTCCCTGACACTAAATGGCCTTTTGTGGACAGAATCGGAAATCTTGTTCTTATCCTGTGACGGCATTGCCAATATTTAATCGCTGGTTTTTCTACTGTAGAAATCTTATGCAATAAGGCATCAAGGCTAGCAAGAAAATAACACCGCCGTATTAGACCATAATGACAACAATTCTGACACGGTATGTAGAATGAATCTTCATTGTCAAACTCCAATTCAAGTTGGGTGTTGGAGTTGGCATAGTTCTTCCACCGTAACAAGAACAAGAATACCAATAACATTCCTCGCCTAATTCAGTAGAGTCATTTCTTCACTATTTTGTCTATGCCTGCACGTTAGACCTAATCGATGTATAGAATTAGCATTCTCCAATAGCGATTTGAAATCACGACCAAATGATCAGTAGATGTTTTCTTTACCGACTGAGGCAAACTTACAAATGTTTTTTCCGTAATATATGCAAGAGAAAATTTACAGTAATCGTCTTCAGTCGGAATCGAAGTTCGAGTAGAGTTTGACCCTGCAGCAGCCAGTCTTGTTCTTTCATTATGTTTCTGTTTTTCAACTTCATTCATTCTTTCTGTCCTTAACTTATTCCCATATTTTTCTTAGTTTATTTCATTATTGCAGGTCTCAATGTTTCTGTTGCTCTCTCCGCTTTTTCTTCTCTTTCTATCAGCGTTTGTATCGTTTTTTTGTTTTTATCTCTTTTCTTATTAGATTTTCTTTTTTACTTTCCTGTCTGTCTTTCTTATTATACTCTCCTTCATTTCGCTATTTTTTCTCATTTTTCCCGAATTTCGTTCTTTTTGTTTCTTACATGTCCCCCTTTACCCCCAGTTTACTTTCTTTCTTTCTGTTTCTCTTTCATTCTTTTTCAGCACATTTCTTCATTTCTTCTTTGTTCGTATTTAATTTCTGTCTATCTTTTTTCAATTGTTTTTGCCATATTTCCCTAAATCTTTCTTTCTGTGACTCTCTTTCCTTCTTTTTGCTTTTTTTCGTCTTCTTCTTCCCTTTCTTTCTGTTCACTTCTTTTTTTTACCCTCTTTCTTTTTTTAACGTTCATTCTTCTACTTCTTTTTTCTCTGCCTTTTTTTCTATTTTCATACTTTGACTTTCCCATCTTATGACAGCCTCTCTTTCTTTTTTTCTTACTGTTTTCTTTTTGTTTAACACACTGGGCTTCCTTCGTCTGTCTTTCTCTCTTCTATTTCCTTCTGCTTTTTCCTTTCTCTTTCTCTCACGATGCATCGACTTTCCTCTTAGTTTTATGGCAAACTCTTTCCTTCCTTTCTTGCGCTGATATTTTTCAGATAATTTCAGATATCTATTCTTCTTTAGATAATTTTAGATATTTTTTAGGTAACTAGTCCTGGTACACGCACGGGTTACGGGAATTAATTTATACTAGGTATGTATATTCATATATTTTTCCGTCTTTTTTCTGATGATAATCTTCAATGATAAGTTATGCATCAAAAGTATTACTCATAAGTATTTGCAGACGCACAAAATCTGCTTTTACTCCCTGATATAGTGTGGTCATTATATATTATGAGTAGGCAGTAGAGGGGGTCAAGAGTGACTTACTAGATTGGCAACTCTTCAATGCAGCAACGTAAATTCACTTTTTTAATTTCCTTGATAAATTATGATATTTAGAAGGAGAAACAAACTCGCTTTTGCCATTTAACAATTTAATTCTATTAGAAAATTCCAGTAATTTACTTTTCAGATGCACCTAATATGTCTTGTTATGTTGATAGCAAAAATGTGGTTGCTCTTGTGGAATGTCCCCGTTTTTAACTCTCAACCCCAAGCAATTAGAAGCAAAATGGTTGTTTGTTCAAATACTTGCAACGGGTACTATCCCCCCCCTCTTCCCCCCTCTCTCTCTCTCTCTCTACATGTATATATATGTATATCTATATATATATACACGTGGGCGTGTGCGTGTGTGTGTGTGTGTCTCTCTCTCTCTCTCTTCTCTCTCTCTCTCTCTCTCTCTCTCTCTCTCTCTCTCTCTCTCTCTCTCTCTCTCTCTCTCTCTCTCTCTCTCTCTCTGTATGTTAGTGCATGCCAATGTGTGTGGGGGGTTGTTATTTACACGTTTTCTTTTTTACTCTTATTGTCTACTCAACTTTATCCATCATACTCACCCACCCATCATAAAAGGTTTCTCTCCACCCTGACCATCCCCACTCCCTCTAGGGCACACCAGAAACAACACAAAAGAGGCTCAATATGAAAAATATTACTACTGACAGGAAATTAAATTCGTGTTGTTGCTGTATATCATTCTATATTTTATTCATCGCAAAACACTCTTCAGTGAAGCTGGCTTCATAAAGAGCCAAGTCGTTAGTCGTGTTGTTAAATGTTAGAGTTGTGACAACGAGATTCATGGTTTAATTGCTTTGAGCAAGTTATCGTATGTTGTGAATAATCAACTTTATAAGGATTCCAGCATAAAAACGAACAATAAAACCCAGCCATATTTTATTAATTAATACCAGTTTGGTTTTTTCAAGCATTATTGATATTAGCTGTGCTTTAGTTAATCACAAGGTTACAAGCAGTGTTGGATAAACTATGTGGCAAATATAGCAAATGCTAAGAGCCCCACAATTTTAGGGGCATTGCAATTTTAGTTGCCGTGCAATATGAATTATGAGCAACACTGGTCAAAAAAAATTGAACAATCTCACTGACGATCGTTGAAAATGAATTGCATGAAAGAAATCTTTCCAGTATCAGCAACAAATTTGTTCTGGCTAAATCTAGAAAATATACCTTAAATTGTAGTTTTGTAACTTTCGATCTTTAAAATTGATACCCACGTATAGATGATACAATTGCTGAAATGTCAGATATATTTGCCGTATTACCTGGCCGTAAAGAAAATGAAAAGAATAATTAGCTTACTATCTGAGAGGAAAAATGTAATTGTTATAATACTTACATGTACTTTTATTCAGATTTAAGGGTCCCTCTATATCATATGCTGAAGGCTCTGCACTAGCTTAATCTGGGCCTGACTCCCGGTATGAGGCACCCAGTGAGGATCAGTTTAATTTCTGTAGTAATTGTTCGTTAGACTGGACACCTAACCACCATCTGCAGCTTCAGGTTATGTATTTTTGTCAATGACCATTTTTTATCAGCTGTACCTATATCAACTATGAGTTTCCTCTTAAAGATTAAGAACTTTTTGATCCATCTAACTCAATGACAAGGTAACGCAACACATTTCTATTCGTCCAAACTGCCTTGGTTTATTTTAATTTGATTTACAACAAAACTTTTGTTCACTAAGTTCAGACGATTTCGTCAAAATATTCCATTCAAAAGACAGTAAACTCCACATAGAATATAACATTCCATTTTGTTTTTATTTATTCATTACTTTT
>OY735208.1:19269209-19329209 GCA_963457665.1 Thysanoteuthis rhombus
TATATATATATATATATATATATATATATATCATCGTAATCCTTCTTCTTCAGTCTTGTATATATATATATTTAAAATATATTAATCCGAAATGCGTGACTGGCTGTCATGCTATTCACAAAAATAAATATAAGCGCAACTAAAATACATTTGAAAGTCAGGGGAAGTTTCTGAAAAAAAATTTTTTTAATTTTGTGTTCTTTCTACATTGAAAGATGAAAAGGGAATCTTGTTCCCTTTGTCATAAGACAACTGGAAACGATTCCCTCTTCAACGGATCAAAAATGAGGGGATACTTTTCTACGGTTAAAGGGGAGAAAATGTAGGAAAACTTACCTCACTTCAAGGTGTTAAAAGTGAAGGCAGACTTTTTCTCTCTTTAAGGACTCAGTATATGAACATAATTTTCTCCTTTCAGTGAATTCCACTCGATAAAGGGTCAAAATTTGGGGGTAACCTTTTCTTACACGTTGTTACACGAGTCTAAGTAGTTTCTTACACCTGAAATATTTTACCAGATATTGACAGGTATTTGCCTATCGATATATAAGACTTTTAAAAGGGTTAGTGGGAGGATTCTATCTACAATGTAACTATAATGCCAAAAGGGAACTTACCTTTCATCTGATATCAACACTTTATTTCATATGTTTATGGATGAATTTTCAAAGGGTTTAAAGTGATGCATTGAGCCAATATGTTTGCTATTTCCTCCGACTTAAATACACGGGAAACGCGAGGCAAATCTTTATAGTAATTATTTCTTATTTTATGATGAAAAAACAGCCATAAATATTATCGATACGATTCACGCCAAGCAACTGATTTGGCCCTAAAGTGACTTTATTTTAAACCTTGAACTACAGGGCGTCTCACAGAAATAAATACACAGTTTTAAAAAAGCTCAAGCCCCTTGATGTTATGGGAGGGTGTCAGTACTTTTCCAGAAAAGGAGCATATGTATATATGATCTCTATCTGAAAGAATGCTGATCGACTCCCGTTTAAATTTCTTTGGAATGCCCTGTATTTAATGTCTTCATTTTTATCCTCTGTTATTTCTGTGCATACTAATAATTCTTCACAGACTAATGAAAATGCATAAACATAGTTCAAACCATTTGAATCTGAATTTGATTGTATGCATGCATGTGAATAACGTCAAGATAAAACCAAATGAATTTTGCTTTATGGTCAAAACACTTTAATGTTAGTTGATCGATCGATATCACCATGTATAACTTTTTGGCTAATGGGTCTTCCTATGTAAATGGCCCTATTTCCGAGTTGTTCAAGTTAACATGAAAAATTACCTCCCCTTACTGACTAACCTCATTTCGGATTTAGGAAAATTCAGACGTCTCTACAAATTGTCTGATTCGGTCTCACTCCGAGCTACCTTGTTGCTACAATGATTCTTTAAACAACCCCTTTATTCTCTTTGGCAAGTTCAATCCAACCGTTTTTCCAGTTCATTTCCTTTTTGTCACTTGATGTTTGATACCAAATACCCTGGTTTCCCCCCCTCTCTCTCTCTCTCTCTCTCTCTCTCTCTTTCTCCTAACTCCCACCCTCTTGCTTCAACCTTTTCGAACTTTCAACCCTTTCTTATTTTTTATGAAGTTAGAAAAGGAGGTATATGCATTTGACTGTGTCCCTCTCTCCGTTTGACTGTCTGTCAGTTTGAACAAATTTTGGTGTGGATCGAGGAATTTCTTTTTCGAATGTCAGTGTATAGCATTGATAGACATTAACACTTCTCTGAGTGCTTTCTAGAGTTTTATCTCCTCTTCTTCTTGGTAAAAGGAAAGAAAGAGAGCTGGAGGAGACAAATCTCTTTCTACTCCCTTTTCTCTTCTTTAACTTTTTTTCACTCTTTCTTTTCTTTTCTATCCTCCTTTTTACTCAGTTTTCTTTTATCTCTTCTCTTCTTTTGCCCCTTTTTTACTCCCTTTCCTCTTCTCTTGACCCCCTTTTTACTCCCTTTCCTCTTCTTTTGCCCCTATTTTTACTTCCTCTTCTTTTGACCCTCCGTTTCACTCTTCCATGTCTTTTTTATCCTTTCTTTTGCTTTCACCTTCTTTTATCCTTTCATTTACTCTTTTTCTCTTCTTTTAACCCTTCTTTCTACTTTTTCCTTTCTTTTTAACTTATTTTTACTCGTCTTCTCTTCTTCGTCCTTACTTTTCACTCTTTCTTTTCTTTTTTCATCCTCTTTTTTTCTTCATTTCGTTTTTACCCTTTACCCTCCTTTTTTTACTCTTCTCTCCATTCTCCAAACTATCTAAGTTTTTTTTCACTTTACCTTCAGAAAATATCAACCAAAACTGTCAATGTATTTTTTTTAGTTTCTAAGGTGGTCTGTCTGAGAGTCTGGCTGGTTGGCTAATCATATATCATGTGTACAGGCCGTGAAAATGATGTTCTAGGTTTGAAAAGTATAACATTTACTCTTTTTTCTGACTAGAAAAACGTTTTTCGTTGGGTTTTTCTTTAAATCCCATCTCCCTAAAAGGCTTCATTGGAAGTCAATTTGCAATGCATCTTTATCCTTAATTGATTCCACTCTTGTTTTTTTTTTGGGGGGGGGTGAATTGTTTTAGTAATTGCCACCCAACAAAATGTTGAAAAATAATAGTTCATTGATCAATCCTTTATCCAATTTTTCAATTCATCACCCCCAACACGGCATGTTATTTACTGCGGTTCGAGGCACCAGGATATTGCAAATACAAAAATAAATGTTGTTTAGCCCCCTGAAACCTTCCAGTCCCCAAAAGCCATAAATTTCGTACCATAAACAATAAACAAACATCCTTGTGTTTGTACAACTAAAAATAGTGAAGCATAATGTAAAAATTTGAAATTAAAAGTTGTGACAAAAAGCAACAAAAACATTAAGATGAAGTCAAATCGTAGTCTAGAATCGAAAAGGAATGGTTGATAATGATTTATAATACTTCATATACTAAAATATGAATGAATAAATTTGTTTACGGCAGAGTGAATAGTGAACAAATAATTTCTAAAAATACCGTTTGACTAACTATATATGCACCACTAAAATAAAAGAAATTACCATAAAACAATTAAAGACTTCATCATCATCATCATCATCAGTCTTTTAGCGTCCGTCGTTGGACATAGACCTTCCCCAGGATTTGCCACACTTCTCTATCATGGGCGTCACGGAGCCAGTACTTCCTGAACTTGTCTAGTTCATCTCTCCATCTAATATTTTGCCGGCCTCGGTTGCGCATATGGTCTCGGGGAATCCATGTTGTGAGTCCTGATGTCCATCGATTGTCAGCCATTCTTGCAACATGGCCAGCCCACCGCCATTTGAGATTTTTTATGGATTCTATGATGTCTCTAACTCTTGTCTTTTCCCGGATGTGTTGTGCTGTTTTGTGGTCTCTCCATGTGGGGCCCAGCATTATTCTTTCATGTGCACGTTGCATGGTTCTCAGCTTACGGGTCTGTTTCTTGGTTAAGTTCCATGTTTCAGCTCCATAAGTGACTATTGGGAGGATGCATTGGTTATACACCCTTCTCTTTAGGATTAATGGGATCTTATTATTTTTGAAGGTTGAGCTAGCTCTGCCAAAGGCTTGCCATCCTAGTGTGATTCTTCGCTTGATTTCTTCTTCTTTTGAGGGTCTCATGGAGATTCGTTGCCCTAGGTAGATGTAGTGGTCTACTTTCTCGAGTTCTGTGTCCTCGATTTCGATCTTAGTGTTCTTATCTCCAATGTGGTTGTTGCACATGATCTTCGTCTTGCTGAAGTTCATGTGCAGGCCGACTTTCTTGCTCTCCTCATTTAGTTCATCTATCATTAGTTGGAGGTCGTGTAGGTTCTCTGCGAAAAGGGCTATGTAGTCTGCGAATCTGAGGTTGCTCAGATACTCGCCGTCTATTTTAATTCCTTTACTCTCCCAGTCTAGCCTTCTGAAGATCATCTCAAGGCAGGCTGTGGAGAGTTTAGGTGAGCTGGTATCACCTTGTCTTACTCCTTTCTGGAGCTGGAAGGGGTCCGAGTCTTTATGTAGCCTGATAAATGAGCTTCCGTGATTGTATATATGTTTCAGCACTTCAACATATACTGGATCTACACCTTGGCGACTGATGGCCTCCATGACCTTAGGGATTTCTACTGAGTCGAACGCCTTTTTGAAGTCGATAAATGCTACGGCAAGTGGTAGTCTATACTCTGCTGCTTTTTCTTTCAGTTGATTTATCGAGTGCAGGTGGTCCATGGTCGAGTAGCTTCTTCTAAAGCCAGCCTGTTCACGTGGCTGGTTTTCATCGAGTGTTTTTGTGATTCGGTTGGTGATGATCTTTGTGAAAAGTTTATATACACAGTTGAGTAGGCTTATAGGCCTATAGTTGTTGAGATCTTTCGGGTTTCCTTTTTTATATAAAAGCATTATGATAGCAGTATTCTAATCGTCTGGGACTTTACTGTGTTTTAGACACAGGTTGAAGAGGACGGCCAGTTTCCTATTGATGGTTTTGCCTGCTTTTCGGAGTAGGTCGATGGTGATGTTGTCTGGTCCAGGGGCAGTTCCTTTCTTTGTCTGTTTAATGGCTTCCTTCACCACCCACGGGGTTACTTTTGGGAAGTCCTCTAGTTGTTTGCCCGTGTCTTGCGTATCTTGCTCATTGTTTTGCAGTCCTTGTTTGGACGAATAAAGTTTTTGGTAGAATTCTTTGGCGCGTTCGACAATCCTGTCTCTGTCTGTTGTTAGGTTTCCGTTTTCCTCGAGTATGCTAGTTATTTGCCTTCGTCCCGAGTTGAGGAGTTTGTTTATAGCTTTGAAGCCTCGACCTTTTTCAAGAGTTGATTCAATGACTGCCGTTGTGTATCTCCTTCTGTCTTCTCTTCGCTTCTTCTTGATTAATTTGTTTAGTTCAGCCTCTTCTATTTTCTCCCTCGTTGTTGTCGGTGGCTTGAGGTTTCTGTGTTTTTCCATGAGATTTTTAGTCTCATCCGAGATTTTGCTAATGGGTTGTTTGCCCATTGGCTTGAATGTAGAGGCTACTTCAATTATTGACGTTGTCATTTTGCTGCTTAGTTCGTTGATGTTGGTGCTGTCTTGTTCAGTAAGAATTCTGAATCTGTTTTTCAATTCGAGCTTGAAAGATTGAACGTGCTCTTTTGGTATGTTTAGAGGCTGCGGTTTTGTGTGGAACATTTTCCTGCGTTCTTTATTGGTGTTTATTTGTACTTTACATCGTACCATTCTGTGGTCGCTGCCTACATTGACTTGATTTAGGACTTGGATGTCCTTGACGATATCGTTTTTGTCCGTTAGGATGTAGTCTATTTCGTTTCTTGTTTCGTGATTGGGGCTCCTCCAAGTCCATTTCCTACTGGGTCCCTTCTTGAAGAAGGTTTTCATGATTTTGAATCCATTAGCCGTCGCAAAGTTTACAAGATCTTCTCCTCTCTCGTTGCGTATTTTGTATCCAAATTTGCCGACGCAATTTTCATTTCCTTGTCCTACTTGTGCGTTGGTATGGCTCGGTAATCAATCATAGGGGACACTAGGACGCATGCAAAAACATACGTTCTTCTGCGAGGTTACTCAGCAAGAATTGAGAAAACATTGAGTGAGCTTGTGTACACAATATACGGAGCATGCCCATTATTTGCGTATCCTACAGAGTTTTCTTTCTCCTAGTGTGTGTGGGGGAGGTGTAAACCACCTTATCACTCTAGTCTGTCAGCTCCATACAGTCCAAACATTGAACAAGATTTTTAATCATGATAAGTTTTAAACCGGGCTTGTCTACATAAATATTCTAATAACACAAATTGCGATGCATTCATAATTTCCTGAACCTTCTTAAACTTTCCACGTTTTCTTTATACTGCACAGTATATTCTCTATGATGTAATTTTTCGCAGCACAAAAAAAATCCCCATTAAATCATTCAATTATTGAAACCGCGAATGGGAAAACAGCTTTCCCATGTGTTGGGATGAGCAAATGAATAATTCGAATAGCAAAAATAACTGTAATTGTGAAATCTATCTCCAAAATTTTTTGTCTTATTATGGCTACGAATTAGAATGATATTATAACATTTTGAAATCCTAAACTCATTACTATTTGAAAGACATTAAATATGTTTTTCTTTCTTCAGTTTTCTCTTTCACGACCATCCTCTCTCTCTCTCTCTCTCTCTCTCTCTCTCTCTCTCTCTCTCCTTCAATTCTATTTTTCGATTTTCCTTTACTCTACCATCCTCAACAACCCCCCCCTGCAACTTTACTAACACCGAACAAGTGATGTCTTATGATATCTTCCACTTCAGACATAATGACCTTTTATAACTTTGCCATTTCCGCTGTGTTGTAATCTGAAATCTAAATACCTATATTTTCCCAGAAGGCTATTTTATCAAATACGCTTGCATCTCACCTTTATCATAAACCAGTCTTTTTCGCTTTTAAAAAAATTTTCTTCTGGATAAGTTTAGTAGTTAAGTGCAAGGTGTGTTCAAAAATTATTTAGTCATTTTTCATAATTCCAGGACTGGTAGCTTGGCTTTGGTACGACTTGGTAACCAATTAGAGGAACACTATGCAAAAACATACACTCTACCGCAAGGTTACTCAGTAAGTATTGAGAAATAATCGAGTGAGCTCATGTATATAATATCCAGAGCATGTCCGTAATTTACGTCTCGTGCAGGGTTCTTCTTTTCTTTGTTTGTTTGTGGGGAGGTGCTAACCATCACATCACTCCAGTCTATCAGTCCCTTACAATCCAGATTTGTTTTTGAACGACTTCTGTCTCTTTCAAAAATGATCTCAGATCGTGGAGATTGAGGAAAATGTGACGAGACAGCTGATGGTAATCCTAATTGAATGAAGAGGAGGCTGGGATAAGTACGTTGGGCTCGTAAAGGGAGTACTTTGAATGTTACTGAGGGATTATTGCCCCTTAGTCGGTTAACATCAATTGTTGCGTTCATTTATAAAATATGAGCAAGTGCGTAAGTATTTCTCTGGCAAAGGAATAAATGAATGACTTGAATATATAATGGACAGAGTAGAAGAAAATAACAATGATAGATGGGTGTCAGGATAATGAGCTGACAATAACAACGGTAGGTTTCATTGCATTTTGCACCGGTTCACTCGAAAGGGAAATTGAGTCTTTTCCTTTCAAAGAAACTGAAACATCTCTGGAAATTCAAAGGCAAATGTTCCAGAGTTGAAAACGTTCAGAAACAGTTTCCCCGAAAAGTGCATTACAAGTTCAAGAAAGTGCAAATGCCGCTGTCAGTTGTCAGCTGCCTTATCTTTTTTGTGCTTGTTTCCTCGCCATTCACGGCAGATGGCATTGACAGTCTCGTTCTAGTATCTTTTTTTTAGCTCAAGAGACAGAAAATGTCATGTTAGATTAGGAAGATGACCTGTTATGACACAATAATACACACACACACATACATACACACACATCTACACACATCTCTCTCTGGACCTCTCACACATCGCTGTCTCTGGCCCACTCTCTCTGTCTCTCTCTCTCTCTCTCTCTCTCTCTCTCTCTCTCTTTCTCTTTCTCTCTCTCACTCCCTCCCTCTCTCAGTGTATGTGTATATCAGAGGTTTTTTCATTTTGCGTATATATATATATATATATATATATATATATATATATATAGCAAAGGTTTTTTTTCATTTTATTTTCATGTGTTCTGGTTGTGTAATTTGTAGGGGGTATTATGCATGTGCTTATATCGTTATATCATAGACGTAAATACTCTCAACTAATCCCACAATCCAAACACTTGAAAACAAAATATATTTATTCATAATTTTAGATGTGCTGTTTATGATTCGGACTGCAAGGTTTTTCATTTTCACCAGACGTATAATACTACCAACAAATCACATATCCATAACATTTGAAAAAATACTTTCCGGGCAGATGTTGTTTATACACTCCCCCAAATACTAATTCATTCTACAATTTTAGGTGAAATATTCGACGATGTTACACAACAGTGCATGCACTGTTTGAGTGCACGTTTTAGTATGGGGTAGTTTTTCCTTTGTTTTTTTGTTTTTTGTTTTTTGTTTTTGTTTTTCACTGAAAACGGAGTTGTTTAGGCAAGCTGTTTGCAGTGTGATGCATAATGTTGTTCCATTCATCTCTGATTGGTCACCGTATGTGTGTGTGTGTGTGTCTGGCTGACTTCTATACCTTATAGAAATATTGATTAATTGTAAATTGTACGAATAGGAATAAGATAGATAGACAGACACACAGACAGACAGTATATGTTTATTATTTTCACAAATAATGCTATCAAACAGTCATTGTTATCAAAATCAGTCGGCCTCAAACACTTGAATTTGAAATGAATTGAAAATTTTTTAGATTCATATTAATTTTCTATAAAGTTGTTTATAACAATGAACCTAATAACATAACAATGGATTTATAACAATGAAAGTAAATTGTTCCAATTCTATATCCTTTACTTAATGTTAACGGCTGGTTATTGGAAAAGACAGTGTCGTGAAGTGATCACAATAAGTATCTTTTTTTTTTCTATTCGTAGATTGATAAATATGAGTAGAAAGGGATAGATAGATAGATAGATAGATAGATAGATCGATAGATAGATAGATAGATAGATAGATAGAAATCATATTAATGTAAAAGTTATATATATATATAGTTATATATATATATATATATACACACACACACACACACACACACACACACACACACATGTATGCATTTGATTAGTCGCTCTCTTGTATAAGTGCTGCATAATTGCAACAGTGTATTAAAACATGCACACTATATAGATGCCATTAATATTAGTTTTACGTGTGTATGAGATCATATAAGGGATTATATAAAAATATATCTATGCATGTACGTGTGGAACTTACCCTTCTAAATTAAAAATAAATATATCAAGTGCAATTTGTTGAACGGAGCCAGTTACATAATTTGTAATTTGCGAAGCGCACGTCTAAATTTCACTAAATTCTCCAATCAAGCACGAAAAATGACGAGCGAAAGGAAAAGCACAGAAATAGTAATAAAAAAAATAATAAAATGACTTGTGGCCATTTCAAGGTAGGACCGACCAGTTGGAAGTGATCCCAGTCAAAAGTCGGGGAGAAAGTCAATTAATTGATACAGTCTTCTGAGGTTTGTTGAATCGGCGCTCAGTCTGAAACAAGAGTTATCCCCCTTGGACTTTCAGTGCCGTTCGTTGGGATTAATTCATAGGCATACAGTAATTTATCTATGGATACATTTCAATGGATATTTTGAATATCTACGAAGCTTACTTCAGTCAGGCACGAGGTTAGATAATGGTTGGAAGATTGTGCGGCGCCAGTCTTCCTAGTGCTTTGAAAATTAGCATTCAAATCCTTGATTTTTCGGCTGGATTTGAACACTGACCACAATAACCAGTGATAAGTACGTAACTATCTGACCAAGGACGTGGAAATAGATGTAATACCTAATTTTGTTTTTCATGATTTTTCTTTTCATTCATATCACTAATCGATTACACAATGACAATTAATACAACTGTGTTTACGAAGATAAATGAAGAGTTATGTAGACGATTTGATTATACTGCCTCGAGCTTTTTATCAGACTATATAACTGTGTAACGTTTTTCTTGTTCCCAGCTGATCAGTGTTATTTTCTGATTGATTATAGCAGAAAAGTAGAGAAAATCTCCCTTATTCCCGTCAAACATTGCTTTTGCAACTAAGACAGTTATAATTCAAAATATACCAATTTCAGATGGCACATCTTTAATCACATGATGTAATGAAAACAATAAGATGAATCTCAGTCACAAAAGAAAAAAATTGAAGAGAATATAGTCATCTGTTTTTACTCATAAACAATCAGAAAATAACACTTACTACCCTGGAACAAAAATCAAAACTGGCACAATGTGATAATTTTTTATAATTTTCACACTAGTAAAATCTGGTTAATCTCGACGAGAATAAAGTGACAGCAATCTCTTCAATATTTGAGCACTTTCCTTATTTCAATAATGTTGTTCGTAGAATATTTTCTGTTCACCCCTAATTTATAATTTTTTTTTTTAATTTTTCCTATCGAAGTTATTTCAAACACGACATCATTACAGATTGTCACATCCATATTCCACATTTTTAGATTTTCAGTGAACGTGCTATCATCATCATCATCATCATTGTTATAATTGTCATTTTTAGAAACATCTACAAAGCCTAGTACGGGAAGTACGGAACGGCGTAAACTTGCAGGGAAATGTCGTATGATATTATTTGTGTGTCCTTCAGCTATTTTAGTCTATTTTCGATTTCCTCTTTTTCTTCAGCACCAAATCTTCATTTCTGGAAACCTATAGCTTTGTTCTGTACTAAATTTGCTGAATTTTGGTCTTGAAAAGTACCAAACGGCCATACTGTCCAACAATCCACAAATGGACCATTTAAGCAAATGATAGCAACTGTTGTTAGTTAACAATCATCCTCTGCATTATTTCCATGTTCCCAGGAGACACATTGTTCCAATGTCTAATCGTTAATATAACTGGCGAATATCTTGATTATAATTGTAACAGAGCAACTGAAGGTTGTTGATTAACCAATAATGTCTGTATTATTCCCATGCGTTCACAATTACAACCTGATTATATTCACCTCTTCCGCGAGCACTTGTTATTCTTAAGATTCCTTAATTAGGATCAGAGCACGAACTGGTTCTGCCTTAAGCAGATAATAAATTATATTTACCCTCTTGAAATGCCAAGACGGATTGGGATTTCAAAGTACAGCTTTTCCTCAAACTTCACATGATTTGACCTCATTGACTTTACCTTTGGATTCTAACCCAGGTGGTCAAATTGAAATTCTACGAATGGTTTCTTGTAGGAATGTGATTAAATGTAACGTTGGTATTCCAGATACTCCAATCTGACTACAATGCTAATTACAAGAAGCTAAGAAGCACTCGGAGAGTGCATACCTTTGCCAACCAAATGCACCAACTAATAACACAGGGAAAATCAGTGCAAATGTAGCCACAATGCGGGGAAGATAACTGTATGTTTTGACATCCGTATTTCGGACTATTGTCTCAATATTGTCTTATGTGATATCATCAGCACATTGCATTAGTTTCACTTACATATTTATTATTACTCTTTAAATACTATCATCATATCTTCTTGACAATAACCATCGACAGATCTAGAATCACCAACTTTGGAACATTCTAAAAACGTTGACACTAATAAAAGTTTTGTACACAAACTACAAGAATTAAACGAAAAAATCCAAAAGACAGAGTTTGCCAGTTATTTTTACCAATTTAACAAGGTTTGAATTCAACAATATATGTGTATATATATATATATATATATATATATATATATATATATATATATATATATATATATATATGTATGTATGTTTGTGTGCATGTGTGTGTGCGTGTGTGTGCGTGTGCATGTGTGTGTGTGTGTGTGAATGATAAGTCTGCAGCTTGATTAGAAAGGTATATTTTAAGAAGCAAATATTTATCTTTCCAAATTATCTTCTCCCTGTCAATGCACCTTATTCAGTGGTGAATATCAATGGATGGAAAATCATTCAATGAAAATATCAGATAGACACTTAGCTATTGATTTAGTTCATATCAGTATCTGATCCAGTATGCGAATATACTACATTTATTTTATTGAAAATATTTAGTACTTTTATTATAAATGCATCTCCATATCATTATCATTGGAATAATTGTATATATATATATATATATATATATATATATATATATATATATATATATATATATATATATACATTTATATATACATATATATATCTATACATATATATATGTGTGTGTGTGTGTGTCTGTCTGTGTCTGTGTGGCACAAAGGACAGTAGGGAGAGCAATGTTGGTAATAATTTGTTGTGATAGAAAAAGACCAACATGAATCCGAGTGAGGACCAGGATGAAGGATATCCTTTAAGTATATAAGTATACAAGAAAAAATGGGAGGAGCATATAGCGAGAAAGAGGGGCAACAAATGAGGCAAAAGACTGACCGATCGGTACCCGAAGGACAGTGAACGCAGTAGGAAAAGACTAAATACAAAATAGAGAGACAAGATAGAACAGGTTGCCGATAAGACATGACAAAGATCAACACAGTCATGCTCGTCATGGTAGGTGATGGAAAGGGCTTTTATCCAGCAGTGGACTTATAATAGCTGAAGATGATATATGCATGTATAGACAAACACTTATAGACAGGTTAAGATGAGTTCATGTTAATTTTCAAAAGGAAACCCTCCACCATAACGAGTTTGTATCTATATGTGCTCTCTCTCTCTCTCTCTCTCTCTCTCTCTCTCTCTCTCTCTCTCTCTCTCTCTCTCTCTCTCTCAGACACACATACACACAGAATGAGATGGATAAAGAGATAGTTTTAAACTGAGAAACCATTCCACAATCCATAAACCAGCATCTATTATTCTTGTTAGCCTCTCCTATCCGGAGAGTTCATCGTGTATTTCTACCTAGCTTTCACCTAAACGAAAAAATTATTGATTTCTTGTTTCCTCTCTAATTCTCTTCTATTCTCCATTTTGCACAGCAGATTTCGCTCACTTATCAGTTGGAGAATTGCATATTGAAATCACAGCTCGGCGGTAATTAGCAGAAAGTGCAAAGCGAAAGTTACCTCCCTTTGCGATTTTTTTCTCTTGAAAGATAATTTTGCTTATTTCATTCTCTTCGAATGAACTCTGTACAGTGTTTTAGCACTGCATTTTTTTTATCTTTGTAGCTATAAAAACTGTTTCATTTCATTTATTTCAATTTTTCAACATTATATCTTAATCTATTTTAAAAACCTCTTAAAACCATTCTTTAATATGAAATTTTCAATTGAAATGATGAATATTCTATTCATTTATTTTCGTTATTTTCTGTTACTAGATATAATCAATATTCTAACTACTTTGCTCCGTAGACATTACTTGTTATGTTTTGAGATATGATAATTTATAGCATATGAAAATGATTTGAGTTGTTTCGTGATCTATAATCGTGAGAAGAGTCATTAACATACCAACTTTTGATACGGCAATCTAATCTCTTTTTGAAGTTGACATAATATTTCATCCGAATCACTATACGGCATTCTATAAAAGGCAGCATTCAACATTCTTGTTTTAAATAACAAACAGTATCAGTTAAGAAATAAACCATTATTCATAAACAGTTACTCATCAGGGTACCAAATAAGGATCATCATCACGAGTTGTAATGATCTGAAAGGGACTAGATCATTAACCATCATTCCGATCGGAGCGCCAAGTTATTCACAAAGCTTCACGGTTGGGGATAAACTAAGAATAGCTGAGTCTGGTACAAGACTACAATAGCGGTGTGCTTGTGAGGATCGATTTCACAGCACATGCGAGATATTCTTGTTAAAATTCACTTTATTATAGATGCCGATAGAATCCTTGTTTACGTGCGTAAAATGGAAATAACTTCTAACCTTTGAATAAATTTAGGCCAATAGGATTATCTCCCTGTGAAAGAAGAACAAAAGGGAATCATATTGTTATTGCTCTGAATAAATTAAACTGTTCAATTTTGCCTATTTGTACCCAATTTTTAACATCGAGTGGGCGAGTGTGTGAATCGGTAAAGGTTTGTATAGAAATTAAGTTGCTTTTTTTCTGTTGTTTTTGAAAATGGATAAATTACCAAATTACATTGAGGAGATAATCCTGTAAATATCAGTTCATTTCAAGATTAACAGGAATTATCTCCATTCACGTAGATAAAATATGATTCTACTGCAGACATATTCCATTATCTATATTTTCAATATTTCACTGTTTTTTTGTATTTTGTCAAAAATATCAACGTAGATATCTTCAGTTTTTAAATTGGTCTGGCTGGCTGTATCATGCGCACAGGCCACACCACTGGAGCTAAAAGGCTGGCAATTAAAGCATTTACTCTTCACTATGTCTAGAAACAACTTTTTTGTGTTTCTTTAATATACCCTTATGAATCGGTTTTTTATTGAGGGTCAAATTTTCAATTTGAGTCTACGCTATTTTTTAAAAAGATTTTTAGTGATCACTGCCCCATAAATAGTGAGACAAGTGACTTATTCATTGATTAACCTTTTTTCAACTTTTCAATTTATCACCTTCAACTCGGCATACTGGCAAAAGACATTGGTCATATAGCAGTTTCTACTGAGTGACTAACCAGACCTGTTTAATCATAAGTTCTTTTTCAAACTTCAATCAATTTATTCACTCAATTCTATCGATTTGTTTTGTGTCTCCTTCTCTATTTCTATCTGTCAGTGAATAACAACGCGGAAACTAATTCAACAAGTCGGCTATATTGATGTCAATGCGAATCGAAAGGATTCAGCTTTGAACTTTATTCCATCTTTTTTCTTCTTTTCTTCCTTTCTTTCTTCCTTCGCATGATGCTTCCTCTCTCTTTTTTTCATCCTGTGAAGGTTAGAAATATTTCAATGCAAAAGAGTATTCAAATCAATGATTAGCAATCCGTTATTTAGAAACTTCCTTTGATTCCGTCACCCCAGTCTCGCCATGTATGACTGACCAACCCCCTCATCGTGCAAATAGAGAAAAGAGTTTCTCTTGAAATTATTGTGATGTGGTTTTGTTCCTATTGCTCAATTATTTTTCTAACCTTGTCTTCTCATCTTGGTTGAATATTTTAATCACAACGTTCCGGCCAATACATTCACGGGCATTCCACACGTGTATGTCGGCCTCGATAACCATCAGGGAATGTCGAACGGACAGACAGAATAGGGTCATTAGGTATACAGTGTCGATATATTGTTATTGTTTCAACTATAAAAATAAAAATCAATTTACTTTAGAAATACATTGAAAAATACTGAAGAATAGGATGGTCGATTGTCAGGAATGAAGGCAGGCGTTAGTAACAGAATAGGACTATTTCATGTATTACGCAAAAGCTTTGTTAATTGTTTTGGTAAAAGCATAGAAAATTTATTTAATATAAGAATCCATTAGAAATAATTTTCCTATAGAAATGCATTAGAATCTAACTGCTAGAATCAAAGTCACCTCAAGCAGAACCTTCGAAAAAATCAATTTTTTTCGATATCTACCAATCCTTACGCGATATAGTTTAGAGCCAAGATACTAAGGCACCTAGTGAGGCTCACACTCACTATCCTAATGAATGATCAGCAACACTAGCTTCATCAATAGTCATTGCTCAATGATAGGCACCTTTTTTATTAACAAGACTTAGCTTATTTCAGCATTGATAGAATAATGGATCACACAGTGAGAATCAAATTCAACACACAAGCGTTTGGGACATTAAAATGCTGTGGGTATCCAAATGAGATGGGTAGAAATGTGAAGTTTAAAGTGGGGACTCGTATGAATACATGAAGGTAGAGACAGAAATCGTCCAGATTCCTCAGCACTTCTCCCTGGAACGCCTCCAGCATTGAAGCTGACCCTACCCCTTTCAGTGAAATGGTGTTTACTGCCTGCAGAGATGGTCCATCTCCTCAAACCAGTTATTATACTTCTTTAGAAGATATGTGGTTTTGAACAACTCAGATGTAGTATCACAGGAAACTGGCATATGGAAGTATGTATAAAATACTGTTTTGTAAATCATCACTTTTATAGTAAGTTCTGGCTTCATTGGTTGCCCCATACATGTGGCCTTGTATCAGGTAGACTTTTCAAATACATCTAAGTTATTATCAGTTTTCTAGTTCATGAGATATCCATTATTCTAGCGATGCAATCATCTTTAAAAGGAGCTGATTAAAAACCTCCCGACACGAAACTAAAATTCTCACCAGCGATCATCAGCAATTCTAAAGGAATTAACGCACTAAATTAGCGATTGATTCATAACTGAAATAGAATGGCTTTAATTCCAGAAATTTACGGGCACCAGTATATTGGTTCATCAGGTTGGTGTGTATTTTAACGTAAATGATTTAGGCACAGTTATATAACGCAAATTTGTAAAAGAGAAAGAAAAGCCAGGTCAGGTAGATTAGGGACACTGTAATAATCTGTCATTCAATCAGCCTACCCAAGTCCATGAACAGGCTTTCACTTAAGTTATCACCAACTGAAACAGCAAAACAGTTGATGAAAACCAACAAAGTGAACAAGCTGGCTTTAGACCATAGATCATCCCCATTCAATAAATCAACTAAAAAGAGAAGCAGAATATAATATGCGACTCACTTTAGTATTTATCGACTTCAAGAAGACCTCCAACTCAGTGGAAATTCCAAAAAGTCATTGATGCTATCCCGGTATGTCAGAGTATTGCAAAAATATATACCATCACAGCGACTCCTTTAACAGGCAACATAAAGACTCATAATTCATCAAGCTCTAAATAAAAGGGAAGACAAGGTGATACTAGCGTATCAAGACTCTTTACAGTCTGCCTCGAGATGGTCTTCGAAAACCTAGACTGGAGAAATAAAGGAATCAGAATAGACGGCGAATACTTATGCAACCTCAGATTTGCTGGCGACATCGTCCTTTTCGCAGAGAACCACCACGACCTCCAACTAATGCTAGATGAACTGAACGAGGAAAGCAAGAAAGTTGACCTTCATATGAATTTCAGCAAAACAAAAGTCATGTACAACTGACATGTTGAAGACGATGATACAACAATCAAAATCGAAGACGCAGAACTGGCGAAAGTAGACCACTGCATCTACCGAGGACAATGAATCTCCATGAAATCCTCGAAAGATGGAGAATCACTCTAGAATAGCAAGCTTTTTGTAGAGCAACTGCAAACTCCTGCCAGAACAGGAAAATTGCGTGTTCTAAAAAAAGACTACACCACCGATGCATCCCCCAATGGTCACCTATGGAGCTAAAACATGAAACCTAACGAAAAAACTTACCTGCAAACTTGGAGCCATGCAAGATGCTAATGGAAGAATCATGCTAAACATTACATGGGGAGAACACAAGACAATATGTTAGGGAAAAACTACAGTCCAAGACATCATAGAATCCATTAGAAAACTCAAATGGCAAAAATATTAACAATGTTGCAAGAATGGCGGACAACTTTTGGACATCACGACTTACAGTGCAGATCCCTAGAGATCACATGCAAAACCGTGGCCAGCAGAATATTAGCTGGCGAGACGAACTAGACAAGTTCAGAAAGTAATAGCTAGGCGTCGCCCATGATAGAGAGCTGGGACGAATCCTGGGGGAGAAATCAAGCGAGGAATCACGTTGGCAAGTTTTCAGCGGGACAAGCTCATTAAACCTTCCAGAATAAGAAAATTTCACTCGTACTTAAAAGAATATAAACAATGTATCATCCCGGTGGTCACTTATAGAACTGAAACATGGAACCTAACCAAAAGACTGACCTTTAAACTGAGTAGAATGAGACGTGCACAAGAGAGAATCATGCTCAATCACGTATGGGGAGATCACAAGACGGTACTGTATAATCAGAAAAGGACAGGAGTCTGAGATTTCAGCAAATCTATTAGGAAACTTAAATGGTAATGGTTTGGTTATAATGCGAGAATATCAGATAAACTCTGGATCTCACAACACACAATGTGGATCCCGAGAGACCACGTGTGAAAATGGGGTCGACAAAATATAAGATGGTATGACTACTTAGATAAGTTCAGAGAGTACTAGTTCCGGGACGCCCATGATAGAGAGATCTGGTGAGTCTTGGCGATGGTCTATGTCGAATGGCGGACGACAAAAAGGATGAATAAACAGAAGGAATAAATGGAATAGTATATACTTTGAAGGATACGTCACATCTTCAGGACAACAATGCAATTAGATTCTTTACAGCATACAATATGGTTTTCTAACATTATTCCATAATATTGTAGACATCTAATGAGTTCGTGAACTTACTGTATGACTACATAAGCTGATATAATTGCACTGCATTTGCCATACTTTCTCTTGACAATCTACGTCTTTTTGCCAATTACAACTACCTGAATTCTTATAAAAATATTATTTTTCTCCTTATTATTGACAAATAAGGTGCGAAAGTTAACTCTCGCTTTTGTTTTTGAACTGACTGACGCTTATGTTTACGACAAAATATTATTCGATGACAAATGTGTTACTATTTCCAGATTATCCCCGTCTAAACATAAATCACTTAGACGGACGCTACTTGTGTTTCAATTCTACATGGAATTTTATGCTCGAAAAGGAAGATGGAAGAAAATAATCATTCAAATCAATGCAGTCATTTCCTTAAATTAAATGTATGCAATCCCCATCTTATGGCTGTTTAAGCCCAGGTAAAAAAAAAACCCAAAACACGATATTGAACGTAGGGAAATTAACGTAACCAAATCATCCTCCGCAGGTACCCTTTCTTGGTCTTGTTTCATACTGAACTCAGCTTATTTAACCGATGAAAACGCATGAAGAAATGGTTACATCAGTAGTCTATTTCGATATAGTTGATTCCGGTGAAAAAATTCACGGATATATTCTAGTTTCTAATAAACTACTATCATTGATTGCTGCCTACTATTTTCTTTCATCTTTGTTTTCGTTTTCACAACTCAACTCAGGCCGTCGATCTATGGCAGTGGATAAACAGATCGGAAAAAAAGAATAAACTCTTGGTGAGACCCGAACTCTTGTCCATTTTGGTACAAGAATGATGTTGAATAAATGATAGAAAAGAAACTGATGTTTCTTCATAAAAAAGTCCATTGTCCCAAATAGTTTGTAGATGGTTTCATCAACAAAAACCCTCTGCGAAAGTGACCCAGGTTTCAGATAGAGAACCAAGAAAATCACACTGTTCATTAGGTAAGTAGATTTAAGACGAATAAGTCTTGTCTGTGCCTATCCGTGAGTATTTTGCCTCGTTTTCATTTTTCCAAGCATTTACCCTCTGCCTTTCGTCAGGTGTCTGTTTTATTTTGTAATGTCGAATGCACCCTAGAAAGGTCAGAGGGTACATGACTGAAACATTGGAGAAAATAAACCACAGAGACGAGTAGAATAGACCGTGTAAATTACATCGAATGATCAAAACATCCCGTCTAAAAAATTCAGACGAGAACAAATGTCTGTATATCTTCCTCAGCAAAGATATGCATATGAGACAGAGACAGGGGGTGGAGTAAGAAGAGAGACGGACAGAGAGAAAGAGATAGAGAGCCTGTAAGACAAGGAGACAGACAAAGAGAGCGCGAATTGCAAAATGCAAAACACGTTTAACAAATAATTGCATAGTCATATTGAATTTTCAACTAACGAGCCAAGCAATTAACATCTCATTAACTTTGATCAGTTCCAGAGAGAGGGGGGTGGAAGAAGGGAAGAGAGAATGACTGGGGGGAGAGTGAGGGAGGGGTAGGGGGTAGAGAGTGTCAAAAGGCCTGGGGGAAAATGAGAAGAAGGAGAACGAGAGAGGGTGGAGAGAGAGAGGGAAAGAGGGACTGAGTGAGGGAAGGTGGTGGAGCGAAAAAGAGAGGAGGGAGAAAGAGAGGTAGATTGAGAGAGAGGGAAGTGACGAAAACAGATTGAAGCAAGATCTGATTCTGGCATCATTTTCTCAGGTAGTGAAATAAGATGCATTGATAGTGCGGATCAGAAAGAAATTGGTGGGGGTTGAAGTAATTGCCAATTACGAACTAATTACATGCCTGGGTTGGAATTGCATGCAGCAGCATCGACCCAATGAATTGAAGTATTTCAAGTGACTCTTCTCACTGACATGATAGCTTCCTCGATGGCCACAGCAGTAGTTGGAAAGTGACCATTGTGATAACTAGAATTAATTATGTGCACATAACATGTAACATTGATCAAGTTTATTAGAACGACTCAGTTGGGCACCTCACCCAAAAGTATTATAAACAATCCAGCAGATTACTTTATGCGACGTATTTCTAACTTTTATTTGTACGAAGTTGGAGTGATATATGTATTTGGTCACATCCGTCTGTTCTCTGTCCGTCTTTCCCTCTGTGCACAAGATATCTCAAAAGGTCCGGAAGGAATTTCAATGAAAGGATGGACGATAAGCCACAGAATAAAAGGATTAATTCAATGTTGGAGTGCATACAGGCGCAATTACCACGGCTATATCGTAGCTATATGTCCACATCACATAATATCATCAAAATTTCATGTTTGTCCGCACGATATCTCCCAAAGCTCTTAATGAATTTAAATTTTGTGAAGTTTTATGTAAAAATGGACAATAGGTTCCAGGAGGAATGTTTGAATATTGGGGTGGATCCATTTTCACCTAACAATGGCGTTGCACTCTCTGAGTGCTTTCAAATTGTTTTTTTTTTTGTTGTTGTTTTGTTTTTGTTTTTTGTTCATAGATGTGTTATTTTGTCATAGATTTTATCCGAAAAGTATTAAAAAATCTCAATTATTGTCGTTAAACTTTGCTTTTGAGACCAAATTGATAATTTGAAATGTGCTCATTTTTGATAGGACAACATGTACATTAGGACATTGTTAACATGTATAGTTAAAAAAATAATTACAGCTAAATATCATTATCCTGGTCATAAAAGCAAAGTTTGAAAGGAATAATAGCCATTTTCTATAATTTTGCGTTGCACTATGTTATTTATCTCTATCAATGAACTTAGAAGAGGTACATGTATTCATCTGTGCCTTCCTGTCCGTCTACCTGTCTGTCAATACGATAAATATAAATTGTCAATGAATGGCGAATGTAAAATTCTGGGAGGATATGCCATGTACTAAGGGAGAATTGAATACTGTACAGGATATCTACAACATCCTTGAAACTAAGATTAGCCAAGCATATATCTTTATTTACAAACAAAAATTTCAAAAAACAGTGCATCACTGTCGACGTATTGTTGGAGACTAATCGATAGCAACTTCAAACCAACACTAAAACGGAAAATATAAAAAACAAACATGTTTATGCCGGAACATGTTACCTGAAGTAGCGTAAAAGTGCAGATACCGCTCAAAATTCTATAAAAAAATATGGTTTAACACCCCACGTATGGGTATACAAAAATTAACCATCATAGCTATCTTATCCCATCGTTATTATTTGTAATAGTAGAAGCAGCACAGAAATTAACAAAATATCATCATTATTTCATGCATCCATCATCTTTAAGAAAAACCCAATCACTTTTCCATGATAATTATACTGACAATCAAGGTCATGAAAAGTGAACTCATACACTGGGGAACAGATTTAAGTGAGAATTAAATACTCTGAGAGGAGAAATACATCACGAAAAGCTGATGTTTTAACAACATACTTATAAAAAAAGTGCCGACAGAATCTCCTGCTAATTTATGATTTATAACTGCCAGACTGTATAATATCTTCACAGAGAAAAATAAAAAAACATAACAAGCAGTGACCAACAACTAAATAAAGAAAAGAAAAAGAAAAAGGGGATACGTACAAATAGAATGAGAGGAAAGTTCTCCATCCTAGAAAAATAGACACCTTTCAAAACGTCCTAAATCAGAATCTAGAATGAATTATTCACTTGAAGAAGCCTAAATAGGGCAAATACATAAACGTATTTATGTGCTAAATCCTTTAATTCATTACATATATATATGTATGCATATATATATTATTCAATTCTTTAAATATATTATTGATTTCTACTTTTCACAACGGTTTTCTTTGAGACATATATATATATATATATATATATATATATATATATATATATGTATATATATATATATATATATATACATATATATATACACACATATACATATATATATATATATATATATACACACACATATACATATATATATATATATATATATATATGTATATATATATATATATATATATATATATATATATATATATATATATATATATATATGTCAATATATTTCCATGTATACACTAGCAAATGTATGCATTTACATTTTCCTTAGATTATATCTAACAACTGATGGATGAAAGTCATAGAACCCTTGTGAGCAATGTAGTGGGGGTTTTTTTTGGGGGGGGGTACTATTGTTCGTGCTATGAGTTCAATTTTCATTGGGTATCCTTAAAAAAATTGTATCTTTAGAGCACTGTTCCCTGGCTGTTAACTGGTGTGTTTTTATTAAGGAGAGAAGAAGAACAAAAAAGGGACTAAGTGATGTACAAGTACCGCTGGTTACAGCAAAGAAGTTAGGAAGGCCGATAAACAAATCAGCTGAAACGTCAAGCTGAAAAAAAAGAACAATAAAGATACTCGTTTGAAAAAAAGGAAACGTTGTGATGAAAATCGACGAACCTTGTCAGAAATGATCTGTGTCTGATTTGGATTAATTTCAAATGTGTGTATCGCATACATTCCCATTATTGAAGCAAAATTAGGTGCAAAGTCACGATAATTTAGTTCCCAGGATGACGAAATCACTAGTAATGGGTTCAGTTCCCTTGAGGAATCAACAGGATCGGTAGCGTGTTTTCTACATAATCTCAGCTGCTTACAGCACGTGTTATACTAAATCGGTCACCCATCACGGTACTGACCAAGCTCGACGTTCCTTAACTTCGGGAATCATACGAGAATAAGTTTATCCAACGCTTTTTTACCGTAATTTCTAACTCGTATGATGTTCGACATACGTAATGGCCTGTGAGATTTACATACGAATCGAATTATTACACTAGCGAACAGCTTGTGCACCTATCACTTTATTGTAGTTGACTTTTGATGACTATTAGTAGTTAGTCAATAGAAAGTTGACGTGAGGAGCGAAGAAATAAGTAAAAACGAACGCCTCAAAGCTGTATTCATGTAATGAAATTAATAACAGGATTTGGATAGAGGTTTTCCCCTTGATCTTCGCTCTGTCAAACGGATCTACGTCTAACGTTGTTGTTTAAGGAACGGTCGAAAACGTCCGACTTAAGTGAATGCATTAGACCTAATGAAGTGTTCACTGCATGGAATGGGCTGCATCGCTGTGATGTCTTGGAATTGAGACGAGGGAAATTAACCGTAAATATTGCCACGACTTTGATATTGGACACATGAGATCAGGGGAGTTCAGAGGTGAGGGTACTGAATCTTCCACCACCCGATTCTCTTTCTGTCAGCAAATTTTCTCCTAGGTTGCCAAATACGCCATTTTCCGGCTAGATCTGGCTCATTGTTTTCCAATCAGCTGATAAAATAATACCATAGCCGATTAAATCTGGTAGGCTAAAAAAATATTTTTTAAAAAGGCGCGTGCGTGCAAGTGTGTGTGTGTGTGTGTGTGTGTGTGTGTGTGTGTGTGTGTGTGTGTGTGTGTGTGCGTTGATGGCACAACATCAGACGTTCCAGAAGATGCAGGATGAGCGAAGCTATTCACTCGGTGCATACAAAAAAGTACCTCAAAACTTCTGTCTAGGTATATATATATATATATATATATATATAGCGCCTACAATACACAAACTATACAAAATTCAACCGATTTTAGCAATTTAAAAAATTTAGTACTGCAACCCCCTAAAAATCCTTCCCAGTCGTTTGCTTCAGAGCTGTTCCACAAGTCGCCACATAGCCCCAGGAGAACTAATCTATCTTGTATTTGATTACTATGAAATTCCATCGTGAGCAATCACTACCAATCATTATTCTCCCCCATTCGAACATGAATGCAATCGTAGCCCTTATAGATGTACTTGAATATATACTCAACTGAATGGACTGAAGAGCACACTTCAACATTAATATGACAGTTGAAGCTGGAATATGTGTTATATAGAGTAATGTATCTCTTGTTAACTGTATGATAACCCACTTGTGGAGCAATATTCGACCGTCGTCTCTACAGTGGATATCCATCAAACCTGACCTCGATTAGCTATTTGACCTCCTTGGGGAAACTTTTAGAGCATATTTCCATTCTCCATGCATGGGGCGTTAAGACTAAGGTTGTCCCATTGACCATGAATAATAAAGTTGATAATTATTCTGTGAAGTGAAGGTTCAACAAGGGACCAAGTATTTGTGCGTAGACTACTTTCTACATCATCTAGGTCATTACATTAATCTTTCTCATTCAAAATGAACAGAATAGGTGCATATGGTAATCTCCTTTTCTGGAATTTGATGGAATAACAACATGCCCTAAGAATATTAAGAAAAAAATTCTCATGGATATCCTTCAGTATTTCATGTAATTTTAGTTTACTCACTCTTACCACAATACTTGGTCTGTCTTTAGGATGTTGTCCCAAATACAGATTATCCTTAATCACACTAAGGCGAATTTAAGTCGGTGATAATTAGATCTGGCTAACCAAATTTAATCGTCCGTTTCTGTAATGTTCCTAGAAGAGTTTTGAAATGAGGGTAAAACAACAACGTACCCTACGTAGGTTCCTGCTTTACCGGCGACAACGGCTGAATAATCAGAAAGTCTTCTATGCTGTTCACCTTTTAGACATTATGGTTGATATCTGACAGAATTCAAATCATTTGTCTCAACCTAAAGATAAGAATCAACCACCCATTGCTGAAATAATTTACTCCCGTGCAAAAGTCGGTTGTATCTTTCTCTCATTGCTGTTTGAGCAATTTCAAATAACAAGATGCTGACATTGTTCCGTCTGTTGATGTTGGTTGTTTCAGGATTTATGTTCATTCCTAGTTGCCATCCTGGTTTTCCTTAGAGATGCAATACAGGTAATTTGGGCAAAGATTCGGACTCAAATTAATGAGTGGGATTTCATGATTTCTAGGGTAAACTCGAAAATCTCATCCGAAAGGTGGTTCTACATCGTTATCGCTCGAAAATCATCACTACTTTAACCACAGATGGTAAATTTTCTCTTCCTCAATCACATTTTCAATCCCTATTAAATACCATGTTAACAACAGGAGCTGGATATTGCGTTCTGCTGTCCGTTGAGCTTCTTCTTTTTCAACTTCTTCTAACATTCAATGTTTCATAGCATGAACAAAATTACTTCTTATTATCTGAAAAGTTTAGGTTGCAATAATTTGAGGGTTGCATCTATCACTACTGCGATTCTATTATCAGTGACTATTTTCGCGTTGACGACATAGAGCTGAGCATATTGTCGTAGTGGAGTCCATGTTGCTGGTGCAATAACGAATTTCACCGTGAATGCAAACAACAATATAAAACACGAACAGAAGCATCTACTATTCGTTCTCCCTTTATTGAAAGCGTAGATTGTAAGATCTGATATTTGCTTTGAAATGTTTTTAATTTTTATTCTTGGATTACTCATCAAATCACTAGGATACGCTCGTGGTTTTCTACGGTTATGTAATATCATCTTCCCTTTGTTACAACAATTATTGAATTTACCATCCGATGCACGGTTCAATGGAAAATTTGCATTGCAAAACAATATTCATAGGTTCACATCAATGAAGCAATAGATTTCCTCCATAAAAGCTATTGTTGTTAACTGTACTATTTTGAAGTACTGAGTTGCTTCTATTCTGAATCATAGCTATGTTTCTTTGTGTTCTGTTAATATGATTTTCTTCACTTTCTGCTGCAATAAGAGTTCTTGCAGTTAACATTCTTTTGTTGGCTTCCTCTCCTTTAGTATTCTTTGAAATGTTCGTTCTCTTTCTACTTCAGTTTCCTCTTGTGATTCATTCTATTACATTTCAGTAATTCATAATCTCTCTGCCCTAAGCCTTGTTGCAGTTCCTTCTTCAGTTTCTTGTTATCGTCTTGCAACAGTCCCTCTTCTGTCCAAATCACGTCTAGCAATGACTTGTTCATATGTTGACTGTCGTCCCCTTTCTTCTCTTTAAAGACTGGAAACATCTCGGCGTATGAGAGTTGCTACCTGTTACATTTGTATTTCTCTCTTGTCAATTCAAAAAGTCTGATTTACGTCTTAATTGCTGTTTCTCTTCTCTTTCTGGGGTTCTTTGTTTGGTCTTCCTTTCCCTCAATAATCGATCTCTTCTTTCATTCAAATCGTCCATGCTCAGTAATTTTGAATACTGTAACATATACATAATACCGAAAGAAAATATGAGATTATTACAAAGAATATTATTTCCTATTGAAATGTAAGCTAAAACAAAAGCATATAAAATTCACATCTGTTACAAAACAAGTACAAACCCTCAAATTTTCAGCCCTCGCATATCAAAAATAATAGAATGAAAATAAAAAAAATTGAGCCAAAACGCCTAAGAATTTTATGTGTATGAAAAGAAATAAAAATTGTTAGATATGTGTTAGAAAGAAAAGAATCAGAATAGAGAAAACCTCCTTCCTGTTCTGTTTTAAGATTTTTTGAATAAAAAATGACTGAATTGTTATAAAAACGCATTTTCTTATGCAGATTGAACTTGCTTAAAAGAATCTGGTTTTATTTTCTTGTAGACCTTTTTTGTTTTTGAAAAACAAGTAATTTGGGGGGGGGGTCGTGTGAACTGGCTCTACGGTGGGTGATTGATTTACAATGCATGTATCGTGTAAAACTGGACACTGACTTTGTGTTCTTCTTTGCAACACCCGATAATCAATTTTCAACACAGATATTCTCTAAATTGATTGCGAAAGTAAAGAGTGGATCCCCCTTAACAGGGTTGGACGCCCAATTTGATTCCTGACTAAAGAAACGTCTGTTAGTTTATATGTAAGGGTGTGTATGTGCGAGTATGAGAGTGGGCGGTGTGATTGTGTGAATACGTTTGCGTATACATGTATGAGTCTAACGTAATTGTATGTGCTTATGTATGTATAAATATGTGTATGCATAGGTAAAGTCTTTACACTGGCAGATTAACAAACCTCTCGGAGAGCGAAGATTAAGTTAAGTGATGACCTCTTGGACTCTGATATCTTTAACTTGAAAAGGGGGTCTCATTTGTAACTGATAAATGCCTGAACCGCAGATTTTTTTTTCTAGGATAAAAATCTAACACAATTTTTATTTGACCGATTACAACTCGTGGGTTGGTGTGTATTCGAACTGGTGTTTCTAAGTGATCAGGTTCAATTCCTCTGGCAAGACATGGTTTGATAATATGGTTCACCACATTTGACAGCATGCCCCAACCCTCGCTCAGCTATGTTAGAAAATATTTTCTAACGGATATAATTACCATGTTGAGTGCATCGAAGCAAGGGCTGTTGGGTTCGTCCTTGGACATTTATTTCATGAGGTGGTTAATGACCTGCTCATACCCAAACTCAATTATATTTTTTCCATAACTAAAACACTTTGTTTCAACCTTCAAAGCGCAAGAAAAAATTTCCAAAGTACAGAAAACCGATGGATTCCTGTTTGTTTGGGCCAGCATCAGCAAAACAATTTGCTCTAAAAATGATTGAGATTCGATTAAGAAGAGCACAAATGTTTCTATACGATTTTTGGCTTTATCCCCTTATCGAAATCTGAAAAACCCATCATAACATTATGAAATGTTCTGTGTGAACTGACCACAGGAAAAATTAGGAGCAGATTAGTTTTTTAAAAATAGTCCTAAAAACGGGCTTTTTTAAATTATTATTATTATGATGATGATGATGATGATGATGACGATTAAAAAAAACAAAACAATTTTGTGACAGCTTTTTAGAAATCAGCAATGAAAACTTCCACCAAAACTGTCGACATATTTTTTTCAGTTTTCTAGTGGGTTTGGCTGGCTATTCTTGTATATATGAATGTATGTATCGGGTGTTAATGCCACAGCAATGGAGCGAGAAGTCTTAGAATATTTTTTTTTAACTTCCCCCCTGAAAAAGTTTTCTATGGGGGGGGGTCAATTTGGATTGAAAATTCATGCTAAATTGCCCTCATAGTTCGTAACTGTCCGTTGAAGTAATCACTGTCCAACAAAGGACGAGAGGATTAATTTCTTCACTGATCACCCCTTTTTCCAAGTTTTTCCCAACACAGCATTCTGCCAAAAGATCTTCCCGATATCACAAGAAATGATGTTTCAATCAAAAATATTCATTTGAAGCAAATTACTTTTGAAAATCAATCACAAATCATATAGGGAGTGAGGGGGGCCACTTCAAATTTTGTTATTTCCGTGATATCGTAAAAATATTCTTCTATTCATTCGATTCAATATGTGATATTAAATATTATCTAATCTTATCACCATTATTATCAATATTATTTCAAAATAATCAACCATATATTTATATCGTTATTTTTTTCTATTTATCAATTCATTGATACGTATTATGGTCCTAGCTGATAATCGGAATTCTGTTTTTCTTCCTTGAATTTTCTTCTAAATGAGGGTGTGAACCTTAATGATTTACAATCGAGACCACTTTTCCTACTTTGTGCCCCAAAGAGTTTTCACTAGAAATAGCTTTTTAAAAACACTGAAATATTTTTACTACATTGGTCAAACGTACTAGTATAAAACAAATAACGAAACATTTCTCAGAAAAAGAGATCTTCAACAAAATACGCTTAAAATAAACTATTCATGCATAAAAATCATATCATAAATGATTTGAAAAAAAAACAGCAACAAAATAATCGTAAATGAAGAACACAAAAATAACAAAAAATAAATTGCAACTACAAAAACACTGATGAATGCACAACAAACAAAATAATTGCATGTAGAACAACGTGATTCACAAAGCAACCGTAAAAAATCTTTGAAGAACCAGACATTAGGAATTCTACATTGGAGCCCAAAGTAATGGTTTCAAAATAAGGTTCAATAACAACAAAAAATCAATGAAGGATACCAAAACAACACAGCATTGTCCAGATACATGTGGAAACGAAAAAAATAAAATAAAATACATATGATAAAACCATTTGAATTTCAAAAATCAACAACATACAAAAACAATAACCCAGAACACCTAGAATGTCTAAAAGACATATTAAGCATTTTACAATTCATAAAAGAAAGAATTAAACCAAATTAAAAAACGAACTGATACAAAATTGGAGAACAAGACGAAATTTCTACTAGAAAACTACGACAAAAAAAATAATGAAGACTGTAATGACTGAATGAACACCACTAATTAAAATACTAAAATATAAAAACGAAAATTTGAGAAAAGCAAAAATAAAAAATCATTGAAACAAAAAAAATGGAATAAAAAAATAGAAACAATTACTCACTAAAACAATTAAAAACGTTATGATAGCATTAATTATCAATGGAACTTATATAGAATGAATGGAAACAAGTACAAAAAGTAACAAAACATCAAATATAAAATGTCAAATCCAAAATACGTAAAACAAAATTCAAACAAAAAATAAAATGTAAAAGTCGAGATTAACGAAAACACACCAAAAAAATGAAATACGACGTTGATGAGGTAACTCGGAACTAACTACCAAAATTAAAACAAGCAGATTCTAACGAATCATTCGGTCACGACATAAAGAAATGAGTGACCGTTGAATAAAAGTTTCAAAACGGTAATTCAACGCTCGGGAAGGGGGAGTTACGTCCCCCTTGGCTAGGATTGATTGGAAAAATTTTTTCATCCAGGTCAAAATGAGTTTCCGGAAGTGGAGTGTGACATGGAGTTTTGTGTTTCGTGTTTCGTATTTTGGTGTATTTGGTATAAATGTGTAAAATTCTTTTGGGTCCGAGTAATTCATTAATGTATTGCTGGGAAATTAGGTTGTATGGCAAATATATTTAGAACTGCGAAGAATCACACTAGGATGGCAAGCCTTTGGCAGAGCTAGCTCAACCTTCAAAAATAATAAGATCCCATTAATCCTAAAGAGAAGGGTGTATAACCAATGCATCCTCCCAATAGTCACTTATGGAGCTGAAACATGGAACTTAACCAAGAAACAGACCCGTAAGCTGAGAACCATGCAACGTGCACATGAAAGAATAATGCTGGGCCTCACATGGAGAGACCACAAAACAGCACAACACATCCGGGAAAAGACAAAAGTTAGAGACATCATAGAAGCCATAAAAAATCTCAAATGGCGGTGGGCTGGCCATGTTGCAAGAATGGCTGACAATCGATGGACATCACGACTCACAACATGGATTCCCCGAGACCATATGCGCAACCGAGGCCGGCAAAATATTAGATGGAGAGATGAACTAGACAAGTTCAGGAAGTACTGGCTCCGTGACGCCCATGACAGAGAAGTGTGGCAAATCCTGGGGAAGGTCTATGTCCAACGACGGACGCTAAAAGACTGATGATGATGATGATGATGATGATGATGATGATGAATTAAAAACAATCACCAATTCACTTTTGAGGCTATAGGTGAAAGAACTCCCGGAAAGCCTGATAAAACAGAACTTTTGTAAAAAATGAAATGTATTTCGGTGATTATACCCATCAGGACAAAGTGTGTTTACTGATTTCACGGTGAACGTAAACCGTCTGCAATAGCTGATTATTGTATTTCACCAGGTGTAATCTGCATTTTTCTCCGTAGAAAAGCTAAAAAAAAAATCCAGATGAAACATTATTGTTATAATGATGTGGATTATCTATACGAGCAGATTATGAATGCGAAAATAGAGAATAAGAGTATTGACATATTACAAGTGAAATGCGATTTCCCACCCCAGATCTAAATAATGGATAACAGTCATCAGACAAACCAGTACTGATTATTGAATGCCGGACAAGTAGTTCAACATTAATACAACTAAGTTAGCAGTCGAAGTTGTAAGCTTCTCAGCAGTGAATGGATCAACAACATTTGTAATAAAAGACTGGTCAAAGGGCAAGGAAGCGACTAATTCTGGCGATGAATGTGTAAGCATTGTTACCAAAGTTATTCGAAGTGATTTGCACTTGACGACGTTTCCCGCAAAGATTCATTCAATTTCTACTTTGCAGCCTCGAGTCAAAATTCATTTTGGCAGCTGGTTCAAATTGAGCCTCACATAACTGATCTCGCCAAGTAGACATACACACCCATCCCCCTCTCTCTCCCTGTTTGTGGCCTTTGCACTTGGCTTAGCAAAAAGTCATTCATGTTTGATTGGCACATCTTTGTTCGTTTCTTCATTATAAAGTAGGGCTTATGATTTTATTGCCTCGAACTTTTACTGATTGACCTTTTCAAAAGCTAGCGGGATATCTTCTAAAATACTGACCAAACGAATACAATTATTGTACGCAGACGGGATCTGCTCGCTCTCTCTCTCTCTCTCTCTCTCTCTATATATATATATATATATATATATATATATATATATATATATATGAATACGATGTCCAATAATGGAAAATAAGAATACGTAATATCATACCACGTGGGCGCAAATGCTAAGTATTCTAAATCAAGAAGAAACTGCCAAACGAAACATATAATCATTTATTCGAGAAATGGGAGGGGCATGAGCGAAAACTATAAAAGATTTTCATAGTTCTGGTTTCAATAACGAAAAAACTATTATATATATATATATATATATATATATATATATATATATATATATATATATATATATGTATATATATATATCAATTGTCCATAGTCTAATAATGTAAAACTTATTCATTTCACACGACGAATATTGATTTTCGAACATAGTTACCAGCAGAACTCTCGATCTCTCCCATCCCCTGCTAGGAAATGTATTATTAAAGTATTCTTACGCAAAAAACAATCCCTGCCACATGACAAATTTCGATGCAAAAACTATCCCTGACACTTTTTGATCCTACTCGTTCTCAAACGTTCATGAAACTTGATAAGGAATGGCAGGGAGTTCGTTTAATCACCATCGATCAAAAGATCCATTCCATAATCCTCTTTTCAATTCACTTTATCTAAGGCTTTTCCGTTAATCACAGAGATCAAACATAATAAAGTGATAATCTCAGATCAAAATTCAGTGAATTGCTGAAGCTCCTTCATTTTCAATCTATCCTGCTTACGAACAATTATAGAATAACGATCTTAGAGTTACGATGAAAAGTGGTTGAAATTACTATAAACATACTACTAGTCAAAAATTTATAAAGATTGACAAAGCTTCTTTTGAGACAGTGTTTCCCGAACACTTTTTCGAATCACAATTCCCTGAGTGTACTAAGATTTTTTTGCGCTGACACAAGTTGGGAAATACTGCACGATTGCATTTAGGTTAGTAAGGTGGAAACAATTTGAATCATGTAATTTTAATTGATAAGTTATGTATAAGTTCCCTAAAGCCATCAAATGATTATTATCTTTGCTACTGAAATAGGTGAGCCTCTTGTTTACAACACGGTTTCTGAAATCTTAAATGTCACTTCCTATCATAGTGACTGTGCATTAATATTGAAATACGACTGACTTGACTTATTTATACTTTCAAATATTCTGTAGAGACCCTGAGAGCTACCTGCAACACCCGGGGAGCCACACTGCACCCTTTGGGAATTGCTGGTCTGACAGGTTGAACTGGTTTTATTTTCTCTCCAAAAATCTGACATTTCTTTCCCGAAGACATAAAATTTCATAAAAGCACCAGTTTTATATATGTATACATATATATACATATATATATATATATATATATATATATATATATATATATATACATACATACACACACACACACACACACACACACACACATATATATATATATATATATATATATATATATATATATATATATATATAATCTAAAAAGGATATCCATTTTATTCTTGGATATTCGGTTGACAAATTCCCAGAAAAGTCCCCAATGATACATTTTTGGAAATTATCCATATTCTTCTGTCGTATCCTTCCTTTTTTTGACAAATGCAAAACTTGCTCGCTTGACGATATTGATCAGCTGTCAGGAAGGTTTGAAAACTCATTGCAAAACACATTTCCGATGCTTCATCAAACTTTCTGGAGCGAGTCCAAGCTGGTGAAATACCACAATCAAATTGGTTCCTTAGTTTGATATATAGCATTGAATCATAGGCACCCTACCACCTTAAGACGAGTGAAATCTTTTTCACTGTTCCGACGTTTCTTTTTTTTTTTTTTTTTGCCAACACTGCAGTTTTAGTTGGTTTGAAGATTTATCGCGCTTCTTCTTACTGAGACATGAAATTGCTTTACCCGTTAAGACCACCAGTGCACCGCCAAAGTCCATGCTGAAAAACTTTATCTCTCGAATGACACAACTACTCCGTCATTTTTTTCTCCTTTCTTTATTGTCTTTTTGGGAGGTAGAGGCGCTAAAAAAAGTTTATCCAGAGAAGAAAACTATTTGGTTATGTTTTTTTTACTCTTCCCACTTTGAGACACATTATTGCTTTTATTATTTACTAGCAAAATACTAGTTGCTCTACGAACGGTATGATTAGGGGAGGGAATCTAAAGCACTGTATCTGAAAGATGTCATCGGAGTTGCATGAAGCAACCATCACCAGCACCAAACTAGATTTTCTGCTCACAGATACTCGAAAGCAAATTCAATTGAATCTCAATTTACATTCTTACTGTTTCCGTTAGCGGTTTTCTTTATGTTTCATCCCTAGTGCTCTTTTGTACCGTAACCTTGTTTCACTCTGCCTCTTCCAGGCACTCCTCGTAGTCTTTGTGTTATGATTCAATTCTCAGACCAACTAACACTCCCCCACTCCAACGTTAATTTTCAAAGTGAGACGGATGGATGGACAGACAGACAGACAGACACATGCATGTTGGTTTAGCAATACCATCGTCATCGACAGCTTTAATAATCACGGGGGTACGGTTTATCACTTGATATCGATAGCAGATGCTTTCCCCACTTTATGTCGACGAATACTTATGCTAATCTCTATTAATCATGGAAGGTCCACTTACATAACACATTAAGTAGACATGCAGTTGAACGGGTCATTTGGAATCCTTCTGGCAAGACATGGAATTTAGTATGGTTTAACACAATGGACTGCATACCATAAATATCGCTCAGCTATTTCCCAGAGTATTTTCTGACGGATTCCCCTTCTGGGGCATTTTAGACGACCACTTTGCTTGGTGCATTGAAGCCAGATCTATTAGATTCTTCCTTGAACATATATTACCTGAGGAAGTTAATGACCTGCTTATACTCAAACATATTTTGTTTCTTTTGAACGAGTTATGTACTGTACGCTATGCTAAAATTGGACAACTTATTCATAGGCATTGTAGTTGAGGCTCACATATTTGTTTGATACCGTTTTTTTAACGGGAGGGGGTGCAACACTTGAGATGGAGCCCCATGAGGGAGACCATGTTTTCTTACGGATTTTGCATTTTACTGGTCGAAGAATTAATCTTCCGAAACGTCATTACAACAACCAGGATGAGAAGAAGGAGTTTCAAAGTGAATGAATCTAAGTTTATCATCAGCTACATATCACTCAGTGTAAAAAAAGGAAAAATGATTCGGATAAAAGGAGTAGAAATATTTTGGAAGCGATTTTCGACTTTATTACCTCATTCGAATTATACCCGCAACCACCCATAAAACTGGCAGAATTATGGTCATAAACATCCAATATGAATTAAAATTTGCTAAAAGGGTCTTTTTTTTTTTTTTTCATCCATCTCACCTTTAACCATAATTGGGATTTGAATCAATATCATACCATCTGTTTGTATGGTCGTAACCCAGTCATTTGCATCGTTCTCACTGTATGACAGTTCCTACAGTCGTTCTTTTGGGCTAATTTGCTTCATTCACTGGTTACATGATTTACAATTTCGTCCTTTCTTCCACACAGGGCATCTGCAGTGTGTGTAGGTTCTGTCAATCTTCGCCTTGACATTGTTTGTTTTGTTACATATGTTTTGAGCTGCCATGATGAAGGATTCTTTCTTTTTTTATACTCCTTTTGCGCAGCCATTTCCATGATCGCTCCTCTACGATGCTTTTTCTCAGTCTTTTGAATTTCCTGTGTACCTTTTTTTCTTTCCATTTTTTTCCTTTCTAGGTGTCTCGTTTCTCGTGTTTTTCACTTTTTTGTTGCACTGCTCCGAACACTCTGCATATCTTCTTTGCTTACTAGCCCATGCTTCTCTAATCCCTTATTGTTTGTTCTATGCTGCTGAGTCCTGTGCCACATTCTTTACTCTTCATATAAATCTATCAGTGCCATCCCCGTGCTGTAGGGTCTTGTCATAAGCTTCCTCGTTCATCGGTCAATTGATTGGAGTTCTCAAATGTGTGTCTTACTACCGTTACTGACTAAATATTAACTCCTTTTATCAGGATTCTGCTATCTAGCTAAGTCTCGAATATTTTCTATGCCCCTCTAAGGTATTCCTCTTATTCTATTTTCTCTTTCATTTCACCTGTTTTTACTGAGTCACATACGAGAACCCCAATGTGTTTACATCGGTTGTGTGTAGGTAATGCTCTTATTTTTTATGCTGTCCGGTGATTCGATTCCTTCTGCCGTTATTTTGACTCCTTGAACTTGTCATACACAAAAGCCTCTTAATAGAATGTTGATTTTCATACAATTTAAAGTTTGCTTGTTTTATAATAAGCTTCAATAACGTCTGGAGGCACTGTGGGTTGATATTCAAATTTGACCAAGGGAGATGGGTAAAGATAAACTTGAAGAGATAGTCATCTATGAACCACTTGAGATTGATAGATAGATCTACTTAGTCACTCAATAGTAACCGTCTTGTGACCAAAATATTTGCCAGCATACCGTGTTGGAGAGTGACCAATTGAATGATTTTGAAAAGTGTGATAAATCACTCTCCTAACCTTTTTGTTGAGCAGTGATCACTATAAAAGTGTGAATTTTCAAAAAGCAAGCGTGAACGCAGCCAGACACAAACTAAGTAAACGATTTAACTTATTTGGATTTATTTTTTCTAGAAACAATGAAACCCTTTCAGCCCTCAAGCTCCATTGGTGCGGCCTGTATGCCTGATATATTCATGCATGAGTAGTCAGCCTTACTAAGTTGACAGTTTTGGTTATTTCTAATAGATTGATAAATAGTCAGATAAAGAGAGAGAAAGGGGATATAGTTATGTATCAGATAGGAATGAATTGTAATAGATACATAAGCCAAAGAACATTTTCCGTAGAAAAAAACTACAACGTTTTCATTTTTAAGATCTTTGTTAGTGTATTGATGTAAACAAGAACAAAATTGGAGCAAAATCACCCCCGCCTCTACCCAGGGTTCTCCATTCTCTAATAAAAGTAATAAAACATTTTGAATTGGGAGAATTGGCAGTTTTCTCGAATGAAAATAATAATTGGTAAAAAATGCTGCATTAACGTTTTGACAAAAACTATTTTAGACGGAAGACTTCAGAATCCGGAGGGTTGGGTACCGTGTGAATGTGTGTGTGTTAGAGGAGGGAACATAAGTGGTCAATTAAAAACCGTCAGTAAAAGCTGTCAACAAGGAGGTTATTTTAAGTAGGTCTACCTGGCTTTGTATGTATGTAGATATGTAGGCTTGATATCTATGTATGGGTTATGTGCAAAGATCGCCCTAATGGAACTAAAGGGCCGAAAGTTCAAATATTTACTTGTCATTATGTTAAAAGAAAACGTTTTTGTTCATTTTTGGAAATTCACCCGAAATGGGTTTTAGTTAGGCTACGATTTACAATGTAAGTTTATGCTAGATTGGTCCCTTGGTATCTAGTTCTGTTCATGCTAGTCTTTTCAAGTTAGGTCATTTTAGTGATCACAACCTTTCCAATCTTTAATTGATCACCCCAACATAGCATTCTGCAAGAACACGTTGATCACGTGACAGTTTCTATCGAGTGACGTAGCAGAACGGTTTTATTGATATTTGCTTGAAGGTAAATTGCCAAATAAGAACTAAAACAACCGCTAACAAAAATTCAATAACGAAAAAAAAAAAGAAACTAAATGGCACTTTTTTTCCAGTTTTGAACAGAACAAATTTTAAATTTAATGAATTCACTTCTCATCTCCGGAAGTGGATTCCACATGAACTTATTCAAACAAACATCGGTCAGCCCTTAGACTCTTGTCTAACCTTCTGGCTCAATAAAAAAAAGGACATTTTCGGCTAAGCCAGAAACTGACGATTGAAAATATATTACGAGTATCCAAAACAAAGAAGATCATATCTAGATCCACCCGAACAAACTGCCACAAAATGGAATCTACAGGGAGAATTTTTTCTCTATGTTTGCTGGGGTTCAATGAGTATACTTGACTTCAAATTGTGACAAACTTGACTAATTGCTACTGTTTGTAATTAACTAATTCCAATGAAGAATCGAAAGAGAAAAGAAGGAGAAGGTAATAATTCCACAGCAGAAATAATCCCTAGTGAATCCATTTAAGCAGGTTTCCTTAATGAAATGCAATATTATGATATAAATATATTTATAAATACATTATGATATAAAACTACCATATCAAATGTAAAATTTACCGATTTATGAAAATTTGAAATAATATTTTTATGCATATCTAACAAGGATTTTGCAAAAGTTTTCTCACACAACTTAGAGCATTATCTATTCAAGTTATAAATCTACAAAGAAATGTAATTTTGATGTTCATCCAATACGCATGTATAGGGAATGTATATAATGTCTCTTCTGTTAGCTTTCAAATTCAGATGAATTCTATTTTTGTAAAAAAAATTGATCTGCAGAGTCATTATCCCGGTAGAATTATTTCCTGGACCGGAAAGATTTCATGAACTGAAGAGACGACAGGTATTTTTGCTACGTGATAACAACCGTCCTCAAGTTACAAATGCAGCACAAACAATTAGGAACTAGGAGGGGATTTTTTTTTTGACAAGCAGCAGATTCAACAATCCTGAAATTGTCATGTTAAAACTCATGTGTTGGTAGATCAAGTTCATAGAAAGACAAGGTAAATGTTGATGATATTTATACGAATAAAATTTCTTAAAAGATATTGGAAACTTTAGGGTTAATTTAATACACTCGCGTGTATGCATGTGCAGACACACAAACACACACACATAAATACGTGTGTAGAGAAATAGCCCAACTAGTGCAGTTTAGATTAGAGCGAGTCTTGATATAGCGAGGTTATGGTATTGCTATACAAATCATTGTAACTACGTATGGGTTGAAAAACACATTTTAAACTGTACGGAAAATCATTAATTAAGGTATATATATATATATATATATATATATATATATATATATATATATGTGTGTGTGTGTGTGTGTGTGTGTGTGTGAGTGTGTGTGTAAGTGTGTATGTGTGTGTGTGAATATATATATATATATATATATATATATATATATATATATATATATGCAATGCTCTTCCATAGGAATAGAGCACTCTGGTGGATGAGGAGTTTCTGCGTAAATGAATATATCACTTAAATTCAGCCTTACTGACCACTCATTTCCGTAGTCCAGAGGTAGGATATTAGGGTTTCAATTCTGCCTCGTGGTACTGGATGGGATAAAATGTATATATATATATATATATATATATATATATATATATATATATATATATATATATATATATATATATATATATATATATAAATATATACATATATTTATATATATACATATATATATATGTATATATATATATATAAATATATATATATATACATATATATATATATATATATATATATATATATATATATTATTGGGTTACCTGGTGTTGCATGGGGAAAAGTAGCTAATACTAGAAAGTCATGTAGTAAGTTCAAACACCGAGTTTCTCAGTGGTGATCTTAACGGGTCAAATGGGCAGAGAATGCGAAAATTGACGTGACTTTGAATTCATTTTTGAAGTCCCTATCCAATTTTTATTAAGGTATCAATCTATGTACAGAAATTAGCAACCCATATAGTACTTGGATTAAAAAATGCTAGAATTTACCTGACTCTGGGTTGTGGTCAATGTAAATGTTGATCTAGTCGTTCGCCAACTATCTTATCTTCGTCTTGGGGTCAACTTAACATTGTACACGAACTTGCAGTCAGTTCTGTTCAGTTGTCTCCCTTGGAAATGCCAAAATTGACTTAACTTTAAAATAACCTTTATACGTACGTAGAGGTCAGCACCACCATTTCGGTGGTAAGTCACATTTTTACATAAATTTGCTGTCTGTAAGATGCAATCTTCTTCGTTGAAATCAGAAATGCCAAAACTGACCCCTCCCTGAATTGACTTCCATTGTTCACTACAGGTCATTATCACCTATCCTATGTCCATCCTTCTTTCAAGTTATACATGCACAAAAAATTGCAGGCCATTACATTTGAAAGTTTCTGACTTTATAAGGGTCACCAGCGGTTATCATCACTTACCCTATGTTAATCCTAAGGTAAACTCGACATGGTACACGAATTTGTAATGTTTAGGGTCCAGACGTCTTCGTTAGATTAAAAAAAAGCCAAAATATACCTGACTTTAAATTGACTTTTAGACACTACCTATCCTATGTTTATCCCGGAGTAAAGTTATCTTATTACAACACATAGTTTGTACCATGTAATCGTTTAGGAGTCTATAAAACATTAAGTTATAAGAAAACGAACTAAAAAACAAAGGAAAAAACAATATTTTCCTTATAGAATTATATGTATGTGTGTGTGTGCGTGTGTGTGTGTGTGTGTGTGTGTGTGTGTGTGTGTGTGTGTGAGTGAGTGAGTGAGTGAGTGAGTATATGATTTTCTTTCAAAATAAATATTAAAAACCTATCTTTACTTCAAAGTTTTTAATATCCTCTTTTTCGCTGGCACTTATGGCAACAAAAGAGACCGCCTGATATACAAGACAAGATCTCAAAATTTCAAGAAAAATATTCCTAGAAGACATTTCAAAAAAGCAAATGAAATTCATTTCTTTTGTCAATATTTTCCACCCTTTCAAAGAAGGCGTCCAAGATTTCGATTAAATCTTCTTTCTTCATCTGACTCTTCAGTTTATCTTATTTTGTCTCATCTTCATGAAATTCAATTTCTTATTCTTGCTCAAGGAGCTCTTAGTCAGTAACAGCAAAAAACTGTTTCTTTCAACTTTTTTAGGATCAACCCAGGCTGTTGCTGTCTCCACCCCAACTCTTATGCCGAATGAAGATGATTATTGTAACTATTGTATTATAATAGAAAAGAATCGTTGAAAAAATGATGTATTATTGTATCTATATATTTAGGTGAAATTAACTTGCAAATACCAAATTAGGACCTGTACTTTGATAAATATCAACAAATATTCGCAACGTAAATTTTTTATTTTATGTAAGACAAGTCAGAGGGATGCCTATCCAACATTAGATCATGATTTCAACTCACGGTACAGAGATATTTTTGTATATTGGTTTGGTCTAACATGAGGATATGGAAAGAGAGTGGAGGTTTTCCTCCTCCAAATTAGGATAAAGCATAACTATACCATCAATTCCATATATTTCCTGGATTTATAATTCCTTACACAACTTTTCCACTGAATCGTGTATCGTATTTCGCAACATATGATATGATAAGAGAGAGAAGGGGGGGGGGGAATTGAACAATACGGTTTTGAAAAGTACGGGGAATTGGAAAATAGCTGCACTAATATATATATATATATATATATATATATATATATATATATATATATATATATATATATATATATATATACATACACATATATATATATACATGATGAATCCTCTGAACTGACAGAGACAGTCTATTACTACTTTTATTCCATCAAGCCAGTCATCATTAATAACCATTATAACAATCGCTGCACAAAATTACCATCACAATTCTGGGCACGAATAAGTTCATTCAGAACTGAAGGGTGATCCATTTTAATGTGTTATCCGATTGTGGCGCTAAACATTTGAAATTGCATTTGACTTGTCCCATATTAGAACCAAGTGAAGTAATTCGAGCAAATCTCTCGATCTCCAGTGCCATTTTGTAGCGGTTCAAGTTCAATACCCATAAATTTCGATGCCGTTTTCAAGTGTCACGTTCATCAAACTGAACTACTCCTGGAAGCACTTCTTGTCTCTTGTACTTTTCAGAATATCAATTACTCAGATCTGCAGAAGATTTCATTTATATAAAATTCTTGCTCATGATTACTTGAACAAGATCTGTTTTTATTGATACTATATATATATATATATATATATATATATATATATAAATATTCATATATATATATATATATATATATATATATGTATATATATATATATATATATATATATATATATATATATATATATATATATATATATATATATATATATATATATATATATATATATGAGCTGTAGCTATTGAATGAAGTGACCAATAGACAATCATGAACAACTGCTGGCGTCTTCAGTTCGCTGTTACGTGTGGGGAGAAATCTGTTCAATAATTGATAAACGTATCAGTTTTAAGTTTCTGATGAAATTGAACCAGTAGTGGGATGGAGGTCCCTCCTGAAAAATTGCTTTTTCTATATTTACCTCCACTAATCTTCCTTTGTCAGTTTTCAAGTTTACTTGTCAGTTTTTCATGGAGTTGGCTATGAATCTCAATTCAACTCATTGCAACATTTTCACTTTACTCCATCCATTCTATCAAAATCCTCAGGTTTTTCAGTAATCCTTCGTCTCTCCGTAGATAAGAGATCCGTTTTTTAATCTTATTTCTCTGGGCAGCTTCTCCTATTGTTCACGGTTTCCTTTTGCATCTTGAAAATGTCTCTTACCATTTTTACACAAGCGTAGATGAGGCTGTTGAGCTGCATTATGCTGTCAGTTTCAATCTGTTGTAAAAGGCAATTGACACGTTCAGTTCAATCTTTTTTCTTTTTTTCCAATCCTTGCATCGATTTTTATGGGGTTTGTATCCGGGCCTTTCCTTCTTCCGTTGGATTGTCAGGATCTTTCTGTAGTTCTATCGCTGATTGCCAGTTTATTTTCAAAATTTATCTCGCCTAGTCAACCAGATGCTGACTTGATGCCTTTCATGTGGATATTATCCTCCATAGTGAGTGCGTGCGTTGTCAGTAATCACTAAAATAGTTTACATCTTTACGTAACAAAAAATAATTCATTTGTTGTCCTCTTTCTATTTGTTCTTATTATTTTGACCAACAGTCGCTGGGTAACGACAGCAACACACCTGTGAGCCATCAAGGGAACACAAGCCGTTGCCAAGTGTCACAGAATGACGACTGTCTTTACCAAGAAGACCAAAATTACACCTGTTGCTTATGACGCACAAATATTGAATTTGTGTTTCATTTTGGTGGTTATATCATTATCATTGTGCATGTTTGGCTGATAAGTGGTTCTGTGAGGTTGTATCAAGCCTTGGTTGGTTGGTTAAAACAGATTTCAATCAGAGTTACCTCAGAGCTCCATAGGTCCCTTGTATTAACTCTTGATGGGATGATACAAGGATGTGAATGGTGTTACAACAGCATTCCACATATCTGCGAATCCATGTAAGCAAAGTTTACACACAATCAACGCATGTACGTATCACGGTATTGAAACAATACATAACCATTGAATGCGAAATAAAATAAAGATTCAAAAAACAGCAATAATTTCAAGTCAATTCCTCTGTCATATGGTTTGGAGGAGGCCGGACTTATAGTTTGTGAAGCAGCAATTTAGATGATTCATAGAAACTACGAAAAAATATATATAATCTGTATTTTTTATTATTAGATCTCACAGGAATATCTTCCACAAAATCTCCAAACCCGATACTCCACTGCATCGTGTACTAAATTATATATCTGGTGAATGTCAACTTCGTATATTGGTGAGCTGTCGAGTTATTTACGTTGCATACACACGGACAGAGTTGTCTCCCATTGTACTTAGATTTCGAAATATCCCTGCAGGATCGTATTTAAAGATGCTTAGAGCGGTATTATTATTATTATTATTATTATTATTATTATTATTATTATTATTATTATTTACTCTTTACCTTACTTTTCTCCGACAGGCATATATATATATTCGCCGTCAAATGCGAATTACTTCGCCGTGAATAATGCCGTTGCTGGTAGACGAATGACACCATGTTAACATAGCAGACGGCGCCACCTTCTATCTCTTTCATTGAAAACATATATAGAGAGAGAGGGGGTGGGGAGAGAGATTATAAATTATGACAAGGCTAGCACTTATCTGAATTCCTACAATTCATTGTCTCTTCGTATTTATGCAGGCTTGAATTCTCTCTCTCTCTCTCTCTCTCTCTCTCTCTCCCTTTCTCTCTCTCTCTCTCTCTCTCTCTCTCTCTAGAAGTATGTAGCCATTCACGCAAACAAAACACGTGGCTTTACTAGGCCCCCTTCAAAGGACTCCCTCGGTCTTCAAACACATATCCAAGAGCCCCAGGCAATTTTAAAAACAGTCTGCAAAATCTTCTTCAGTGATTTGAATTCCCTTTTTCTCCAATAGTGAAAACCTAGAAGTTGTTAAAGCCAAATGTGGACTGCACTAGATGTGAAGAATGTGAAGAGTCGGTCATTGTTATGATGATGGTCACACAAGATAGAAACCAACGCTATGGCGTCCTTCTACTGATTGAGGAACCAAAGGAAAATCTCTTGTCACGCGTGCACAGTGAACTCTCTAATTGCTAACGAAGTTGCTACACGATAGATTTTCCAGATATTTAGAAATGACAGTGTACTATACGGACCGATTGCATATATAAATATATGATAACTCGACGTTTTTTCTGTCCGTAAAAGATGAAGGATAAGTGTTCACTTAGGTGATATTTCGAGGAATCTTGTAATTGAATTTGAATTGCTAATTCAATCAACAATACTCCTGCATTGAAATATATTATCTGACGTTAAAAATGAATTTTTGATTAGCGTTATGAAAGTTCATTGGATATGAGCAAACGTTGAAGGGCAAAGTTTGATTTATTCAATGTTTGGTGTAATTTTTTCTCTTCTTTAACTTACTCTTTTCTAAATGCAAGGGAAATATGTCATGCGTAACTCGGTCTGTTCCAGCAGAGAGTGTGTTGCTACGAACAACTGCCATCGACACACGCAGAAATGGAAGAGCCATGCGGTCTTATGCGGTTCGTCGTTGCGTTGAGTGGCTTTGGGACCTATTTGGCAGATGATCTTCAAATATAGGGAACCAATCAATTCAGACGTCTAGAATGCAAATGGTACAAACGTGTACCTATTGTTCAGTGAACGTTGTTTGGCCATTTACCGTGAAGGGACAATACCTGAATCAATGGCCAACAAGATAAGGTTGCCGTTCACTGAAAGTGGCGTCTTAAATCAGTTGCTGGCCGTCTGCGAATGGGGAAGCAGTTATTATGTCCGGGCGTTTACAATCTATTCGATCTAGGACCCCAGCACGGTGGAATTCCCCTCTTAATAATGTCGCTGAGGGAGCGTGGCAAGGATACTGACCCTTGTTGTTGCGAAGTGAGAGGGAATGGAGACCGAATTCTTCGATGGTTTTCCCACAGCAGCAGCTGTTATGTTTGCAGAAAGACCAACACGAAGAGCAATATCAATGTGGATGGTCACTTTCTAGAAGGGTGCCGACTGTTAACAAGGGTGAACAATTCAGCCAGTCCAAGCAGTGTGGTAGACATACCATTTGACATTGGTCGAGAGAGGTAAGATAATTTGATGCTACCTTGCACATGATTGGGTCATATTTGCACCATTTGACCGTTGTATTGGATGTCCCAGGAAAATTTCGTAAAAACTTCGTGAACGAGTGAGGGGAAGATAGGTAAACGTAAACCACTTAGGAAATGTCAGACAAAGGACGTTGTATTAGACCACTGTGTCAAACTGGGAGAGACGTTTGTCGTCAACTGGTTTCGTTGAGTTGAATGTTGCATATCGTTTTTGCTTTATCTGTTTCGAACTCTGCCAGTGGGCAATTCTACATATATCATGGGCAATACAAAGAGTGAAGAATTACTTAGGGAAAGCTGAGCAGTTCTTATCAGCCTAGATGGGCGTCCAACAGGTTAAGTCGTTCGATGTTACCTTCGACGTCTCATCATGGAACGCATAGCGTTTGAGAGTATAAGGGACCCGAGTATCAAGATACCCACTTTTGGTTTCATCTTGACTATGCATATTTCAAAATTCGGCAAGTCGATATTGATCACTTCAGATTTGATTTCCAAGCCTCCAGTCCTCTAGATAAAGCCATGGCATACTTATTTTTTTGAAAAATCAATTGTTCTTCTGAAAAAATGGTCAATAAAATACTTCATTTGATCTTCAAAACCATGTTGTAAAGGAAAATGAAATACTATAGACGAGGTTTTAATATAAAATGCTGTCTCTAGCAACCTCACTAGTTAAAATTTTTGAATATTCAGATAGCATCAACAACAACAACAACAACAACAACAACAAAACTAACTTCCCTCCATTCTGGAATGATATAATAATAATACTCATACATGGAAAACTGCACATGTTTTCCTCTCCTTGGCAATCTTACTTATTACCGCTGGTGATGGCGATGAAAACTCAGTTTTGGTGAAAATCTTCAGAAACTAACTCGCTGAAGAATCTGTAGACTATAGACATTTTGGTGGCCAAAGCTCTGGCTGTTCTTGAGTTTTGCTATCATAGATGGGTGGGTATTTAGTAAAATTATAGTAAGAATTTAGCTTGGTGTGATAAATTGGTTGAAATGACTGTGGCCAAAGTGTATTGTTTCGATTTATTGATACTTATTTCATTTCTGAGGATATGTCGATAGGTGTGGGATATTAGATAAAATGAAAATGAAAATGTAGCCGAACAGATTTACGGATTCTTTCAGAAATTCAACACCGAAGTGAATCTATATGATTAGGAAATGTTTTATAAAAATCAACTGAAGTGAAAAGATTATGATCTTTTAGGGTTGTTCAGGATTTTCCTTAGAGTCTCTTTCCATTGATCAGTCAAAGACACATGTGCACACACGCAAACGTGCACACACACACACACGCATACCTTGAATAGTACGGTTGTATGTAAGGCGATTAAGATATTGGTGTACAGATTAGTGTAGGTAAACACAGTTATATATAATAAGAGCTGTAAATCGCCATCGCAGTCAATAATTCTACAACCGTTGCATCAAATTTTAAAGTCATTTGAAAAAAAAAATATAGAATCAATGTGGACAAAATAAATTCTACATATGACATCACAGGCTTTTTCCATAGTGAAAAAATCCGGAAACAAAACTCATCAGAATAGAGCTTAAAGAGATTTTTTTTTTTATTTAAAAAAAAATTCCTGAAAATAAAAAAGAGTATTTTTAAAAGGGTCTTGGGGAATCATAGCAAAGCAAGCAAAGTTTTCAGTCTGTGAATCCAGCATGGCAAGGAGTAGTTAAACAAATAAAAACATAAACAATAAACATACAAACATATACACGAACTCATGCTCATATAGAAAGGGATAAAACTGTTTGCCAGCTGTGGTGGTTACGGTGGTTCAATAGTGCGTTTTTTAAATGACAACTTGGGAACGAATTAAGCACTAATCAGGATATATATATATATATATATATATATATATATATATATATATATATATATATATATATATATATATATATATATATATATATATATATATATATTCAGATTTGAATCAGGGAGATTAATACCTTTCTGCCTTTCGCAGTGCATTCTCTTGTGTATATACGACGTTATTGAATTATTAATCTCTTCATATGCGACCAAATATATTTCAAATATCTTTTACGCCGAGGAAATAATCTAGACAAGTTGGAATGAAATACACCAAAGATATAGGAAGCCCTAAATTATTTTTTCTATAGAAATGAAGAAGTGATTAATTGTAACCAGGCGCTTGTTCAGCATATTTTACATTAATTTAATTAAAGTATTTTCATTTAGAAAGTGCACGGTTGTTTTTCCCGCTTTTATTGAAGAGCGCTCAATCCGAGCACAGCAAAATCAAGCGTGTGACAAATTTTGATTTATCAGAAAATTGATTGTGTGCGAGAAAGGAAAAGGAAGAAAGAAAAGAGAACTAAAGAAAGAAAGAAAGAAGGAAAGAAAGAAAGAAAGAAAGAAAGAAAGAAAGAAAGAAAGAAAAGAGAACTGAAGAAAGAAAGATAGAAAAAAGAAAGAAAGGAAGAAAGAAAATAGAACTGAAAAAAGATAGAAAAAAAGAAAGAAAGAAAGAAAGAAAAGAGAACTGAAGAAAGAAAGATAGAAAGAAAGAAAGAAAAAAATGAGAACTGGAGAAAGAAAGATAGAAAAAAAGAAAGAAAGGAAGAAAGAAAGGAAGAAAGAAAATAGAACTGAAAAAAGATAGAAAAAAAGAAAGAAAGAAAGAAAAGAGAACTGAAGAAAGAAAGAAAGAAAGAAAGAAAGAAAGAAAGAGAGGAGGAAAGAAAGAATGAAAGAAAGAAAGAAAAGAGAACTGAAGAAAGAAAGAAAGACATGGAGGTAATAAGAAAAAAGGACGTAAAGACAGGACAAATGGAGCACCAATAAATGGAGTAGGCAAACAAAGTTTGAGTTCCAACCAAGGTTCCTTACGTTAACATCGAACGTCTGCCCTTAAGACTTCTGGGTTCTGTAAATTCTCGCCTTGATATAGTTTGTCCCGAGGCATTGGTTTTGGACTGCCATGATGAGTGTATCTGATGCTCTTTTCGGGTCACTTTTGCGTAGCCATGTCCATGATCCCTTGTCTGCAACATTCTGCATCCGAATACTTTTCTCTATTCCCATTTTCTTTTACTTTTACACTTTTATTGTTGTTCGTTGCATTGCTTCGGGTACTTTTTATAATGTCTTCACTATTTGCTTGCACATACTTTTCTTATCACGTTTTGGTCTTTTGGGCAGTCTTCTACGCTGATGAGTACTCTACCGCCTTTTTCCTAAGGTGTAAACCCTTATGCATCGTTATAAGCATAGTCTTTTTCCTGTCGATCGATTGGAGTTCCTTTGTCCATCCAAGGAATGGATCTGTGAATTCTACAACCGATACTGGCTATGTGTTCATTCCTTTTATCAAAATCCTGCAATTTAGTTTGGTCTCTAATATTTTCTTCATCCTCCTAAGGTATTATCTTATTTCTTCTTTCAATTATTCCCATTTTATCGTGTCGCATTCTAGAACTCCTAGATACCTATATTTGTCCTGTGTGGTCAATGCTCTAATATTTCCATCTTTCCAGTTCTCCATAGAGTTTGCTATGAATTTCACTGATCTTGAATTGGTGGACCAGCTTGTTGTTCAATATAGTGAATTTCTACAATCAACACCTGATGCTTTACAATAGGCCTTTTCTAAGGTGTGTTCCAATTCGATTCGATCCAATACTATTTTTCACTGTCGTCTATACTTTGGAGTCTCCATTTTTTATTATCATTATCATTATTATTATTATTATTATTATTATTATTATTATCATTATTTTGGAATCTCACACCAGTTGCCTGGTGGTAACCGCTGGAGTTTGAGTGACAGCAAGTCTCCTCAAGTCTCCAGCCCTCCTCTCCTAGTACTCATAGGTCGCAGTAATTCTACGATTTACAGTTTCACACCGGTTGCCCAGTGGTTATCGCTGAAGGCTGAGTGACAATAAGTCTCCTCAGGTCCTCAGCTTATTATTATTATTATTATTATTATTATTATTATTATTATTATTATTATTATTATTATTATCTGCAATTTCACATCAGTTGTCTGGTGGTTACCATCATAGGTTGAGTGACAGTCTCTTCAAATCTCCAGCCCTCCCCTCCACACTCTCATAGACAACAGCAATGCTGTGGTTTACAGTTTCACACCAGTTGCTCGGTGGTCATCGCTGAAAGCTGAGTGACGTTTGGTCTCCTCAGGTCATCAGCCAACATCTCATCTCTCTTTCACCTATCACGCCAGTGCTGTTGATCACATCTCCGCTTCCATTTTCCTTCCTCCTCTATTAGGCCACTGCTAACATTTAGTGTCGTAGACCTTATATTTCTAGTACTTTCCTCAGTTCCTAGCAGTGCTGTGGTCTGCAAGGTCTCAATTCTTATCCCGAACTCCTCCAATCTCGCCCTCTGGGACAGTTCTGAGTGTGCCTTTTATTACCGGTACTACCCTGACTTCCATGTTCTACATCTTCTTCAGTTGTCTTGCCAGGTCTTGTTATTTTTCTAGTTTTTCACTCTTTCTCCTCTTTACTTTATGGTCTGCAGGCACAGCTAAGTCAATTATTTGGCAGGTTTTCCTTTTCTTGTCCACGATTACCATGTCCGGTCTTCTAGCCTGGATGAGATGCTCGGTTTGGATGTCAAAGTCCCCAAGTGTTTAGTGGTTTCCATTCTCCAGGGCTGTCTCCGGTTGTTACTTTATCGTGTCTGTGTTTATACTACTTCTGGGCTAGTTTACTAAATTCACAAGTTTTGTGGTTTACGGTCTCATCTCTTTCACCACAGAGTTGTGGCACTTGTTGTTTACTGTGCTCAGGCGATTTTTGAGAGATTTACAGGCAGAGAGAGATAGAGAGAGATGGATATGAATAGATAGATATTGCAAAAATGACTACAGTTTTTCATTGACAATTTTCAAGCAGCTTAGAATGAAAATTATTATCAGAAATAGAAACCTTCAAAAATCATATATATTTTGCCCGGTACAAACAAGTCCATTTATTCCAGAAGCATTGTAGTCTTGGGGCCTTGAACTAATGCATTCTTTGAAAGCGTTTTAATCCGTTGATTGGTTTTAGAAAACCCTCCATTGCAGGAAATGGTTGAAATGCTTGAAAAAGTGGTAGTCTGTCTGTAAACTTGTGGAGGTAGAGATCCGTAGCCCGATTTGTTCAATTTCTACAGGTTTATTATTACAACATTTGAGCTTTTTTTGTTCCAATTAGGTATGAATGCTGTTGGATGGTCAACGTTTAGTTCCTCTGCAAACTCTCAAGTTGTCACCACAAACTGGAGGAACTGCATGTATTCAATGCTCTCGTCTCCGTTTCGAAATTTGGGGAACCACAGCCAAGTGCCTCTAATTAATTTCAAATCAATTGGAGAAAAAAAACTGATGGATAAATCTTTATGGCTTGCCATATATATATATATATATATATATATATATATATATATATATGTGTGTGTGTGTGTGTGTGTGTGTGTGACTTTGTGTGTGTCTGTGTGTATGTTATTAAGAAATGGATATATGATCCGACTGAATTATTATGAATTGCGTTATATCATATTGAAACTCTTATTTGAGATGACCTCCCGTTATTACACGGTTAATGTATCATCTGGCCTAGATCATGTAGATAGAATAAACAGTTAAAGAAAATGCAACTGTTGAGGGAATTGAACCTGAACATAAGAAGTTATCACTCTGTTGAGATCATACTGAATACTCGGTCGTAATGGTTTGCTAGAATAACTTGCAAACTATTACCAAATTGCTACCTTCCAGGTATTTGACCTCTAAGAGTAAATCACAATTAACATAATTCTTACGGGTCTGATAATTCAGTGAAATTCTGGTGCACGTTCAGTATCAACTTCATTTCTGATTCGTCAAGTTCCCCACAAAATATTATCCAGCGATATAATTCAAAATAATAAGGAAAATTGAGAATAATTATTTAAAATTTTCGGAAAGCATCATTGATTTAGTCAAGTTCTTCCAGCATTTTCAACCAGAGAAAGCCATTTTTGCAAAAAAAGCTTGAATTTTGAATATACAATTACTTCCATTTGAAAGGATTCAAAACAAAATCCTGTGATAACAATAATATCTGTGCGGTGGGTGGCCTTCATTTTGAATCATGAGCATTGGAATGTTTTTTCGCAATATTTTTTTATATTTGCATCCAATTTTTTTGAAAGGTAAAGCAGCAAATTGATGGTGGAAAAGTTTCAGGTTTTTTTTTTTCGATATAAACTTTCTTTTTTAACACACAAACAGGGTTATTATAAATTCCTTGAGCAGTTTGAATTTTAATCACGAAAAAGAGTCCTTTGAATTGTGATTCATTTATATCAGTGTACTTTACCAATGCATTTTTTTATTAATTATTATATTACTAGCATAATACACGTCCGAATCGACAGGATTATTTTTGTATGATTCCGTACTTCTGCCTGGGAATCAAATATCTGGACACTATGTCAATGATGAGAGTGTCTCTCATCTAAACCGATATAAAATATGGTAAAAATTATTTCACTTTCTGGGCATTGATTTTATTGTATGTGGAATTGGAGTTGTAGAAATTTTTAACTGCGCATCGACTTTTTAATGACTCTGTATAGAACCAAACATTGTAATCTCATACGCAATTTTCTTTGCCAATGGTTGAATAATATGATTCGCTAGTTTATATTTGTATCATCGTAGCTTATCGTATTGGACATATAAGACGCCTATTTCGATGAAATGGCTTAAAAGTTGAAGGTAACCTTGTCCATCTCTAATTCGAGGAGGAGTTTGAAAAAATCCTGGGTAATAAATGAGGAAAGTGTTGTTTTTTCTCTTGATATTTCCTGCTGAAATAAGGGGGAAGTTTATATGCCATCAAATACGGTAGGTTGAAGCTGATCTTGATTTATTTATAGGGAAGGTTACATATCAGTTTATTCATGTGAAAATTTGCAGCACGCCCATTTACCAGTCGAAGCGTGTTTCTATTTCATTTCACAATTATCTATCTATCTTCACAACTATCTGTCTTTCTATATATTAATCTCAGTCAGTTCATATCTATCTAGGTATCGATCTATGTATCCATCTTATAGTCCCTATCTATTTATCTATCTTATAGTCCCTATCTATCTATCTATCTATCTATCTATCTATCTATCTATCTATCTATCTATTCGCCTGTCTGTCATTCACTCAGTATATCTATCCATCTATCAATCTATCCATCTATCTATCTATCCATCCATCTCTTTCTATCTATCTATCTATCTCTTTCTATCTATCTATCTATCTATCTATCTATCTATCTATCTATCTGGCTTAGTCTGTTCGTATTGATCTATCTATCTATCAATCTATCTATCTAGGAAGGTAGCTCATTTTGTTCTTATTTATCTATCCGTATCAGCCTCGTCATATTCATCTTTCTATCTTCCTATCCGCCACTCTTTTCCCCAGATACCAATGATCCCGGTATTTTTTTCTCCTTTTTTTCGCTCATTTTTCTGTTTCATCTGATATTTTGTTTTAGTCTTTTACTCATTTCAAAGTTTTCTTTCTTAACTCACCTTCAAGCAGATCATTTTTCATCTTTCTTTCAATTTGAAAAATCATCCCATCAATTTCACTCTTCAATTTTATCCATACGGAGTTCTGCCCCTTCTGCAGATGACCTTTTCATTTTTGATCGTTTTTTCTTATTTAGTTTTCTGCTTTCGTCCACCATTTTGATGACGAGTTTTCCTCCTCCTCTTCCTCCCCCTCCTCCTTCTTCTTCTTCTTCTTCTTCTTCTTCTTCTTCTTCTTCTTATTATTATTATTATTATTATTATTATTATTATTATTATTATTATTATTATTATTATTATTATTATTATTATTATTATTCCATGCAGTATCTTTTTCTCATCTTTCCATAAATCACTTGGAGCTCTGTCTCTAAATATCTTTACCTCAAGACACTTTTTAAAATCTCACTTATCTTTTCAATTCCTACTCCCTATCTCTCTGCCTTTCTCTGTCTCTCTGTCTGTGTCTTTCTCTCTCTCTCTCTCTCTCCATATATATATATATATATATATATATATATATATATATATATGTATGTATGTATATATATATATATATATATATATATATATATATATATATATATATATATATATATATATATATATATATATGATACAATACTTCCACAATACTTTTCACTCTCTTTGTCGAACTATTCTATCTATCTCTGTTTTATCTTCATCTCTTTCTGTCTCTTTTTCACTATCTTTAACTTTCTAACAACTTCGTCTCTTTTGTCTCCCTCTTCCTTATATCATCTATCTTTTTGCTCTTTTTTTATTATTTGGATTTTCTCTCTCCTTCTTTTTCCCTCTCACATGCTAATTCATTTTGTCTCTCGTGATCTTTTCTTCCTTACTCTTTCACACTCTCTCACTCCCTCTTTTTCTATATATTCTCTTTCTCTCTCACTTTCATATACCCAGTTTCTTTCTTTTCATTTTTTCTCTTACTTTTCCTCCCCCTCTTTTTATTCTGCCTTTTCTTCCTTTTTACTCCCTCTTTTACTTTTCCCTGTATATTTTCCCTTTTTTTCTTCTCCCAACTTTTTGTTCCTCTTTTTTTTTTGAAATCCTTATCTCCCCTGAAATCTTTTTTCTTACTTTTTACATTTGTATCCAAACCCTTCTCTGTCCCCTTTCTCTCTCTTAGCAGATGTTCAATACACAATGTAAATAGATGCTAAATTAGTCTCTTAGTTCGTATCCAACAATGTTACAGCTTGTTTTGTTTCAATTCAGACTTTTTAGTGATTCAATAAAAGGTGAGAACAGTATCTGTTTCATTGATCATCCCTTCCCTCAAATTTTCAAAAAACATCCCCCACATGGCATGCTGCCAAAAGACAGCACAGTTTCCCATGAGTAACTAACCAGGAGTGTATTTTCCTTACATCTTTTTCTGTTCATATTCATGTTTAGAAATCTCCATTTTTGTCCTTCTATTATTTGCTTTCCTTTCATAGCGATTCATTCTCCTTCAGTTACCCTCTTCCTTTCTCTTGAACCCTTTTTATTTTCCTCTCTCTTCTTCCCATGTAATTCCCTTTCTTTGTCCAAACTCATACTATTTCCCTCGATTGCTCTTCACACAAACTTCCAAGATGTCACATATGTCCAACAAAATGGCCTCATTTCACGGCCGCTGCGTTTTCTCAAGATGAGCAACGCTATTGACTGTCTACACAAAACTATTATCTTCACAGCATTCACCAAAATATCGCTTTCTAGAGATTTATTTGTTATGTGTACGTATATACATATAAATACATGTATGTATGTGTGTTTGTGTGTGTGTGTGTGTGTGTGTGTGTGTTTGTTTGTTTGTTTGTTTGTTTGTTTGTTTGTGTGTGTTTGCATGTCCGTGTGTTGAAATAGCCCTCCGGTCTATATCTCATATATATATATATGTGTGTGTGTGTGTGTGTGTGTGTGTGTCTAATAGTCAGAAATATTTCCCCTCCTATTCATTTTCGTTTCTTTATTTTCGTTTAGCGTCACTATGTCTCCTTAAAAAAGTGTTTTCCAGAAAAAAAAACACATTTTATATGTTTGTATTTTTTGTTTCCATCCACTCGACGAAACTGTTGAAAGGTGCACTCGCCGATTCAATCAAAAAAGTGAAATTGTGTTTGGGGAATTTTCAATGAAATATTTGCTCAAGTACCGACTCTCGGCTCCTGTAATTGTTGAACGAAAGTTTTCGTACTTTGAAAATGCAAGATTGAGGCCAAACAACTGGCACCAGCCGGCAAAGATGGATGGTAAACTTATTAGAATATCAGCCTGAAGGCCTACGGTTAGAGCGACTTTCTTCATCCATACAGAAACGTTACATAAATAGAAGGACACCATTATTTCATTTGGGCTTAAAAGAAGATTCTTCTATAGATAATTGCGAATTTTACGATGAAAACGCAGAGGAATTCATCGTAATATCATTTCACAATGCCTTATACTCGGGGCCGTGTCAATTGTCAGAGTTTGTTAGGAAGTATATAGTGAAGCTTCTTTAAAATATTCATTTTTTCTTTGGTAGTAAGAGTTATTCTCTGATTGATTATGTTTAAAAGGTAAAGGAAATATCGATTAATGCCATCAAATTTAGATTTTGCATTGAGTAGTTGGTCAATCCAAACATGGAATCAGCCTCTATTTGATAACATCGAAATTGAGAATTCCATTTTCAACCCTGAACTATGTTATCCAACGAATTCGCTAATAAAAAGGATAAAAGTTTAGTGTTTCGTAGTCACCCTAAGTCAACTCTGAGTGCGTGTCAATCTATGGACTGTGTGTCAGCAGTGACACAGCTCAGGGTCTTTTGGTCGACAAGTGATGGATTTGGAGAAAAATTCGAATTCCATCGTTATATTTTCGTTTTATAAGTATATTTTGAAATTTGGTATGATATTTTATCATACCACTAGTTTTAAACATTTAAAAATGCACTGCTTACCGGTAATCATTTACCTAAAACTAAAGAAAAAAACAACATATGTACATGATATTGACAATACGATAACAGGATTAAAATTTCGAAAGTTTTGTTCATCTGTCTTAAGATTGAAGATGAGGAGAAATAACTAACATTCTGCATAACTAGCGTTTTGTTTCAAAAAAATGTAAAAAAGTAACTCAATCGCCCAAAAAAAGATGAAAAAGGACTGTAAATGACCCAACGTCTCAGAAGGGGTTAACGACATCTTGTCTTAGGGATTTCTCTCTGACTGATACTCCACTGCTGGGTTGACCAATGAATATTCATCAAATCAAAACATTACTCGAGAGTAATCAACGTTATATGACATGGAAGATAGCCATCATACTCAAAATTAATCGTTGCAAATCACCAGTTTGGTAATGTTGATCATTTTCTCGAGTGGTTTCAACATAAATTAAGCAAAAAAAAACTGTTTAAAAATATTGTGACGGAGAGTTTAAGTCAATGTGATATTTTGCCCCAAAACCTGCACAAGACGTGAAAAATAGTTTTGGTTATTGTAAATGCGATGGTCTGACAGTTTACAAGTTGATTCACTGCCGTCTCACTGGCGACTGAATGAACGTACGGGGGAGTGTCTATTTCAGCAGATGCAGTAACGGTCTCTCTGATTCGTTGCCCAGTTACATCAAAGCTTTTCTTCGCGTACCCTGGGAGAAGTTTTAAGCAAATTAGTTTCTGGATATTCACTCAAATATATATTTTAGTGGAATTCGTCTACAGTGCGAATTAAGAATAAAGTGGACACCCTTTGAGTCTGCTTTTCCAGCTGAATCCACTAACTGCTGCATAGCGAATGGGGACTTTGTATAGTTCATAGAGAATCAGGGAGAGTATCAAGAACAGTTGGTACTTTAGTATCGTTCATAGTGATGAACTTGGTTTTAGAGCAAAAATCAATTTGTTTATGTTCTTAAAAATATAGAAATGTGTGCATGCTTAACATACATTTTCATACATTTCATTCGTTCGTAAAAACTCTAAAAGTTCCAAATATAACTTATTAAAAAATATATTAAACTTTATCTGATTTTCATCTATCTATCCTTTTCATATTTTTTTACAACAATTTATTTCACCCATCAGGGCGAATATTAAGACTAGTTTATGTAATTGATTGAAATAATGTTACATAAAGTAGCGCCTACTCAAAGACATTGATCAATAGACATATAACAAGAAATACATCTATTCATAGATGCATATAGACTTACATTCACCGTAAAGCGTATATCAATAAACTGCAATGGCTACAGTTCACAGTATCCATAGATGATCATCACAGCGTCAGTAAATATTGGCGACATGTTTCTTGTCGCTAGTTTGATCAGCGCTATTATATCGATTGATTATAATGGCCGTTTTTACTTCTCCGACCATCGGTAATGAAACTACTTATCGTGGCCGAAGAATTTATTCAATAGCCGTTAAGTTCCATGACACATGCTCCACAAATGGAAAAGGTTACTTCCAAAACATTGATTCCTGCCTGGAGATATTATCGAGCCGAAATCCGAAGCCACGAAAGCAAATCTCCCATTGAATCGAGTGACGAAAGCTTAGCAAGAGCCAGAACAGCGTTCGATGAATGAAGAAAGAGAAGTTCATGTCTGACAAAAGATCAATGTTGGCAGCAAACCATTTCTCAAGACTTGTGTCTCCATCATTCCCTCCATCCAATGCTAACCTAACTGCTGACCTTTTTATTGCATCATGTCAGGTCTTTTTTCTCCATACAAATAAACGGAGAGTTGATCCTTGGCATCATGTGTTTAAACACTGTCGTTTTATTATGCCAATATGTCAGCCTGCTTTTCAAATCAAAAACAAAATAAATAAAAACGTGCCATAAAACTGGTATAAATCAATAAAACACAATTTAGTCTACAATCTACATTGATTAGTATTACATCTTGAACCCCATGGAACAATAACGAAATTTCAAACATATAAATTAAAGTTTATGGAGGAGAAAGTGTGTCAGCTTGCTTTCCAAATCAGGAATCGAACAAATAAAAAAAAAATCATAAAAATGGTAAGTGCAAAAAAATGTGCAATTGGCCTACGCCCTACATCAAATAGCTTTACTTGTTTAAATCCTGTATTACAAAAAGAAAAATTTCAGACATAATAATTGAAGTTTATTAAGAAGGGGTGTGACCTTTGGGCGTACGACCGTTGTTTCTACTTTTGTGTTGTCAGTGGGCCAAAAATTTTATGTCTGGTAATTTTTTCCAATTTGCCTACTTTCCAATTCGACATAATGAATCAATATTTTTTCAATAAAAACTCTGTGAACTATCCATAGAATTGAAGATATTTTTGAGTGCACAAAAGTTTCCGTTATTTATTGGTTTCTAAACATGTTCGCACGCACAGGAGCGCAACTTAGAGGGAACCATGCTTACAACGTAGCTTTCCCGGCTTGAGATCTTACTCTCTGACTTGGAGAAGAAGCCTTTTCATTCCAAAACATTATGTCATTCTTTTTTGTTGCTGTTTTGTTGTTACCACGATCTTCCGACCAATCAATGCTATGACCTTTCAGAAACGTACAAATACACAAAATGGAACTTGGGGATGAGTCATTATGGTTTGAAATTTCCAGGCTACTGATCACCTTCTCTTCTGCAGCGTTTCCCTCACCCTTCCCTCTTTTTCAACCTATCTATCTACATAACTATATCTATCTATCTAAATATCTATACATATCTATCTATCTTTCTACATATCTATTTATCTACAAATATGCCTGTGTAGGTGCGTGTATTCGTGGCTAAGCTTTATCAATTAGGTGTTTATGCATTCTTGATAAAGAGCACAAAAAATCAGCGAATAAGTGAAATAGAAAGGGGACTAATAAAACCAATCAGTGAATTTTGTGTATTAATATGATGATAAAAATTGATCAAATAGAAGTATCAATGCAAAACAGTCTACAAACAAAAACTGGAAATAAGTTGTCACCTTTTAAACATAGGCAATTGATTGATACGGGGGAAAAAGAACACAGTTCCCGTGTCAGGGAAGGTAGAAAAAATAACGTCGTATCTCAGTATTTTGATGCTAAATTTATATGATTGAAGCAGACAATTCTTTTGGATGGATAGTAAGAAATCGACGAATCTGTCTTTAATTAGCTTCATAAGAAATGAGAATAAATAGATCCCAAAGCAGAACACATACTCGGATACAGATCAATCAACACACACACATACATACAGGTCATTTCTGTAACTCTACTAATATATTATCATTGCATTCTTTCAGGCATATGACAAATTCTTACCAATTTGGTCACGTAGACCCATTAGCAGGGGGAATCGGAAAGGCATCATGAAAGGCATCTCAAGGATATGGGATGCGTGTTCGATTTCGTTGCAGCCTTACTCTAAGATTTTCGGAAACATTTTCGTCCTTGATAATTCAGGTTTAACTTTTTTTTTCGTTAATTTTTTTTATACTTTCAGCACAATGAACAGTTTGAATGGGGCCTGCAATTCCAACATGCCATTGGCCTATCACTAGCATTAATTGGAAATAGAAAATCCGAGTCCTGTACGCTTGGGTCTTTTATGAACAACGATTAACCAAATAGGCTGCAGTGATCCATCATCGGATTAAATTCAAATTTGATCATAGAGATACATTCTTCCTTATCCAGTTTTCTCCTTCCATATAGATTGTTTACTATGCAGTTGTAGATGTAATAGTTTTGAAACGTGGGAAATACAAAAATGATTCCTTTCTGTAATTCATTTCCAGCTAGTTTTTTTTTCTCTCTGATACTGTCGCTTTTTATCGCAGATCCTTGGTCGTTCTCTGATCCTAACTGTAAGCAGCATTGGTGGGAAATAAAGTGGCAGCCTGCAACGTGATTTGCTCTTGCATCCTTGGACGACACCCTATGGATCTCGCCTGCAGATGGTCTACGTGACCAAATCGGTAGGGCTTTGTCATAAACCACGAAGAATGACACTTTAATAGAAGTATCATACTGATCGTGTCAAAATGGCGACGGACTCCACTTACTAGAACATCAATATAAACAGGTATTGTTTGTTAGGCAGTAGAGAGAGTCACGTAACCAACGTTTCTTTGACAAAATGTCGTTGTGGAGGTTATCAATCAAAATTTGGGCTGAAGGAACCTCTATTGACTATGATGACAGTTTTGGTTGAGGGTTTCTAATACGTCTGCTTGCGTGTGCATGTGTTCGAGTGTGTGTATCCGTTGATATCTTATATCCCTCTAGGATGAGGCATTCGATAGGTGCAAGACAAGTGTCTCTTATTCAGTTTTGTTGGTCACCTGAGAACATCAGAATATTAAAAAAGGTAGCATTTGGCCTAGGCAGCTTAAATAGAATAAACAAATTTTCATAGTGATATAACGCATTTATATAAATATTTCTGTCAGATTATGTATCGATTCCTGAATAAAATAATCGTTCACGTTGAGAAGCAAATAGAGCAGATATAGACAGTGAATGAACAAAATGAGATTTTGGAATTAAAGCAGTTTAGGCCGTTGCATTACAGGCAAATGTTTAGCTTGATGGTTAGGGCAAGGCTTTGTTGAAGCGACTACCTTATCAGTCACTTATCATTCCTGCAGCAGCCCCATTGTGTGTGTGTGTGTGTGTGTGTGTGTATTCCTGTGTATATATGCGTTAGCATAAAAGTTCCGACTATATTCACTAATTCGTGAAATCT
>OY735208.1:19331709-19379209 GCA_963457665.1 Thysanoteuthis rhombus
ATCGGAAGGAAAATTACTATCAAACAGCTTTAAGGGGGTTCCACTCACTTCTTTTAAATAAGTGTTGTCAATCTCCAAAACTAGTTATCAACCATTGCTAAAGAGTACGCCCTGCCGTTGCTGGGAAAGAAGAAATGTATACACACCCTTCTACATTCAAGGGCATTACTTTAAAGTGGATGCCAACTACAAAAATCTCAGCACAAAATTGAACCTGAATCATCGATTCCTTCCTCTATACGGTTAAAGGTACTCTTTGGGTTGACGTACATACACTATGGTGGTGTTAACCTGCAAACAAACGCTCCAGAAGTCATACAGCGGCCCCCCCAAAATATTTTTTTAAATTCAATTACATAAATCAACACATTCATCTGAAGATAACACCATAATGTCCCCTGTTCTCCATCAGATTCGGTACCATTATCGAGGGAAGCGGTATTGTGGTCATTGTATATGGTGGCAGTGAACGTTATATTGGTCAGAGTTTTCTGGATGCAATTTTCGTTTAATTTCAGTTTAGGTTAATTTTTGATAAATAGGCTGTTTAATCGTTCCATTCAAAGAAAATTTGAAGCCTTCCGATACTCGTTTACGTACGTCAACACAATGCTTGTCCTGTTAAATATTAGGCTATCTGCGCCTCTTTTACAAAACAAAACTTAATATATATATATATATATATATATATATATATATATAGATAGATAGATAGATAGATAGATAGATAGATAGATCGATATATATATATATATAAATATATATATATAAATATATATATATATATATATATATATATATATATATATATATATATATATATATATATATATATATATATATGAAAAAGAGTAGATGCCATAAATCTATGTGCAGATTTGGTTGACAATTAAATTAACTTGGTAGATTAATTACTTCTTTTTATTTTGTTTTCGTATGCCAAGAAATAGTTGTTACAAGGTTCTTTGATTGCTGAATCTGAAAATAGAAGTAAACAAAGTCAAAATAACCACAAGGAAACGACACAGACATTTGGTGCCTTTGGTTTTTACGATGGTAATATATTAAAAGAATAGACGATTGATAGTAAAAAGGTTTTATTTCATCTTGTCCACTGCGACCATGTATGAAAGAAAGAGAGAAACATTTGAAGGCATTATATTGTAGCGGGGAAGATTTGTCTTATCTGCTCTGTATAAGACTAGGCAAAACTTGGATTGACGAAAGGGAAAACAAAAGACAGATGAGAAATATAGAAAGAAAATTTTGTTTTTCTTGGATAGAAAAGGTGTACATCAAAAGTTATGTAGACAATTTGATTGTCTGGTGCTGGGCTCTGAAGTGTTATTTGGAAAGATGGTAGAGATTTGCAGTGACTTGTTGTCACTCGATCCTTAGTAATAACCAACAAACGTCAGATGTTAACTTCGAATGCATGAAATATAGGTCTGGTTTGCCACTTGATTAGACACTGTTAATTAAGAAATATATTTTGGTATCATACTGTGTTGGAGTGATCGGAAGGAAATCAAAGTCGCCATCAAACAACCTTAAGAGGGTTCCAACCCCTTGTTTACACTCAGTGTTTTCCATCTATTGGACTGGTTGTCTATAGAGCCTAGTCAGCCCTGCTATTTACTTATAGCTGGGTGAGAAGAGATGTTGGTTTATGCGAATTTATAACATCATTAGTAATTCATCAAAGTATTTGCTTGGCCTTCAATTACTTCGGAATCCAACTTTAGATTCTGTTGGAGTAGCTACGATGATTACTGGATATTTCGGCCGAGACTGTTTTGGTCACAGACGTTTCGGCCGCAGATATTTCGACCATGGACCTTTTGGCCTTTGTATGTTTATTTCAACAAGATATAATTTGGAATAAAACACAATCGTAATGTATAAATCTATTGCAATGTGCTATAATTAGTTTGTTGATTAGTTTTTTATGATTTTTTAAACTTTTATCGCCAAATATTGTTCTTCATATTTATTTTTGTAGATTACTGAAAAAATCAATTGAGATTTTTTTCTTACCAAATGGCTAAAAAATTAATTTCTCAAATAATTTCATGTTTATGTGAAAATTTCACGACCACGAACACCCGAAATAAAAATGGCGCATACATAAAAAGAAATAAGTGAATTGATGAGAGAAAAGTAAAGACATTCAGTCATTCACACCTTTGAAAACAAAACGAGGCTGGGACATCCACGGTCAGGACATCGGTGTCCGAAACTTCCATGGCTGAAAAAGTCCTGGCCAAAACCTCCTCGACCTAAACATCTTACGGCCAGCCACAATTGCCCTTGCTTTGGATTATCTCAATCAATCCATTTTTCATTATCAGTGACTATCTTTTCCAGATATGACTTTCCTGCATCGAACAAGAAGTGAAGGGTTCGAACGTTGCTCAATCTCCATTTGGAAACCATTTACATAGCTTAAGAAGTTTCCCAATATTTTTAAACGTCGTACTCTAGTTGACACAAACAATGAGATGAATTTAACTTCAAAGTAGAGGTGCGGAATGGTAGAACGATTAATGACACGAGGAATAGAATTGGCAAACCGAGTTCAAACTGGCTGTGATAGTTTGTGTTGATGTTGCAGTAATGGCCTTTCTGGCTGTGGTTAGCAACCAGTCAAGGAGATTGACAGCTTTGTTTCCGAAGTAAGCCTAAAGTTGGATGGGTTCCGTCACGCCCTTGACACGCCCACAATGAAGTCATCTGTGGTACCTCCGAAAGGGGGCTGAGAGTATCTGAGAGTTTAGTATCAAAACTTTAAATCTAATATGATATAGAATATGTTAACTCTTACCGATTAGAGAATATAGGATGACGCCCTTGAAGGGTTAAAGCAGATAGAAACATGGGGTAAAGGTGCTTGTGCAGTTTGTGAGTAGGTGGCGAAGGGCAAAAGGCGAAAGTAAATTTGCACTGCCTTCTAAAATTCCTCTCAAGGGCTCTGCCATTTACAGTTGCCTCATGTTTTAATATTAATGAATTTTTGGCGTCAAGAAGACATTGTTTTCGTCAACATTGCCAGGTTTTATGCGCCTACCTCTTTCCTGTTTACTTTTGCCTGACACTTTGTTTACAAGATAGCTTTGGCCTTGGCAAAGTTCTCCAGAATCAACTGCATTATGCAGTTAACTTAATTTATTGGCATCACATATTATTGTTACAATTATTGCTTGAATTCTAAATCTCGTTTGTTTTTCATTCTTCGTGTTGCTTCCTGCCTTTTCCCTTCTTTCTTTTTGGTTTTATGATATTTTTTGAATCATATTATGTGAAACATTCAATTTGCAGCTAGTCTTGTATAAATATCTACATGTGTTTTACTTTGTGGTAAATAGCTGTAGTAGAACAATTATTAATCATTGCTTTTGTGTTCAGTTTAGCAGCTAAAATGGCAGGTATAGGATAATGATGATGATGGTGTTGATGACGGTGATGCTGATGATGGTGATAATAATTTATGATTAAAAAAAAGAAGATTTTTAATACTTCTCCAACGTGTTTCGTTTTGGTGCTTTCCCCCAAGGTTTATATCATAATTGTTTACCTACTCATCTAACTCTTATCCTTCTTTTCCTTTGGCCTTTTCCTCCTCGTCTTCCTCTTCCTTCCCTTCTCCTCTTCCTTCAGAATCTTATTCAGGTTCAGTCTTCTTCTTCTTCTTCTTCTTCTTCTTCTTCTTCTTCTTCTTCTTCTTCTTCTTCTTCTTCTTCTTCTTCTTTTTTTGGGATCCTCAGAATCTGCCTCTTCATCTCTTTGTTTTTCGTGATCTACTGTTTTTTGTTTTTTTTTGTTTTTTTTGCAGAGTGTTCTTCTTCAAAAAACTTTTCCTTTTTCTGTTTTAGGGACTATCACTTCACGTCATTGGAGATTGTTAAGTCATGTAGAAGCACCCATACCATCTTGGGTAGAGGAGCAGTTGCTGACATAACCCCCAGCCCCTAAATGCCTTATCGCCATGGCATTTTTTTTTTGTTTCTCAGAAAAATACGTCGGAAACATCAGTCAGAAGAGATGTAATAAAAAGATGAATGTCATCTTAAAATATGGATAACGTAATAGAAATCACCAATCTGATAGGATAAGAGATGTGTGTGGCTCATGTGTTAACAATTGGAGAAACTAATTCAAATTTCTGTTGAGACAGATTGCGTCTACCTTGGAAAAAGCATGGATCTTTCTTTTTTCTCCACCCCCAATTATGGATGAATAGCAGAGATTTCTTGGCTCTTGAACTTTTGCCGGCAACCAGTCTTGTAAGCAGACAACTTTGAATACAAATCGAGCGTTGTGAGAGGCTGTCAACAAATAGAATAGCGAACGTGTTCCTAAAGTGCGCGGTTGAAGCTTCGACTAGCATCGCAAGCAAGAAGTGGTTTATTATAAATCGCCCAGCTAAAATAAAGGGGAAAATAAAAATAAAGGCCAGGCGAAATCATGTGACTCGAATACAATTGGAAGAAAAAAATCCGATACTTTGGGTTAAATATTCTTGTCGGCAAATTCTCGGCTCTAAAGGTGAAACTAAAAAAATAGATCTTATAACTGTGTTCCTATGAGAAGTAGCAAAATGTCGAGCCTTATATGATCTGTTATTTGGTTAGAGGTAATTTAGACAATTATGCAAGAAACAGAAAGTAATTCTTTCGGTTCTTTTCGGTTCTTTTCGGTTCTTTTCGGTTTTACAAATGTACAAAGAATTTTTTAGATATATTTTTCTATGCAGTATGAGATGCTTTGACTAAATAGAAACAAAAACTAATGAAAATTCGGCAATAATTGGAGCTGCGAGCGATTAGGGAGCTGCTCTAACGTAGCGTCACTTTTACCATTTAGCCCAGCGGAAGAGCGAACGCCCAAATAACTCTTTTGTCTTCACGTTCTCATTTCTGTTAATTCACTGTCCATCTCTATACACTGTTCATACGCTATTGGTTCTCAATGAGGACAATTATATTAATGAGAAACGGAGACAGACGCTCATTCCGTCAGAATGATGAGTGCATTGCATTATTTGAAAAAAATAACGTGAGGATGAAGCAAATAGTTTGTCTTTTCGCTGGACTATTTAGCAACATGTGGGCAACAACCTAATCTGTTGCAGGTCTAATTCCTGAAGTAATCCAATTTCTTTAATGTTTATTCTATTTCTGCTGTCTAGCCCGAGTGACAAATTCTCCGTGTAATTATGAGAGTAATTTTGAGTTTCAAATGATAAAACGCATTCATGATTATTCTGTCCGATTACAGATTAATTTCTTAATCTCTTTCCATGACATGTGCGCCTGTCTCTTATATTTTCTGAACATTGGGGAAGCGCTTCTTGTGCATAGATCTATATCCGCTTATATATCTTTCTACCTATATATATATATATATATATATATATATATATATATATATATATATATGGAACAATAATCATGATAATATTCTATTAGATATTTCTTACAAATGCCCACTGATCTTGACAAACTGAATATTTTCGGTGGCGATGAAAACGTTTAGCGATTAAACCCTAAATCTTCCAATATTCAACCTAAAAAGAGTTTCAGCAAGTTTAGGCACTCGGTGTGCTGTATGATGTTCTCCGACAAAACAGAATTATCTGTAATAAAGAGTTAAAATAAGTGTGTTATATCAAGTAGATAACTAGTTGTGGAAGTGGATTACATGTAATATGTATGTTTGTATGTATGTATGTATGTGTGTGTGCACGCGTATTGTTCATATCTATTGCATTCATTTCTTATCAATTCTGTTAAGACAATAACTTTTCCGAAAGTATCCGACAAACATTCTGAGAAAGTCAACTAGACGTGTTCTTTCATAATTATTCATGAAGTGCAAAATTAACAAGGTCCCACTTCACGATCTGTGCTCATCATCGAGACGTGGACAAAAAAATATAATCATGCTTCTGTGGCTTATGAATGACAGACTGTCGAATGGCGTCAACATCAAAATATCGCTATTGCGACGATCAAAGCGATCGTAACGAAATAATTGGCGGGATTCCTCCTCACAGAAAATGAGGATAGAAAACTGAATTGCAAAAACGAATAAAGAGCAAACGTCCTTGGATGAATAAACATTCTTATTTCTCTATTGGGATGGAGGTTTACATAATGTTTTCTTTCACGAATCAGTGTTGAATATTAAGTCAGCCAGTGTCAAGTGGTTCAGTGTTGTGGGTTAAACGTGCTGTGCAAACAAATCTCTACATAGGAGGCATATATCGGTTTCTGTATATCTCAGTCTATTCATACTTATGTGTATATTCTTGTGAAAAGACCGTGGAATAATTGTAAACAATCTAATCTAGCGCATGACTATTAGTGTGCATTTAGTGCCATCCTCAATGAATACCTCACATTTGGGGCCATGTGCCAAACTAAGCCAAGTTTTGATAATAATAGTGCTGTAGGTAATCTCACAGATCATCACCACCAAATAGTAAGTTCGATCCTAATTAACAGCATACTTGCAGCCTTGAGCCAAAATATGCAAAGATTTAATAATATCTAGAAAAAAAAAATCGTAGTATTTGTGCAACTCATTACAGGTATACCTTGAATAGTGCGGCTAATTCGTTCCAATTTTTGTCCGTACTGTTCAAAACTGCACTGATCAAGGTTTCATTATAATCTAATGTTTTTTTTTCTCAGCTTATACTGGGTTACATTAAAACCTCTACTGTATGACCTCACACCCCTCACTAATCAAAACCGCACATTTCAAGATATTGCTGTACTACACTGCGTTCGATATTTGTGCCCCTGTATCGAACTATACCAAACTTTGTAAAAAAGATAACAAATGAAACCTGATTGTGTATAAATTGGAAACAAGATTAGAGCAAGAAATAAAATGTTGCAGATTTTGAATGAAACTGTTTTTCGGAATCAGAAGCGGAAATTGCATTCTCTTTGGTTCGTGTCTGTCCTGCAGAAACGGACATGTTTCGCTACATAAAAGAAAGCAATAAAAGAAATATTTGCATACAAAAAGAGTCTATTGTTTCGAATAGTAGTTTCGGCTATATTGTAATTGGTTCTGGCAATGACCCCGAAATGGTTAGCACAGATCTCGAAGTAATTCTCAATCAGCGACCGAAATAAGAAAATCTCAGTCTAGTTCGAATTGCACTCACAACGAATTGAATTGGCAATTTCTTTCGCGATTACATCGATATACAATTTGAGAACATTACACTATTGTCAAAGTCAAGTCCAAGTGGGGGGTTGGATATGACTTTGTTTTTTCTCCCTGTAACATCAAGAACGATAACAATCCTCGCCTAATTTAGCAGAGTAAACTTTTTTCCTGTTACACTGAACCAAAACGAGATATAGAATTAACATTTCCCAACCGTAATTTGAAATCACAACCAAGCGATTGGTAGGCAGCTCTCTTACCGAAACGTACTGGTAAATCTTAAATATTTACGCAAATTTATTTTCTTTTTTTTCAAATTATTATATGATCCTTATAAAACTTACAATAATCATATTCCGTCAGGATAGAAGTAGGAATGGATTTTGAACCTACAGCAGTCAGGAATGTTAACTTGAAACTGATATTTATATCCCAGTGTTTTCAACCTCGTACCTCACAGTTGTGGATTTGACCGAAGATTGAAAAAGAGACTAGATTTGTTCCCTCTCTGAATTCTTTCAAATTGATTTTTTTGTTCGATTCCAACAAAACATATGGTAAGATGAAATAGTAACAGCAAAATATCTATTCAGTGAATTCAATTTCCCTGCATTGCCTTTTATCCGATACAAGCTTCTTCCGTTATATCGGGTTTGCATTATGAAGCAGATGGGAGGTAGATCCTGAACTATCAAACAAACTCGAAAATAGCTACATTTAGCAAAAATTAGCTAGATCTAGCTCCAAGACAGCTAAATTTTTCGCAACTCGGTCTTGACGTGTTGTTGGTTTTCTTGGATCCCGACATCCGCGTTATGATGGGGGAGGCTCGTATTAAGAAAAACTTTGACACCCTTCTGAGGTGTACTCAGAATGTTATTGCTCTACCATTAGGTTGTTTGAAAGCTTGATAAAATTCAGAAATTGAGAAAGTAGGTTTCATGTAAATTTGGGACAGTGTTTCTTGAACTAATGAGTGATTCACCCAAGGGGGAAACGATTAATTTACACAGATATTCGTTTCTTTCTATAATTAAAAAGGTAATTTTCTGCCAGAAACAATCATCAGAAAACATTGTTTCCAAGAATCTAATCGAAAGTTTTTAGAATTTTTTCTGTGTCAATTTAGATTGCCCTGCACATTTCAGAATACTGAAAAACTTGAATGAACTTAATCTCTATTAATGAGTCAATTCATATTTTTGTCCATGATACAGAAATGATTATTCATAAAATTATGTACATGGGAAAATCAGATGGAAATGATCATAAACCAAAGGAAATGTAGGATGAATTAAATTTTGTGATAAAGACCCGAGGATGAATGACACTGATATCAGAGATAGAAATTGGTTTGGGGAACTTGGTATACGACAAGGAGTGGTTTTGGGGGTGAGGTAATGTATTTTTAGTAGACATTGGATATACAAAAAAATACAAGTTGAGAAGTAGGTATACGCTGTACCAAGAGCCAGACAAAGGCATAAGCGAAGATTCCAAAGAACGATAAGCGGTTCCAATAAACGGTGGTGGCCCCCAATCAAACTCTGCTTAGGGTCCCGTGAAGGTTTGGTCCTGCCTTGGCTATACCCCTGCGTAATCCAGCCCCATTTGTATTACTGACTGTAATACTTTAAAAATACTGCCCTTGGTCTTTCGTTTCTGACAACCGAATCATGGCTTGGTCATCTGTCTGTTAATTGAACTATGGGCCTGAAGCTATTTTTCTTCCATTCTACAACCGATGCATTCCGCCGGTAGTCACGTAAGGAACCTAACTAAGAAATATAGTCATAAACTGAGAAGTGTGCAACATGTACATGAGCGAATCATGCCTACTATCACACAGAGAAACCACAAGACAGCACGGTATATTGGGTAGGGGAAAATAGTAGTCCAAGAAATCATAAAAAGCATTAGGAAACTCAACTGTCAATGGGCTGGTCATGTTGCAAGAGTGGCAAAAAACTACTGGATATCACAACTCACGACATGAATCCCCAGATGCAGAACTGATGCCGGCAGAATTTGAGGTGACATGAAGAATTGGACTGGTTCAGAAAATATTGGCTCTGCGACGCCAATGATAGAGAGCTGTGGCAAATCTTAGGGGGGTTCTATATCCAACGACAGATAATAAAAGACCAATGATGATGATGATAATGATGTGAGCATATGTTCGGACACACATGTGCTAGTAAGATCTTTTCATGAACCTGTCAACAAAACTCAGTACTTTCTTGTCTTTATTTTCTTTCAATGTTCTTTGGGCTCAATCTTTGTGAACGTTAAAGAGTTACCAATATGTCGAACTCCACAGAATTGATACATCTGTCGGAAGAAAAACTCGTTTTCTCAGTAGGTGATATCCAAATCCATTTTCTACCAGGTTTCTCCTTTAAGAATGGGTCCAGGATTTTGAACTCGTTTGCAGTTACGAAATTCATAAGATCTTTACTTCTTTCGTTCTTTATCTTGTATCCAAATTTGCCGACACAACTTTCATTTCCTTGTCCTAAATCAGCGTTGAAGTCTCCCATAATGATGTTGAAACATTATCGTTTTTTTTGGGGGGGGGGTTATTTTTTTAATCATCTTGGAAGTTATCAATCTTTTCCTTGGTTGATTGTGAAGTGGGGGATGGTCTTGAATGATGTTCCGTGTGAACCTCTTTGTGAGTTTTACAGTGACACTGACAAAACACGATCTGAGTTAGCCTTTAATCCTACAACGTTGCCTTTGATTTCTTCATGAATAAGAAAGCCAACTTTTTCCGTTCTCTTCTCTGCAGCTGTATAAAAGATGTTAGTTCAACCTTCAAGTACAATAGCATTCTGCGAGTGCTAAAAAGACGAGTATACAATAAATGCTCCCTCATTGAGCTGGAGCAAAGATCAAATCATATTCAAAATAACATGGATAGATCACCAGACATCTCAATATATTAGAGGGAAAACATGAGTCCAAGATATCATAGAATCCATTATAAAACTCAAATGACAATGGGCTGGTCATGTTGCAAGAATGACAAACAGCTGCAGGACATCACAACTCATAAGATATACCAAGAGATCACAAGTGAAGCCATGACCGACAAATATAAGGTGGCGTAATCGATTGGACGAGTTCAGGAAGTATTGGCCCCGTAACGCTCATAATAGCGAGATCTGGCTAATCTTGGGGAAAGTCTACGTCCAACGGCAGACGTTGAAAGGCTGATGATGATGGTCTCCACTGAAAATACTTTCGTTGCGTGCCTTGTATTTTTACCTCTTTTCCCTATGGATTAAGCTCCAAATATCTTATTGTAGAATTTCTGTATTTCAGTCTACATAGCAGAAAAAGTAATGTCTTCATCTAACGAAACATCTATTTTTTATTGAATTCAATACAAGTTTATCTACAAAAACGGTTAAAAAAAAGACAAAATGACATTGAACCTCACCAGTATTGCCTGACATGCAAGAACCATTTGCTCCCTTGTGATGTACATAGGTTGTCTGCCATCGTTACAAGACCAGTCGAGTTTCCATGATGTATCGGAATCCTGTTCTCTCCATAATATATTGTACTGTCTTATGTTCTCTCTCATTATTAATTTCGTAACAATCATGATGATCCGTGCTGCTCATATATACTACACCACATTTCAATTCGTCCCACTGCAGATATTAGTTACCGTGCAGTAAGTTCGATCCTAACTGATTTGCCTTTGAATTGGGATCCTGTGTTATTACTAAGATGGGCTTAGTAAATAACAACAACAACGTGCATCACATTTAAAAGGGTTTTACTGAATCTAAACCAAGTTATCTATATTGATATTAGTTTTTCGGGAAGCAATCAGCACTGAAATCAAGTTCATGAATTTTGACAATAGCAGCCGAAGAAAACAATTATATACGAACCAATATCATTTGTAAGATGAAATTATATCAAGTTCACAAAACGCATTCTATTTCTACTATTTCTTTTGTCACCTCCAACAATTACTTCGTTCGGTTTTAGTCATTGGACTGACACCTTCGGTAGATAAAGACACCAATAACATAGACAATTCCCCTATACACTTATTGAAGACTCAGGCATAACCACAAAAACATCATATATGTATATATATTGATTAATAATCGTGTCATCCACAGACTGCTCTTTTGTTGCATTTCAATTTTTCAGTGTGGCTATAGACTATCCAATATTGTTTCCAGTACTACGAGGTAGGATCGAAAACTTCGTTTCAGACTCAGAGGCAGATATTCTACCCCTACCCTACGTAGAACTGGACGGTTAGTAGGACCGAATTAAGCGATATATTTACTTATGCACAATTCCCCATCCACCAGATCGTTCCATTCCAGAGTTGGAAAAGCATTGAATAGAAGCTTATAGTGTACAAGTGGCCAACATGAGAGTGCTCAACCATTTAAGTGAGGTAACTCGTTCATTGTAAGCTTACGCAATGCTCTTCCATAGGAATAGAGCACTCTGATGGATGGGGAATTTAAGGTAAATAAATATATCGCTTCAATTCAATCTTACTGACCGTCCAGTTCCGTGGCTCAGCAGTAGGATACCGACCTGAAGCGAAGGTCTCAATCCTGCCTCGTGGTACTGGATGGTATAATGGATTGTCTATAGCCAAACTGAAGAGTTATAATTCAACGAAACGGCTGTCTGTAGATGACACAATAATATATATATATATATATATATATATATATATATATATATATATATATAATAACATTTACGCGGTGTTTAAACAACATACGACCGGTCGCTGTCAAGTGCGAGAGGTACAAAATGTTTACATTCCTCGTGTACATGTCCTTGTAATTATTATTTTCTTATATAATCAGCTGTATTTATGGTATTGAATATTGAAAACCATGATTAAACATCTACATTGTATGAAATCTGTTTTCATTTGTTTTCTGTTCGCTTTTTATAAATTGAAGGGGGAAAATATGTATTTGCATATCACTACACCAAGTCAAATACGCATGTCTATAACATGTATAAGTACATATATATATGGTTATATACGATACATACACCGTTACACTCTTGCATATGTATATACATATATATATATATATATATATATATATATATATATATATATATATATGAATTTGTGTGTTTGTATTTGTGCCTGTGGGGGGGGGTTGCATGTCTGAACGAACAAAACAACTAAATACACGTAAAATACAGTTGTTTGCTGGCTACAAAATATTTAATACTAGTTTACCCGAGTCATCAAAATTCTGCAAACGTATGTAATAGAGGTGTACATTACAGTGAGTTTGGAGAATGGATATATGTTGAACACAAACTGAATTTTAGTTTGTTTTTGTACTTTGTATTTCTTATATTCGTATCCTTCTCTAAATTCAGCCTTTTTTGATCATAGGAAAATAGAATTCTAAAAGTTCATGTCATTTGCGTCTCTTAGCGTGGCAGAGTATACGAATACATTGCTGATTATTCGATGTATAAATGCATAGTCTGGGATAAAACAAAATGAGAGGGAAAGAGAAATAAAATTAGAAAGAGTACCTTCAAATAGAAAGACTGTAAAATGGCACTTGAAATCTTGGCTCTATCTAACTCAGACACCAACCTCTGTCAACATTTGAAAAGAGGTAGCTCTGTGTGCCACGAGGTAGCCCGTTCTCTCTCTCTCTCTCTCTCTCTCTCTCTCTCTCTCTCTCTCTCTCTCTCTCTCTCTCTCTCTCTCTCTCTCTCTCTCTCTCTCTCTCTCTCTCTCTCTCTCTATTTTCAGAACACCACTTAAAGCAATCTGATGTATATTTTATTTTGGAACGCGCCTTGATATGGACGACTGCTCTCGGATATGAAACTGTGTGGCTAGAGATTTGGATTGGACGTTTTGCTGAGCAAATATATCAATGAAAGATTTTTTTTCTTTTTTTTCTCAGACAAACAGCGTGATCGGATATCGATCGTTTACACTAAATGCAAAACAATAAAAAAAAAAAAGAAAGAAAGGAAAGGAAAAGCGTTAGTGAGCTTGAGAGTCTCGTGCAAGTGTTGCCAAGTATGACTGGAGGCATTCGCCAATGTTTGGAAGATTTCATATCTTCGCAGCTTGGCAAAAGGAGAACAGAGAAAAATGGCGTAGCTTCAAACAGAGGAGAATAGAGACGACGTGTCCGGTTACAAAAATGGCGGATGTTGAGAAACTGGCAGCTGACACAAGGAAACACCAAAAGAAAGATTCCGAAGATAGATTATGAGAATATACAACAGATCAAAGGTAGATATATTGAACCGACATCTCGGTAGATTTTAAATAGCTAGATCTCAACTTATACGTTTCTACCTACTTTATACATATGTACACTGGTATAATAGATATTTATAACAAATAATATGATGAGACTTTACTACTTCTTCAGAATGGTTTGACGATATTAATAATTATCAGCTTATAACTTCATAGGTACTTTATGTATACATATATGTGTGCATGTATATACGCACATATATGTGTGTATAAATGTGTGTGTGTGCGTGTGTATATGTATGATATCTGATATTCATTCATAATTATTGATTTCATCCTCCATTGATGACGCTACTTCTTCAGTTGAGTTAAGTAAAATCAGTGTGTCAAACAAATATCATCTTGGAACACAGTAAAAATCAGAAACATCCTCAGCTGATAAAATACAGTTTGAAAAGTTGTCAAAAAACATATATATATATATATATATATATATATACATAGATACACACACATAGATAGATAGATAGATAGATAGATAGATAGATAGATAGATAGATAGATAGATAGATGGGTGTGTAGATATGAAAAGACTGATTGATGAGGAGATGTTCAGATAGCAGCTGACGGATACAGATGCGATCAGAATGGGAAATCTGAGCAGACTTTGTTAGATCCGAGAAGACTGAGATAGATAAGTTGACCAGCTGACATTGAATGTGAATCATGTTTTACTATCTGTACCACTTGAAAGATTTGTGAAGCTTTTGAATATGGGAGGAAATTCTGCTGAAGAGCTTTCTCATATAGCTTTACTCACATTTATAAAAAAAATGATATTGATAAGAAAAGCTGTGATAAAAGTTTTGACATACCCAACACAAGTGACAAGATAGGGGGCTTATATGTACGAATTGAAGATTGTTTTGTACATTCCCTGAATTTCATTGAAAATATGCTACTGATTGTTATCGAGAAACATCAATTGTGCATGAATATTTCGGAAGCCGTTTTTGCTTCTACGTATCGGTGGGACCTCCTTTCTGTTCCATTATCTGATGGTAGTGCTCAATTTCCAATGTCGGATACCAGCTGCAGATGCAACAAAAGCACTTTTATACAGATTTTCTGCCATACACAAGACAGATGACTTTTCAAGTAACAATGATTAGAAGCAGAGTAACGTCAACAGGACTGTGCACAACTTTCAGTAATAATTATGTTGGAAATAGGAATATCACGTTTTCAAATAAGTATCATTTCTTTGCAATCATCTGGACAAGACATCAACACAGCTTGTGCACTTAATGAATCTTTGCTATTCGAGTTATGATTTTTAATTCCTCGAACATTAAGTACAAAGCCAAGGACCTACCTGAGTGGGAAAATTATCAAAAACTAATTCGCATACAAACAGAATCGCAAGTATGACGATTCCAGTGATTCTAACACTCTTGATCCAATTGTTGAATCTTGCCCAAAAGCTTGATCCCTCCCTGACTCAATCGGGGTCTCAAAGATGACATCTATGTATTTAAGAGTCACTTGATAAGGTGTTTTCATATCACACGCTTGGTTGATACTCATGTGATTTCCATTACGCCACCCTGACACCAAGGGGAGTGGTTTCCTCCTCACTAAATGCAATAAATGAACAGATAAAAAAGGAATTAGTTGATGTCAATGATTTATAGAGACTTCCCATTTATTCAGATTTTGTTTACGCAGGCTTAAATATTTCGAACTGCAGTATTTCTCGGTTTACGGTGCAACGTAGCCAGGTTCAATCTCCAACTGAGACAGTTTTCACTTGGCACGAATTCCATATATCTTCTCCCTCCCGTTAGGGTAAATAGTGGTGGATATTGGATTCTATCGAAGAAAGACAACCCTGACTGCAAAACCAGCCTGGAGAATGATAGTCTTAACCTGTACATGACCATGATCAGTGGTGCCTCAACGACCCTGCACTGGGTTATGAAATGCATTATGTTCCGCTTCTGCAAGCTTACAAGAGGTATCTTTTATAGGGCCATGTTCTGAACTACAGCAACCCTTCACGGTGCATTTGCTGGACAGCACAAGTGTTCGCCGTGAATCTCCAATTGATAATACCAGCAAATGATGTTGGATACGTTTGTGGGGAATGTGCGTCTTACAGGCCTGTAAATTTGAGAAATGAATATGTACTCACTTATGATACTACTATATGCCTATTTATAAAGGGATTATCATAACCTATCAAACATGCTCATTGGTTAATATTCTGATTTACAAACAGGAGCCATGTAGTTTTTGTATGATTTTAATGGTTATTCATTATTGAGATCAATTTCAAAATCTCTTTCAAACACACACGCACAAACACACACACACACACACACACACTCTTTCTCTCTCTCTCTCTCTCTCTCTCTCTCTATATATATATATATATATATATATATATATATATATATATATCGACGGATAGATGTCAGTTTGTTCATATCTGACATCGATAGATGAGAAATAAAGATATGATATAATATAATGATTATAGTATAGTATATCAAGTAAGCACTATTATCTGGTAGGGAGACTGTGTGGCGCCAAAATAAAACTACTGATGAGTCGGCAGACCTGCTAACTTCTAGCACCTATAACAATGGTTTCATCCAGGCAAGGAGGTAATTTTGACTGTGGTGGCATGAAATAGAACGAAGCCCTATTCCTTCGATGATAACTTGTAAACAGTTGACAAAGTTTGAAGAGTCATCTTTAGATATGGAAAAAACATGTTGGGACTTTTGAGGCCTTCAAGGCCTTTCCTGAGAAAAGTTATTTCAGAGATTGAAGACGAGGTTTTTTAAAACTCTTCTTGTTTCCATATAAGAGAACAAAGGTTCAGGCGAGAAGTATATGATTGGTCTATTTTGTCTGCGTTTATTATCCACCTAGCACCAATCAGTTTGCTCTTTCCTTATCAGCTGTCGCTTCTTCTCGCTATGTGTCCTTCACATCTCCATTTTTGTTGCTCCATAACTTGTATGATATCCTCCATCCTGGGCTCTTTTGATCGTTGATTTTCTTTCTCTCTACGGGTTACTCCTAACATTGTTCTTTCCATGAGGGTTGCCTTGTTCAGGGATGGTGATTAGTGAAGTGATATCGTAGATCATGACGGCAAGTGATTTCATTGCCCATGCTGGTGTCATTATGTCAAACTAAACAATACTTATCTATATACGACATGACTGCATTCTATTCATTTGTTCCGTAACAAAATAATTCTTACAAATATACGTTGTTTACTCTTTGCAATAGACTAATTACAGATGATGATTTCGAAAAACTTACCCAAGCACTCACTCACCAACTATCAAAGCCGTCATCTATCGTGGCACATTGATCATAAAATATTGCCAAGATATCAGTCGAAATGAAAGGTGTTTAGGGAGTAGATCCTGCATGGGTTTTGGTTGTTTTTTTCAAATGGCATTGGTACGAAGTAAATATCAACATCATCAGTTTTAATTTGAACTCAGTTTCAGTTTTGCACTTTGTTGCGTCCGTGAAATGTAACCAACCAAAATATTCACTGAATACCATTATGTATCGATTCATATCTTCACCTGTGGCTGTGCTTTAGAGGGTCGAAGTATTTGTAAGTTTAAATCCAAGGATGCAAATGATCTAGGGAATTGAAATAAACTTGCGATACTACTTCATTAATTTATTGGTAACCTAATTAAATCTTGTCATATATGATCAGACGAATCACATTTGACTCCGGAAATCACCTTGAATACGGCTTGGAAGAAAAAATGTATCCTTTAACTCACACTCCATTCCTGATATCTCTGATGCCATATTTGTTTCCATAGGAGTATTATCAGTGAACCAAACATCGTCTATCATGTTACAGCTGGAGGCTGAGTGACAGCAAGCCTCCTCATGTCTCCAGCTCTCCTTTTCACACTCTCACAGTACACAGCAGTGCTGCAGTTTACAGTTTCAAACCGGTTGCTCGGTTGTTCCCGCTAAAGGCTGACAGACAGTGAGTCTCCTCCAGTCTTCAGTCCTCCTCTCATTTATCACAGCGGTGTTGTGGTTCGTCCCTCAACCACCTTTTGTATGTGCGTGTGTGTGTTTACTTCCTCCTACGTAAGGCCACTACTAACAGCTGGGGTCGTGGATCTCATATTTGTAGCACTTTCCTCTTTATTTGTGCTCTCCCCTGCAATGATGTGGTCTGCAGTCTCTTCCGTTTACCCCTAATTCCTCCAGTCTCGCCTTCTGTGTCTCTGGTACAGTTCCAAGTGCACCTATTATTTCTAGTACTACCCTGACTTTCATGTTCCACACCTTCTTCGGTTCTCTTGTCAATTTTTCACTCTCTTTCCTATTTATTCTGTGGCCATGTCTATTATATGGTAAGGTTTCCTCTTATCCACGATTACTAGATACAGTCTCCTCGCTTGGATGGGGTAAAAAAATTGGATGTCAAAGTCCCGAAGTAATTTGTGGTTTCCATTATCCAGTGCTGTGTCCGGTTTGTGCTAGTACCACTTTTCCGTATGGTTTAATCCCATTTGTTTACTCAGTCCCAGTGTATCATCGTTGTTACTCTATTGTGAGTGTTTATACTCTATCTAGGCTAGTTTACTACATTCACTAGTTATGTGGTTTAGAGTCTCATTCCTTTCCCCCACTCGCTGTTTGTCTGTGTTCCGTCGATTTTAGTTTTGATATAGTTTGTTGTGATGCATTTGTTTAGAGCTACCAATGAGCGATTGTTTCTCTTTTCAAGTTTCCTTTTCGTAGCCATGTCCATGATCTCTCGTCTACCACATCCCATACCTGTCTTTTAAATCCTCTGTAGAGTTTCTTCTGTTCCCAGTCTTCTTTCCTTGTTTGCTGTGCTGCTCCATTGTTTTCAACCTTTTTGTTGTTCGTTGCGCTGATTTTTATGACGTCTTCACTATTTTCTGGCACTTACTTTTCTAGACTTCTTTGGCCCACTGGACAAAGTCTTCTATGCTGATGAGCCCCCTGCTGCATTATTTCCTCTTCAAGTACAGTCTAACCGTGTCATCTCTGGGGTGAATTGTCATAAGTTTCCATTTTCACCGGTCAAATGACTGGGGTTCTTCCTTTGTCCATTCAAGGAATGGTCCTGTGTATTTTACTACCGATACAGCCCATGTGTTCATTCCTTACATAATGCTCCCACAATTTGATTTGGTCTCGAATATTTTCCTCATCCTCCTAAAGTATTCTCTCCTTATTTTCTCTTTCATTTCTTCCCGTGTTATCATGTTTCATACGAGAACTCCGAGGTACTTGTATCGGTCTTGTGTGGGCAATGCTCTAATCTTCTTGCTATCCGGATGTTTGAGCCTCCCTTTGTGCATTACCATTATTGTGCATTTTTCTATTCCAAACTCCATCCCTCCGCTGTATTCCTTCATTTTGTCGAATAGTGTCTGGAGCTTTCCCCTGTTCTATGCAGATAGTTTTACGCCGTCCATGTACATTAAATGGTTGACTTTTCCCTTCCCTTGGGGAATCGGTACCCTTTGCTGCTTTTCAGTATTCTTATGAGTGGTATTATAGTTAGAACAGAGAGTAATGGGGACAGAGAGTCTCCTAAAAAGATCCTCTTTTCTATACTTACCTCAGAAAAAGTTTCTCCCGTTGCTGTCATTTCTATTCACCAGATCTTCATAGAGTTGGCAATGAATCTCGCCACTGATTCACTGATCTTGATCATTCTGAGGCATTCGAGTATTCAGCTGTGTGGGATCATGTCGTATACTTTTTCACAGTCTCTCTATCCCATTGCAATGTTCTTCTTCCTTTTTTTTACTTCAAAAGAAGTAAGAAAAAGGAAGAAGAACATTGCAATCTGGTCGATGTAGAGCAAGTCATTTGTCCCCTTTGGTCCTCACCTGCATCCCTGCTGTTCTTCTAGTAATAGCCCCCTCCTTTCCATGGATGTATACATTCTCTTTGCTTTTTTGTGAGGTCAGGATTAAGGAAAATAGTAGCTTAGAATTAATAATAAAGACTGATCAGACAATCTTCGAATTAAATCACATCCCACTACGAACAACAATCAAAAGAAAATAAGCAAGCCTCTCTCTAAACATTACAATCAACTACTTCATGAAAAGGAATCCCCTTGAGTAGTCACGGATGATATCGGATTATTTTATTCATTCTGGAACGCATAAGCATGGTGCTGTTTTCGCCTGAATCTGACTTTTCATTATAGTGAATAAATCATTTTAATACTCCTGGGACATATATATCTCGAGTTTTATATGGCTTTTACGATGTGTTCCGTATATCTCTGTTTTACAAATGAACTTGGAATTTTTCATCACTATAGTGGATAAGTATTAAGATGGTTAGCCGTAATTAAATCTGGCAAAATTCATATTGTTTTTATGATTCTAACTATTGAAAATAAAGTCCTAGCAACGTGTAGCAACTTTATAGTTGTTGTACTTTATTTAATGCCTTTTTTTTCACTTGATTCCTCGCCCTTATTGTTTTTATCACGGTAAATGGGAGATTTGAGGAGACTTGCCGACACTCTACTCAAGTGATAACCACTAGTCAATTGGTGTAAAAATGTAGACTGACCATCTCCTCCAAGCAAAGAGACAGAGACTAATATTTATTGGTTATTAAAAAAAAGTTCGGGGATGTGGTTGTGTCAGTAGATCACATAAAAAATGTGAATAAGGGTAAAAAATAGAAAAAGACACGAAGACCGCGGCAGGGAAATTGAAAAGTTGTATGATATGAAGGTTAGGAATAGGATCGAATCTCATATTAGGAGACATACTCTGGGATATGTTTGGGTTTGCGAGGGGACCGAGTAGAAACAAAACTTTTTTTGGAGAAAGCAATGGGATCACAGAAAAAAAGCATGACAGAAAATCAAAATGGCTGATCAACATGAAAAACAACTATCAATCAAAGAAGTGGAAATAAAGATTAATATAGAGATCTTGAAAAGAAAAATGCCAAATGGAAAGATCAAGGCCGCATTGGGATCTGCAGCTGAAAACGAGACACTGACACAGCAGCTAAGCAAATGTCTAGAAGAGCCAAATATCCATGAATGACGGAGAAGAAAATAACCCAGATCCAAAAAGACTCTCAAAAGACCGACTCTAAATAAATACGGACCAATAGCATGATGTTGAAAGCCCTAACTGCGTAAATAGTTGACAAAATATCATCATCATCATCATCAGTCAAGGTCTGTCGTTGGACATAAACTTTCCCTAGGATTGCCACACTACTCTATCATGGGCGCTGCAGTGCCAGTACTTCCTGAATTTGTCTAGCACATCTCTCCGTCTAATATTCTGCTGGCCTCGGTTGCGCACACAATCTTGGGGGATCCATCTCGTGAGTTGCGATGTCCATCAGTTGTCCACCATTCTTGCAACATGGCCAGCCCACTGTCATTTGTGATTTTTAATGGATTCTATGAGGTTTCCAGCACCTGTCTTTTTCCAGATGTACTGTGCTGTCTTGTGGTCTCTCTTGTCCCTGATCCCTGTCTTTTTCCCGGTATACTCGTTAAATAGCCAAGGACTTTACCCTCAGGAACAGAAAAGATGCCGAACAGAAACCAGAGACCCATTTGATCTGCCATCTATTTATCAAAAGATACTAAAAAGAAATTATGAAGAAGCAATGGAACAGATTGACAATAATCACCTACAACAGACCATGACATACACATCATCTCAAACATATTTTAGACGATCAAATACCTCATTTTAAAAAAATGCAAAAAAATGAATTTGAAGTAAGCTAGTAAGCAATACTTAGTCCACACACACACACACGCGCATACACACGCCAGATTGTAGACTCTCAGGAGCCTAAAATCACAGCCAACACACATAGGGGTTATCCATCACATAAACTTTTCTAACCTTAGGTAATTGCATGTAGCCGGAATAAATCCTTCTTTTGGCCTCATTCTTCCATTATTCAACTTTCAATTAACTGAGACACAAAATCGCAGATATTGGAAAGTATCAACTGAAAAAAATGCCCTCGCAAAATCTAGAAGCTGATATCTACAGGGGCCTGTCACACATCTCACACTTTATCACCCAGCATGCAACACACATGCTTTGATTAGCCATCCACCTAAGTAACAACTACCTAACGTAATACAACTCACAGCTCATTTGTGAAACATGCCAGTTTTTTGTAACACATCAGTTCTGGACAAAGCCCAGCGAGGGCGAAACGCCGAAAAAGAGATTCATTTGTTTTAGCAGGCCTGCCGATATTTCCATTTCAGTTTCATAAATATATATGTGTGTGTGTGTGTGTTTGTGCCGGTTGGTTTTTTCTAAACTAGTAGCCAAATCTGCGTTGTTTGAAGTGTTGAACGTTTAACAGCACTTCAACTACTTTAAAAAAATTATTTATTGACCTTTTTATTTTTCCTTTTCTGCTTTTATTTCCACAAAGATCGTACGATTCTGAAGTTTGTATAATCAGATAAGAAAAACAAACCATTCAAAATACATTTGTCACGAGAAAAAACACTCGGAAAAAATGCAGAACAGGAAATTCTTTCTAGAAAAAAAAATGTTCTGAAAGCTATTACAAATGAGGATATGTCTTGTTCCTTACACCCTATGACGAATATATTAGACGGCTATAGTTTTGTCTGGTCTCTTTTCTCATTTTAAGGAGAGGAACACTGGGAAATATCCTATAATCCAATGTTTCGATTCATTTCCCGTTATAGAAATCGACACAAATAAACTAGCATTCATATGTACAAAAACTCACATGCTGATATATACTGTATATTCAAATGAATTCGGATCCCTCTTTCTCTCTTGCAATTTTCTCCTTCTCTCTCTATATATATATACACACACACTCACGTACACACATACACACACACACACATATATATATATATATATATATATATATATATATATATATATATATATGGAGGGTTGTATTATGTTTATTTAAGCAACAACCCTCCATAAACGCATGTTTTGTTGGAAAAACCCACAGACGAGGACTTTTCTGTTTATGTAAGAGAAAATACATGATCCCAAATGTTCAAATAATACCAATACTAATTGAGTCAAAACGTGCGTTCATTTCTGCGTAAACAAGAAAATGTAATGAAAAAAATGGAAAATATGCCTTGTCTATCGGCTTTAACAAATGCAAATTAACAAGTACATACACACACACACACACACATAGATGTGTGTTTGAGTTATCACGAAATGATCATATAATCCTACATATTTATGATTCATTATGTAGAAACTGTTATTTGGAACGATCGCTCCTCATTATCATTTGGTGCAGACAACGTAAATAGAATAAACAATCAAAGAAAATGAGGCTGCTTCAGGAATCGTTTTACGTTGTTCTGGTCAAATGATGCATTCACCGTGTGATAAGGGATGATCATTTCAAGTTAGGATTTCTTTATGATACAACACAATTTATAATCATTCAGTCGCATCATATATTTATTTTCTTATAACATAATCGTCACGTTGAAAGGAACAAATACAGCAGATATAGACCGTTAATAAACCAGACAGGAATTTGGAGTTATCAGTTATTTGGACCTTTGCATTAAAGGTTCTTGTTTAGCTAGATGCTATGAGCAATGCTTCGTTTGAGCAGCAACCCCATTGATCACTGGTTCGATTCCTGCAGCAGGTCACATTTTCTTTGATTCTATTTACGTTGTATAGGACAAATAGTACATTCACCGTGTAATGACCGTTGATCATTCAAATATGAGTTTCTACATGATATAACGCAATTCATGTATATATATATATATATATATATATATATATATATATATATATATATATATATATATGTAAACTGATGAGCCAAACATTATGATCACGTGATTGATAATATGTTGGTCCTCCATGTGCCGGCAAAACATCTCCTCCCCGATCAGGCATAGACTCACTTCCGGTGTCAGGCGGTTAACAGCCATGTTCTTTAACTGATGCATTTCACGTGGTTGAAATTGTAAAGAACGAAATCGGTGGTCTAATCGGTCAAGCACTCAAAGTGAGTAAGATCAGGGGAGGTTATTGGCCAGGGTAACACAGTGAAGTCTTCTCAGTATTCTTGAAACAATTCCGGCACAACTCCTGCTAGTTAAGTAAAAACAGATGGTCTGGCTGAAAGATGCCACCGGACTATATTTTATTATCTAGTCCAGGCCATGTTATATCAATGATCATAGATATGATCTCGGTGAGGTCCATTTTTATTCCCATAAACAATTATGTGTTTGCTTGAAAACTGTTGCCATGAATGGGTGTAACTGGACTTTAATGATGTTGAGGCAAATGGCATGTGACAAAGTAATGTCCACGTGAATGTTCTGCGACCAAGTGCCGTTATATATTCTCCCTTCACTTAGATTTTCCAACGATGAGTCTTGGCCACAGAATACTGGGTCAGTGGTTGATTACCTTCTCCTCATCAGACCAACGCCGACAGGTACTCACCACTATTGAACGAAAGCATCCCCAGGGGTCGTGCTGCTTTAAAGATCCTTGTACTTAATCCATACATGTGTGTATGTATTTGAGTGTATATATGCGTATCTGTGTGTTCATTGTAGTTGATTCCATTTTTTTTCAAACATTTTCACTGTTTGTCCCTCTTTCAACACTCGACTCTATAAGACACCCTCTCTTTCTTTTATCTGTCATCTCCGCCCACCCGATTTCTTTCTTCCATTTTACTATGTTGTATTAATGTAGATTTCTTTACTACTCTATTTTCCAGCTGAGAAATAATATGTTATCAGATTTTGTAAATCTCAGAGGAAATCCTTTGATTAACGTGCTATGTCTATTTCATATCTTCTGCCTTTTTTTCCTGTCAGAATGAAAGAGAATATGTTTTGCCATTGGCTGTCTATTCCAGGTATATATATATATATATATATATATATATATATATATAGGTGTCTGTGTCTATGTGTCAGTGTTTGTTCATGTGTACATAAAAGTTGTCTCCACCTATACTCCCGAAATATACAAATACATCATTGTTTACGATTATCAAAATGACCGTCTCTCAAATCATTAATATGATATAGCCTGGACAAAATCGTGAAATATAATACACGTTATCATCACTTCCTTATTTTCAAGTGAATTGCTTGTACGCAGACGACCACAGCTCGACGTCCAAATATTATAGTTGTGTCCAGATGTTATATTCATGCAATCAGCTGTCACGTTAGCAGTTTTGTTGGACTTTTGGTGTTGCAAGTTAATTCCGCTTGTCTAACAATGTATTTAGCCAACGCCTTCTAAATTTGTTATATCTATTTCACATGTTGTATGGCATCTTATGTTTTTGCAGACAGTATTAACAGCTTCCATGTTTCAGCTCCATAAGTGACTATTGGGAGGATGCATTGGTTATACACCCTTCTTTTTAGGATTAATGAGATCTTCTTATTTTTTAAGGTTGAGCTTGCTCTGCCGAAGGTTTGCCACCCTAATGTGATTTTTCGCTTGATTTCTCCTTCTTTCGAGGGTCTCATGGGGATTTGTTGTCCTAGGTAGATGTAGTGATCAACTCTCTCAAATTCTGTGTCCTCGATTTTGATCTTAATGTTTTTATATCCCTTGTGGTAGTTGCACATGATCTTTGTCTTGTTGAAATTCATGAGTTGGCTGACTTTCTTGCTCTCTTTATTTAGTTCATCTATCATTATGGAGCTGAAACATGGAACCTAATCGAGAGACAGATCTGAAAATTTAGAACTAACGTGCACATGAAAGAATTATGCTGTGCCTCGCATGGAAAGACCACAAGACAGCACAGTACATCAGAAAAGACAGGAGTTAGGGACATCACAAAATCCATTTAAAATATCAAATAGCAATGGGCTGGCCATGTTGCAAGAATGGCGAACAGCCGATCGACAGAATATTAGATGGTGAGACAAGCTAGACAAATTCAGAAAGTACTGGCTCCGCGACATCCACTATAGAGAAATGTGGCGAACTTTGGAGAAAGTCTATGTCCAACGATGGACGTTGAAAGACTGATGATGATGATGATGATGATGATTAACAGCATCAGAATTTTCGACCATGCTGATGTCTTACAAAGGAGATCAGCATGGCTGCAAGGGATGCCACCACCTTACTTATTGTGGAACCTGCTATTTTCCGATGTTCACCCATCGAGGTACAGTCCAGGCTCGACATTACGTGATTTGGCAGTAACTAAGATTTGTTCGCGATGTAATCATGTATATATGATGGTCACACGTCAAATGTGATAAAAAATGGGTTTCACACCAGCCATTGATCGTAAGGATAGTCATAGAAATATCATAGTATCCTTCGCTTTATAAGTACGTAAAATAAAAAGAGATTGGAGTCAAATAAGGAATAAGGCTCCAAATCTTCTGTCATCCTCTGACCACACACACAAAGTGATGAAAACGCAAACGCAAAAGACTCTCAAGGATGGTCACTTCATATGTGTATCCTTTGATCGACTCAACATCAGCACTAGGTGACGTGAACTGATCTATTTACGTGATTCTCAACGTGTTCCTTCATTGAGTCTGCTTCCGTTGGTAGAAGTAGCCATTTATTTGTAAAATTTTGGTTGAGTTCAAATGATATTGGTTGATTGGGTTAAAGAAAGGTATAGACAAATTGTGAAGAAGGTTGATTTTCTCCTATTGCTTGCATTAGGGAGGAAATCGGGCCCTTCTCCTAAGAATCCTTCGAAGAAAAAGTTCGACATCACTCGCTTCATCTAATAAGATTATATTAAATATCGTCCGCGATCTTCTCGTATTCAGTCAATGAAAATCGAGGATGAAGATGAAAAACAAACAAAAACTGATGAAAAATGACTTGAATTCATTTGTATTTCGGCCTGCGCTCTGATTCTCTTCCAAACTAGGTTTGAAATATCAAGTGGCAAATTTGACAAGCGAAAATAATATTTGTCTATTGAGAACTGAAAAAAGAGCTAAAAAAAACATTTTGGGAAAAATACAATAAAAGTATTTCATATGAGAAAAAGTTTTTTGGAGTATTTTTTAAAGTTTTTTTTTTCCCTTTCTTCTTTCCTTTCATTCTTTCTTTCTTTCCCTGAAAGTTATCTCGAATCTCAGTTAATACGCAGCACGCTCAATAGTAAGCAATATTTTCGTTTATCTCACCCCCTCCTGAGGCCCTGTACTTCATACGTACAATACACACGATTAGACTCCTTTACCCTCTGCTTTCGTTCTATGCGCAAAGCGTAATATTATCTCATAATAAATATGTTTGAGATAACGACAAAGGATGAGACGGTAGGAAAGTGTGGTCTTGTTTGTCTGCACAGACGTGTCATAGCTTCTTCGGATTCAAATGCGTATGTAGGTGAGGTGCAAAGAGTTCACCTATCTATTAAACAGAGCATATTAAAGAGGTGTACGGAAGGTGCATAACACCAGGGTCCAGAGGGCCAAAGAAGGGCCATAAGAGTTGAAGGGGCTCGAGTATTGAACTCCTAAATCCATGCAATATGCATTTTAGTGAAATAGGTTGACTCTATCTTTCACTGGCGAGTGAATGAAGCGTGAATGGCAAAAGATTCAATCTACTCAGAAATATTTTTTTCTACGTTCTAAAAAGTATTTTTGTGGTGGAAATATGATGAAAAAAAGCATAATTTCTAACAGAGATCTTAAATTCTAAGACTGTTATTTGCTAAATTCATGTAAACTGGATAAATTCTAATAATCTTTGTGCAAATGTTGTTTTACTCGGTTTTATTGACATATATTTATGGCGTTCAAAATACATGAATATAATAAATACTAATTAATGAATTAATTCATGCTTTTTCCTTATGATACAAAGTGAATTAAAATTATACACAGAAATTTAAATGATTTTTTTTTATTTAAGGGAATTTAGTCATAGGCGGCTGAGATTTAGTGATAAAGACTTGAATGATATTGAAATAGTTAAATAAACATTTGTTGATGAATTTGTGTTGGAGTGTTTGGAAACAAAAAAAAAGGGAGAAGGAAGATATTTGTAGAATGGTGCAGTATTTATGGAGAGCATTCCAGGCACCATAGTGTGAGTGTGACGAGGTTCTCTACGTACTTCAGTGCAGTAATCACTTTAGCTCAGGCAGGGTCTCCAAGAGGAATTGTATAAGGTAGTCCAAAGCTACACCGGGGCCCCTACTATACATGCACACTCTGCGCAAACATCATCGTCTTCAACTACAGTGCAACGGCAGCAACCCCTCTCGGGAGCCTTGGAATGAGTTTAAACATATTTCTGTCCTTGTCTCGTGAAATACAGATGAATGATATTGTTTGTTTGTACGATAGCATCTTCTTCGCAGTTTTAATGGGAAATGTTCTACTTATCATGGGGGAAGCCACTTAATCACCGATTATGTTATCAAACGGTTAATACTTTGTAAAAATAAGTTTAACCCAAGCACTTTATTGAGAGTCATCGCAATATTCCATTCAAATAACCATTGCCCCTGAGTGAATGCAATATGTGGCTTCCTCTGTTTTACGTTTTCTTCTAATTTTTAGTCTTTGTGGAGTTCTTATAACGATACGATCCAATGTCGATCCATAAGTCCATTGCTTGACATGTTGTTATTAGTTAGGTTTGATCTCAAATTTTCACTCTATGATCTTTGATCTATTTGATTAATATTGGGGAGAAGATATTTCTTGAGTAAAGTAAATCTTTCTTTAACCATTAGATTGTATGATTATTGATGTACCAATGCATCTTGTTACAATATTTGTATGACCCATGAGTGGATCGTTGTGCGAAGAGAGCTAAAGCTTAGAGAAGTTACACTGTTTAGCGACTAAGTTATTTGTATATTCCCGTCAGTGATTCAAACCTGATGAGAGCTAGGATTGTAAATACTGCTTTCAATTGCTGGCTTCATTGGGACAATGTCCAATATTCGTTCACCCTCACGAATGTGATCGCATCTGAAATTGTTATGAAAAGCTAATAAAAAACAGCTCTCATTAGCCCCTTAAGAGAAACAGTCATGTGACCAACGTCTTCTGACCGCGTGCTGCGTTTGGGTGATCTGTTCAAAAAACGAGTGATCAATGAATAAGGTAATTCTCTTGCATTTTGTTGGGCCTTGATCCTCGAAAAAGTGCTACTTTTTTCGCAAAATACAAACGTAAACGTTAATGGACACAAAATGAGGGACTGATTCAGCATGAACATTATGAATTTATGCACTTATTTAAAGGAAAAGGAGAATTTTTTTTAAAATAACGTTCTTTCCAATGCGTGATTAAATGATTAAATATTCAGCCCTTTATCTCCATTGTCACGGCCTGTACGTGTGACACAAGAATAGAAAGTCAACCGAGCCGACTTAAAAACAGAATTAAATATATTCCTGCTGACAGTTTCGGTTGACTGTTTCTAATGGAAATATATATCGACTCTGAGCGCTTTCGTGATGTATGTGTGTATCTCTTCAGTATGACTAGTTTCAGTATTTCATAATGATTACTATTGTAATTTTTATGTGAATCTGTTCGTGTATAAGCATCCGTCGGTGATAGCGTAAAGATATATACGCCATGAAAATGAAGACGTCTGAAGTTTTTTGTCGTTTTGTATTACCATGAAACTTCAGGAATATTCTTGGCTACGCGACAAAAACAAAAACAGGATTTAATTGGATGAGGCTGTTTGTCTGCTACCAATGTGCTTCTCTGATGTCGATAAGACTTTTTTAATTTATTTGTTATGGTATATACTTGGCTTCGTCGTATTCTGGTGAAAAATCAAATGTAAATATAGATAGATATTTACAGATCTTAGTTGGATATCACGACTCACACATCACGACTTATATAAAGAGATCATATGCGAAATTGTGGCTGACAGAAAGTAAGATGGTGTGACGAGCTAGACAAATTCCGAAAGTACTTGCTCTACAACGCCCATTGAAGAGAGGTCTGACGAATCCTGGAGAAGGTCTGTGCCCAACAACGGGTGCTTAAAGGTAGATGATGGTGATCTCAAGTCAGAATACTAGAAGTGTAGTTTGACCCTGTAGCAGCCAGGCTTGTTTATTTATTTACTTGTTTATTTTTTTCTATACTAAAGGAAAACGTTTCCTGTTGACAGTCAGGCTAGACCTCCATGGCTCCTTCCTGCCTCGGTAACAGTGAATGAGAATAGTTGGGTGGGGAACGGATATAAGGGACGGATTGATGGGAGATTAGCCAGAGGAGGGTGTAGAATGAAGACCCACCCAAGAGTAAGACACATTCGTTGGAAAAAAAAGAAATAAAAGAGGGAAACGAAAGAAAAAAAACAAGAGAAGAAAGAAGATGGAGAAGAAAAAAGGTTCGAGGTATAATGATGCAGGGAAGGGAAAGAAAAAGTTAGCAAGAAGAAAAAGGTGGAAGATTCTGGAAAGTTGCTGGTGGGAAAAGGAGAGTTATTCATGAATAAAAGCAAAATAAAAACGAGGGAAAAAGCCACTGAATTATGTTATTTTTCGACAAGTAAAGGACTTGCTCTTTAGTTCTTTGTTTCTTTCTTTCTATCTATCTGTCTATCTACCATTCCAGTTATTGATATGAATGCAACCTTTTGTGCTTATTTTTCGATTCGTTCTTTTTTTTTTTCCTTTCGTATTCTCTTCCCCTGTCTGTCTGTCTGTCCGTCTGTCTGTCTGTCCGTCTGTCTGTCCGTCTGTCTGTCTGTCTGTCTGTCTGTCTGTCTGTCTCTCTCTCTCTCTCTCTCTCTCTCTCTCTCTCTCTCTCTCTCTCTCAATCGATTAATCATTAAATCTGTCTTGGTCTTCGTTTTTAATCTTTTTTCTTTCCTATTTTTTGTTCTTCCATGCAATTTGATAATCATGAAATAATTATGTCCTTTCTTTTTCAAGCTCCTCATTTCATTCTATTTCACTCTCTCAATCTATCTGTCTATTCTCATCCAGTCTTTAAGCAAGATTGGGGTAGTATATATTTGGATCGGTACCAGTATAACTGCCAAACAAATAAAAGATATTCGATATGGAACTGTAGTGTGATTCCTGAAAAAAAAAATAGATGTATCCATAGAGAATGATTCGCCAAAACAAATTTCTCTACCTTTATTTTGTACGACCAGGGAAGCAAATAAATTTCGGACTATTATGATCATCATCATTATCATCAGTCTTTTAACGTCTATTGTTGGACAGACTTTCCAAGGATTCGCCACAATTCCCTATCCTGGGCGTCGAAGAGCCAGTATTCCCTGAATCCGTCTCGTTCATCTCTCCATCTTGTGTCCTGTCGGCCTCGGTTTCTTATGTGATCTCTGGGGATCCACGTTGTGACACGTGATGTCCATCGGTTGTCTTTGATTCTTGCAACATAGCCTGCCCATTGCCATTTGAGTTTTTTAATAGTTTCTCTGATGTCATGGACACCTGTTTTCCTCATGTGCTGTCTTGTGATCTCTCCATGTAAGGTTGATTCTCTCATGCGTGCGTTGCATACTTCTCGGTTTGTAGGTCTGTCTCTTGGTTAGGTTCCATCTTTCAGCTCCACAAGTGACTATCGGGAGAATGCATTGGCTGTATGCTCTTCTTTTTAGGATTATTGGGATCATCTGGTTCTTGAAAGTTGAGCTTGCTCTACCGAAGGCTTGCCATCCCAAAGTGATTCTTCGCTTGATCTCCTCTTTTGCAGGTCTCATGGAAATTTGTTGTCCTAGGTAAATGTAGTGGTCTACCTTGTTGAGTTTTGCATCTTCTGTCTTGACAGTTATGTTCTTATTCTCAACATGATTATTGCACATGATTTTCGTTTTACTGAAATTCATGTGTAGACCGACTTTTTTACTTTCTTCGTTTAGATTCTCTTGCATTCGTTGAAGGTCGTGTAGGTTCTCTGCGAAAAAGACGATGTCGTCTGCAAATCTAAGGTTGCTCAAATATTTGTCGTCTATTTTGATTCCTCTATTTTCCAGTCTAAGTTCCGAAAGATCATCTCGAGGCAGGCTGTAAAGAATTTGGGTGAGCCCGTATCACATTTTCTTACCCTTTTTTGGAACTGAAACGATTCAGAGTCCTTATGTAGCCTAATGAAGGAGTTGCTGTGGTTGTATACGTGTTGCAGTACTTTAACGTATACAGGGTTTACACCTTGTAGAGTGATTACTTTCATGACCATTGGAATTTCTACAGAATCAAATGCATTCTTGAAGTCTATAAATGCTACAGCGAGTGGCATTTTGTATTCTGCTGCCTTCTCTTTCAGCTGATCTATTGAATGAGGATGGCCCATGGTCGATTAATTTCTTTTAAATCCAGCCTGTTCTCGTGGTTGATTTCCGTCTTGTGTTTTAGTTTCCGGTTGGTGATGATTTTTGTGACAAGTTTGTATATGCAGTTGAGCAGGCTTATAGATCTGTAGTTGCTGAGGTCTCTTGGGTTACCTTTTCTTACGTAGAAGCATTATGATATTAGTGTTCCAGTGTTTTGGGACTTTATTCTGTTTGAATAGAAAAGCTAGTTTTTTGTTGATGATCTTACCAGCTTTTTTGAGTAGGTCGATGGTGAAGTTATCTGGTTCAGGGGCCTTTCCTTTTTTTTTTTTTTTTTTTTGTTAGTTTAATGGCTTGCTTTACTTCCCATGGTGTAACTTTGGGGAAATCTTCGAACTGATTGTCGGCATCTTGTGTATTCCGGTCGTTGTTGCATTGTCCGTGTTCTAAAGAGTAGAGTTCTTCGTAAAATTCTTGGGCGCGTTCAACTATTCTGTCTCTATCTGTTGTTATGTCTCTGTTTGCTTCGAGAATGCTACTTATCTGTTTCTTTCTTTGTTTATTGTTTAAATCATCGACGTTTTTCGAGGCTGGTCTTGATGATAGCTGCCATATATCACATATTGTCTTCTCTTCGTTTCTTAGTGTATAATAAACGCTTACAAACACCCACACACATGGATACACACATTTTCAAGTATGTGTGTATGTGGGGCATAACATGGCTACGTAAATAAGAACCCTAAGTTCAACGATGCGTTCACCATCCTCACATTCATACTTCGGGTTTCCAATTTAAAAAAGGACTTTGAACGAAGTAAGCGCGGTTGTAGCAGGAGGGGGAGGAGGAAAAGAAGAGGGGAAAGGGTTCGCTCGAAAATCTGTTTATTAAAAAAAGATGATAAATTTGAGTTAAAGTACAATCTTTATCGAAAATTTGTTTTGGTGTCTTAGTTGGCTTTGAATGAGTACATGCAACATTTTCATTTGGACAATTAGCTGAATATAGCAAAGAATACACGAGTTTGGCCATTTTCAAAACAGTTTAGCTATTGATAACAACGAATACTCGACAACAACGAGAAAAAAAACAAATTGATGATACTTCATCAACTGATCCAACAAAATGTTCTTCTAATGATGTCACATCTTTTCATGACATCATACCTCTTCTGACACAGAAGCAGCTGTTAAATAAAACACAGAGCCAGAACTAACAGACTGACTTGAGTGTCTTATTGTGATGCATGGACATTTAAAAAATATTTACTCCTTTTTCAAAATGCTATTACATATATATATATATATATATATATATATATATATATATACATATATATATATATATATACATACATATATATATATATATATATATATATATATATATATATATATATATATATATATATATATATGTATATATATATATATTAATTTGCTGTCCTAAAGAGAATACATTCCAACAAGAAAACCCCGATTACATGCCGTATCAACAGTATTTTGGATCGAAAATAAACTCATTTGATCAACGATAAAAATCTCGTCACTTTTTGGCTGAGCAACGGCAGCTAATCTTGTATAGCGTATAATCAAGTTATCCTCCTTTGTAAATATCTACATAACGTTTTCATGAAGGTATTCCAAAAATTACTTAGATTATATGAATATAAATTTTGGCATCCCATGATATCAGTTGATATTTGTCTTACGAAACCTATTTAAATAATCACTGATGTCCGAGAATCAAACAGAATTCGCCAAGTAATAAAACTGGCAAAGGAAGACTGTATTTTTTTTTGTTGTTTCTTTGTTTTGTTTTTGTTTTTTTTGTTTTGTTTTTTTTGATGAAATTTATTATGGGAAAAAGTAATTGTTAAAACGTCTGTTGCCATGACAATAGACTGGGTTGAAGTGACGCTGGTTTTAAATCTATCCCAAGAAAGAAAAATCAGAAAAAGTTTCATTGAGTTAAGATTTTATCATCACTTTCCACATCTGTTAACTGCTTCCATACATTTAAAAACGAACATTATATTCAAAAATATCGGAAAATATGAATTCTCCTCTCCTTTTATTAGTGTTTTTTTTTAATCTGGATAGCATTTACCATTATTCAAAATACAATACTTCTATCTCCTTTAGTAACATTTTTTAATACATAACTCGTATTATAAGTCATTTTTGTTGTTTGAAAAAAGAAGATACGATATTTAACATTAATTAAAAAAAGAGATTTTAGTTACAGCTTCTTTCACATGAACATTTCATCAATGCTAAGAAAAAAATTCTAACATTGAAATAATATTTATTTGTATCTTTAACAACTTTGAGCTGTTTTTTACAATTGAAAACAAATACTGTACAAAATATTTTAAATACATTTGCTTTCATTTTCTCTCACTGTTTCTTTCATAAACGAACTTATATTAAATTACAAGATATTCATGATACAACATTGTTGTTATATTTTGTTACGGTTATTCAAAATACAACAATTTATTCTTCTTCTGTCAGAATTACAACATTTTCTCTGCATTATTCATGTTTCTTTCAACGTAGATATTTGTGGATTTTCTTCTTTCTATTTTTATATACAACACGCTCCTAGATTTTGTTTTTTTTTTATTTTTAGTCCCAAGTTATCAAAAAGAATTTCTTCTGGTAGAGTTTTGGATTTCTGTTTGAATTCTTACAAAAGTTTGTATATGTGATTTTTGTATTTATTAACACCCATGAAACAGTCTCAGTTAAATTGAGACATTAAATATGACTATAAAAATATCTAAGTCCTTCCATGGGTTATTCCGTCTTGTGCTAGTTTGGAATATAAAATTGCAACCCAAACCTCAGCCTTAGGTACACATTTTTCAAATAATAAAGTGATATTTTTAGGTGTTTGATTTGAGTCATGAATTAAAAATTTTTTTTTTTAAAGCCTATATGCTTGATTTATATTTTCAAAAAAACATACCTCATGAATTTTCTAATTAAATTGATCAGGTTGCAGTTAACAGCAGAAGATTATATATGTACAGAAAGATTCCGAAAAGAAAATGAATCACAGAAGCGTTATTTTGAAGAGAATAACTCACATAATGCAAACCCATAGTTTTGAAATAAAACTGAAAATTCCATTGTTGAACATTATTTCAATCTTTTAAAAGAAAAGTTTTTCAATGAGAAATTACTGTTTACTTATGTGAAAATTAATAATGTAATCTTACCACAATTCTCTTTTCCAGACTTTTTTAATAAACAGAAGTCTCTGTGACGTGTTATTTGACAAATCTCGATCAGATTCAAAAAAGGAACACAGACAGGTAAATTAAGCATTGATATTGCCTCATTTGAGTACAAACAAACAGAAAAATGCTGATATGGTTATCACATATATATAAAGAGAGACAGACACACAGACAGAGACAAAGGGGGAGAGAGAATCAAAGAGGGACAGACGGACAGATTTTTTATGTGGGGTGTATATTTTGATACATCAAATTTAATCATTTTGCAATGAATATGTACTATATATTAACAATAATCAAGTATGAGTGAAATTACTTCTTTAGAAGGTAAAGTACATCACTGATTCCTGAAATTATGAACATTTATTACACTGTGTTGAAAAGTGGATCCTGTCCGATAACTGAAAATAATGTAGACAATGGTTTGACTCTGCTGAAACTGCAAAGCAATTCCAAAGCCAACATTGCACCAATAAAGGTTCATCATCACAGTTAAACACAGTGGACTGTACAAGAGAAACCAGCAATTTGATCAATGGGCAGAAAGGAAATAATCGTACACTGAGCTCCTTGGTCATACACTGCATGTCAGTTTGTCTCCAGCCGTCTTGAATGTGACTTGCCTCTGGATCAAGACGGACATGGATGAGAGAGTGAGACTGAAAATGAACGTAATTCTCTCCCTCATTTTAATCCAAATCAAGCATGTCAGACCCTGCTGGGTAACTTTACCACACAGATCGGAAGTCATGAATCGCCATTTCCGCCTACAAAAGACGAACATGGCGGATACTGTGGTATCGGACAAGCATGGTCTAATATAGTCTCCGGTGTTCACTGCCATGAATTGGAAGACGCGCATAGAAAAGTGCGCGAAATAAAACCAGAATAAGTCAGTTCAATGGGGTCATGAGATAATGTTCAACTATACTTTGGTCTGAGATTCTTGCAACGTGGCCAGCCCACTGTCATTCAAATTTCCTAATGGATTCTATGATTTCCCTGGTTCTGGTTTCTTCTCTGATATACTGCGCTGTTTTGTGATGTTGGGTATTACTCTCTCTCTCTCCTGTACGTTACATAGTTCTCAGTCTGAGGGTCATTTTGGTTAGAGTCCATGTTTCTACTCCGTAGAATGCATTGGTTGTCGATCTTAAAACTAAAAGGATTTTCTCATTCTTAAAGCGTGTCATCCTAGAGTGATTTTTCGCTTGATTTCTTCCTCTTTTTAGGGTTTCCCAGAGATTCGTTGCCCTTAAGTAGACGTACTGCTGAATCAACACATTTCGGAAGGCAAAAACAGAGCAAGCGTTCGCTTCAAGATTAGAATAAAATTGTTGATAAATCATTTTTAGTTTGCGATGAACTCTTGAAACTTCCAACAAAAACTGTCACATGTTCAAGCTGAAAATCAAAAGATCTTTATCAGGCTTAGAAAAACATCTCTTTTTTTTGTCTTCACCAAATCCAAGTGGAGAGTTTTTATCGAGGGTTCAATTTCCAATGTGAGTTTTTCCTAAATTTATCCCTTAATTTGTGGTATTCACGCTTGCCTTAACATGATTTCGGACTTTTTTTGTGATCCACCAAAAAGCAAGCGAGGTTAGTTATTCATTGATTACCCCTTTTTCCATATTTTATGCTGCCAAAAAATGTTGATCACCTGACGGTTTCAATTAAGTGACTAACCAAACTTTTTTTTAGTACCTGCTGTTTCATCATAATACTATAATTCAGAAAGTGTCCGTCCTTTTGTGATCGTAAAACTAAAAAACAGCCAAAGCTATAACTTCCAGAAGCATTCATGCTAGCTTTAAAAAAAACCATCGTTCTATGAATCTATAAAATGTCACCAATATATATATATATATATATATATATATATATATATATATATATATATATATATATATATATCAAAATCGTTGCCGATGGGTAGGTGGTGTTTGATCAACACTGCTGGGGAGCCATATTAATATAACTGTTTTATTTTGAAATCCTCGAAGCGATTGCGTGTTGAACAACTGATGATCCCAACAAGAGAAACCAGACATAGTACCATAATATCAAATTCTGAGTAAAACATAAAAAATACAAAAAAGTTACTCTTTATTACCAGTAATTCCCTCTTTTTGTAACATCAACTACCTCCCTTGTTACAGCAACCAAACTTTTTCAACATTAACTCCCCCTTTTGTAACATCAGCCCCACTTCTTTCAACATTGACTGCCTCTTTTGTAACATTATTCTCACTCTCCCAACATAAACTCCCTTTCTGTAACACTACTTCACTTTGAGACGATAACTTCCTCTTTCCTAACTAGAGACACATATTTTCTTAAAAATCAACTCCCTATTTTTTTGACATTAAACCCGAATTTTTCAAAACAACCATTTCGTTTGTGACATTAACCTCACTTTTGAACATCAACTCCCACTTTTGTAACGTAAGCCCCTTTTCTCAACATAAACTCCCTTTTTTGTAACATCATCCCTGCTTTTTCAAAATTAACAGCCTCTTTTGTAAAATTAACTATACTTGCCCAACATTTGCTCCCACCTTTGTAACATTAGCCCCATTTTTTATTATTGATCCTCTCTTGATTCCAACATCAAATCCCTCGTCTTCTTATGTTTGCCCCACCTTTTTAGTATTAGCCCCTTTTTTGTAGCATTTCCTCCACTTTTTCAACATTATTTTCCTTTTTCGTGACATTACACACACTCCTCAACAATAACTTCATTTTTTGTATTATTAGCCCATTTTTTAACATTACTTTCCCCCTTTGAAACAGTAGCCTTACTTTTTCAACATTGATTTCTCTTTTTGTAACATTTGCCCACTTTTTAACATTACCCTGCCCCTTCGTAACATTGACCCCACTATTTCAAAAGTAACTGCATTCTTTGAAACATGAACCCCAATTCTTTTAACGACCTCTTTTGTAACATTAACCCAGCTTTTTTATCATTAACTGCTTCTTTTGAAACATTAAGCCCAATCCTTTTAATATTGAGTGCCCTCTTTGTAACATTAGCCTCAATTTTTAAAAAATGATAATCGATAAAAATGCACATACTTGAGAAGGTAGAACAGATGTCTAGAAAATCGATGGTGTGTGGCCTTGAATGGAAAGCGCTGTATAGGACAAAATCTGCTTCAGACAAACAGTATGTACAACTAACTGAGATTAGGCACTTTAATTTTGAGCCGTAAGCGTGGAAAGATAATCTATCTCATAACTGGCCTATTACGCTTAATAGTCGAAGTCCATTTTCTTTTCGAAAATAAACAAGATGTCAAACGAGAAAAGTAACCTAAATGTTTCAATTTTCAATAATTACAACCAGGTATTCCCCACTTCTCAGAAAATCCTTATTACACCACCCTTTCAATCCTACGAAAACAGGCGAAAAGCGAAAATATACATCAGCGTGTGTCTTGCAGTGAGCCCCAATGGATGCAGCTTACTTCCCTTCAGTCTCCCTCATCCCACAACATCCAAGCCTCCGATCATTCAATCCAATATTCACCCTCATCATTTCTCTGTCTGGAAACTATCAACTTTTTTCAAACATATAGCAAAAGAAATCTGCAAATGCTGTTCAATAAATGTATTTTTCTCCTTTGTATAACGAAAGTTACGTGATGATTAGTACCTCAAGTATCATTTCATTCCTTTTATGTATCTTGATAGAATCCCTAGGCATTTCAATAAAATTTCTTGATTAGTTTTTGTTGTCGCTTATGTTATTCTTCGGCTAAATAACTTTTCATCTCTAAATGATTTGATGACGAAACGCAAATGATATAATTTTTCACTTGATCCTTTTGTTTAGTTGCCTCAATTTTATTCTCTTCTATTTCATGGCTGATTGATTTTTTTCGGTTTCATAGATACCATTTTGCTGTCTATCTTCTTTGACTTGGTTCAAAAATTATTTAAGAAATTGTTTTTTAAATCTCTACTGAGAGGTATTGGGGGATGTGTTGATTTTGACCTAACTTTGACTTGCCATGAAAAACAAAAACAAACGGATCTCGTGTTGGATGGGTCGGTGCTCTGTCTAATCTAAGTAGTAAATTCTTGGATGTGCATCAAGAGCCGGTGGAGCTCTTTAGCCACTGACCCGCAGTGGACAATCCACCAAACCCCCTTCCAACACGTCCTGGGCCAGCGTGGCAGGGCATGGCCCATCACTCCCTATGATTTGCACACCAAATATTATATCGGCCGTTCCTGCTGGGACCTCGGTACAAAAAGGCCCAGCCACATCACTCGCTTTGGGTGGGGGTGATGTGCTCCAAGGGCGACTACCCAAACACTACACCAAGAGCGCGTCAGTTCCCGCTGGGTCATCGGCCCCAAAAGACTCAGCCACATCACTCACTTTGGGTAGAGGTGATGTGCTCCGAAAGCGACTACCCAAATCCTTCACCAAGGGAACACCTGTACCTACTGAGTCAACGTTCCAACAGCGACCATTTAAACAGAACTCTAAGACTGTCAACAAGAGGAAAAATTTATACATAAGCACATACAACGTCAGAACACTGTCAACTTACATGCACCTAACTGATCTAGAAAGTGAAATCAGAAATGTCAAATGGGACATCATAGGTATTAGTGAGGTAAGAAGACCCAGAGAAGAGCTAATCGAACTGAGAAGCAGACATCTTCTTTACAACTACGGTAAAGAGAATGTAAAACAAAGTGGAGTTGGCTTTCTCATCAATAAGGACCTGAAAGACAATATAACTGGCTTCAAAGCCATCTCTGACCGAGTAGCTAGCGTCACAATACAACTTTCAAAACGATACAAACTCAATATAATCCAAGTCTACGCTCCCACTTCGCAATCAACCCAACAGGGAATAGACAACTTCTATGATGACTTGAACTCCTTACTCCAAGACCCCAGAAAACACTTAAATGTTATCATGGGAGACTTCAACGCACGGGTAGGACAAGGAAATGAAAATTGCGTCGGCAAATTTGGATACAAAATACGCAACGAGAGAGATCTTGTGAACTCTGCGACGGCTTATGGATTCAAAATCATGAACACCTTCTTCAAGAAGGGACCCAATAGGAAATGGACTTGGAAGAGCCCCAATCACGAAACAAAGAACGAAATAGACTACATTCTAACGGACAAAAACGATATCGTGAAGGACATCCAAGTCCTAAATCAAGTCAATGTAGGTAGGGACCACAAAATGGTACGATGTAAAGTACAAATAAACACGAATAAAGAACGCAGGAAAATGTTCCATACAAAACTGCAGCCTCTAAACATAACAAAAGAGCACGTTCAATCTTTCAAACTCGAATTGAAAAACAGATTCAGAATTCTTACTGAACAAGACAACACCAACATCAACGAACTAAGCAACAAAATGACAGCGTCAATAATTGAAGAAGCCTCTACATTCAAGCCAATGAGCAAACAACCCATTAGCAAAATCTTGGATGAAACTAGAAATCTCATGGAAAAACGCAGAAACCTCAAGCCACCGACAACAACGAGAGAGAAAATTGAAGAGGCTGAACTAAACAAATTGATCAAGAAGAAATGAAGGGAAGACAGAAGGAGATACACGGCGGCAATCATTGAATCAACTCTTGAAAAAGGTCGGGGCTTCAAAGCTATAAACAAACTCCTCGACTCGGGACGAAGGCAAATAACTAGCATACTCGAGGAAAATGGAAACCTAACAACAGACAGAGACAGGATTGTCGAACACGCCAAAGAGTTCTACCAAAAACTTTATTTATCCAAACAAGGACTACAAAACAATGAGCAAGATACACAAGACATGAGCAATCAACTCGAGGACTTCCCAAAAATGACCCCGTGGGAGGTGAAAGAAGCCATTAGACAGACGAAGAAAGGAACTGCCCCTGGACCAGACAACATCATCATCGACCTACTTCAAAAAGCAGGTAAAATCATCACTAGGAAACTGGCCGTCCTCTTCAACTTGTGTCTAAGACACAGTAAAGTCCTGGACGATTGGAACACTGCTATCATAATGCTTTTATATAAAAAAGGAAACCCGAGAGACCTCAACAACTATAGGCCTACAAGCCTACTCAACTGTGTATACAAACTTTTCACAAAGATCATCACCAACCGAATCACAAAAACACTCGATGAAAACCAGCCACGTGAACAGGCTGGCTTTAGAAGAAGCTAATCGACCATGGACCACCTGCACTCGATAAATCAACTGAAAGAAAAAGAAGCAGATGATAAACTTCCACTTGCCGTAGCATTTATCGACTTCAAAAAGGCGTTCGACTCAGTAGAAATCCCTAAGGTCATGGAGGCCATCAGTGGGCAAGGTGTAGATCCAGTATATGTTGAAGTATTGAAACATATATACAATCACGGCAGCTCATTTATCAGGCTACATAAAGACTCAAACCCCTTCCAGATCCAGAAAAGAGTAAGACAAGGTGATACCAGCTCACCTAAACTCTTCACAGCCTGCCTCGAGATGATCTTCAGAAGGCTAGACTGGGAGAGTAAAGGAATTAAAATAGACGGCGAGTATCTGAGCAACCTCAGATTCGCAGGCGACATAGCCCTTTTCGCAGAGAACCTACACGACCTCCAACTAATGATAGACACAGAACTCGAGAAAGTAGACCACTACATCTACCTAGGGCAACGAATCTCCATGAGACCATCAAAAGAAGAAGAAATCAAGCGAAGAATCACACTAGGATGGCAAGCCTTTGGCAGAGCCAGCTCAACCTTCAAAATAATATGATCCCATTAATCCCAAAGAGAAGGGTGTATAACCAATGCATCCTCCCAATAGTCACTTATGGAGCTGAAACATGGAACTTAACCAAGAGACAGACCCATAAGCTGAGAACCATGCAACGTGCACGTGAAAGAATAATGCTGGGCCTCACATGGAGAGACCACAAAACAGCACAACACATCCGGGAAAAGACAAGAGTTAGAGACATCATAGAATCCATAAAAAATCTCAAATGGCGGTAGGCTGGCCATGTTGCAAGAATGGCTGACAATCGATGGACATCACGACTCACAACATAGATTCCCCGAGACCACATGCGCAACCGAGGCCGGCAAAATGTTAGATGGAGAGACGAGCTAGACAAGTTCAGGAAGTGCTGGCTCCGTGACGCCCATGATAGAGAAGTGTGGCAAATCCTGGGGAAGGTCTATGTCCAACAACGGACGCTAAAAGACTGATGATGATGATGATGATGATGATAGAAATCACGTTTGATATTTAAGTATATGTGAATCCCATCTATCACACACACACAAACACACACTTACATATATATATATATATATATATATATATATATATATATATATATATATATATATATATATATATATATATATATATACTAGCAAGGAAACCCAGCGATGCACGGAAAAAAAAATAACAGAACGTTTGACAATAAAGTTGTTTAATATGTCTTCATACGTAAAACAACCAGTTGGGTGGAAGTTGGGTTGAATGTATTAAGTGTATTAACAATTACTTGCAAAAATTTCTGTTATTTATTTTTTTCCAAGCGGGCGTCCATGTCATGAATAAGTATATTTTTTATCTTTTCAAATAAACGTATTTATACATATATTTAAAAAACGGTATTTCTGACATGACTGAATCTGACATTCACGTCGATGATGTCATGAAATCAGAGTGAAACGGAAAAATCGCCGGAATAGCAAACAAAAATGGTTTTATTTTCAAAAGCAAAAACTCAAAACTATCGCTGTAATCTTTGCAAACGTTATTTCACTAAGCAGAAGTTGCTTGACGCCAGGAATGACTCAGACCTTTTCCCCTATCTCAAATTTTATTTACTTTTGACAGCGGGTATGTTTTGTTTTTTTCAGAATCCTATGAATAGAAATACTAAGTGCAGTAAAAAAAAAAAAATTCTGTCTAGGAAAATTACTCTTCCTTTTACAATGCTATTGCTGATAACTTCTGATAACACAGCACCGAGGGGCATTGGTGAGGCATTCGTTAAAACGGCCGACTGGTACCAGACAGGCTGTACGGTTGTGTAAAAATTTTGAGTGTATGTGTGTGTGTGCAAGTTTAATTAAAGACTTTAGACAAACATTTTTTTTTCATTTTCCAGTTAACCTTTCTTGTTTTCCAGATAAGGTGTATACAGGAATCGGCGACAAATTGTCTGCGAAATCTGCACTCTTTAAAGGAACTGACTAACAGTTAAATGAATTAAATAACTCCATAATACCAACAACTTTCTTTTGCATCACCGGTTTTCCTGTCCTTTGCTGTGTTTTTCTCCCCCCCTCTCTCTCTCTCTCTCTCTCTATATATATATATATATATATATACATACATATATATATATATATATACATACATATATATATATATATATATATATATATATATATATATATATATATATATATGAATGCGTTGTGTCATTTGAAACTCTATTTGAAATGATCTCACGTTGTTTCACGGAGAAAGTCATTTGGTCTAGAGAGAAAAGGTGAAAAAAACAATTAAATAAAAATGCTACTGCTGCAGCAGAAATCGAACCTGCGACCAATAATGTACCGTCGCTCTTCCTCTCGAGCAGCCAAACGGAAAGGTGAGGGCCTAATAAACTGCTTCTCATCTTTTTTCATTCACTCTCCATGTTCATTTTGTTGTTTCTCAATGCGAACAATCATATTTTTTAAAAACAGTTGAATAATCTGATAGGATTTCGAATAACATAACCCATTCAGTGAATGAAAAAGATGAGAAGAGCGGTAATAAAGCAGTAATTTGGCCTTTACCTTTCCGTTGGGCTCATATAGATCTGAAAAAATTGCTAATGATATACGTATATATGTGAGTGTGTGTGTGTATGTGTATGAGTGGGGGTTTATATTATATTATATTATATTATATTATATTATATTATATATATATATATATATATATATATATATATATATATATATATATATATATATATATATATATATATATATATATATATATATATATTGAGAGAGAGAGAGGGGGGAATTAAAAGAGAGAGAGAAGAACATTCTGCTATAAACACAGATTAACACATTTGTACAATTAGAGATGAACTCATTGTTATCGATGCATAAACAATCAATCAAATGGAAAGAAAGGAAGATTTGTGTAAGTTGACATAATAGTGATTATCAAGTTATATTCCCTAAAAGCTGTTTTTTTTATCAACAGGTGACTATCGAAACCACTCTATATCTCTATAACCTACTATTTTGCAACACATTGGTGCCACACATTCTTTCAAATAACACCTGCTTCATCAAAATTAAACTGTCCACCGACGATTATTCAAACTCCATAGAACGTCTCATCAGACAACCAACCTCCGTTTTCGACTCTTGCTCGTTATGTAAAAGGGGAAGACTTAAATTAATTGATTTTGAATAACCGTCATTTTAAACTGTCACCAAAACTGATAACATGGGTATATTCAGTTTTCAATTAGGCCTGTCTTTTTTTCTGGTTGTCTATCTATCTATCTATCCATCTATCAATCTATTTATCCATCTATCTATCTATCTATCTATCTATCTATCTATCTATCTATCTATGAGTCGCATCAATAAGGCTACAGGGCTAACAATTTAAACATTTACCCCTCATTGTGTCTAGAAAAAACGTTTTGTTTGTTTGTTTTTTCAAATATGCCCCCCCCCAGGAAAAGGTTTACTATCAGTGTTGAATTGACAACGTAGGTTAATGTTAAATTGTTCCTTTCAGATTGTTTTTAGGGATCAAATCAAAAGGAATAACTCATTCATTGATGACCCCTTTTTAAAATCTTTTAATTGATTACCCGAACATGACATACTGTCAAAGGATGTTGGTCACGTGACAGTCTCGATCAGTGACTAATCATGCCTGTTTATAAAAATCATTAATAACTATTTTGTCAGTATTTGCTGACGATTAGATTTTCGCTAAAACATAATCGAAAGTTTAATGATGAAAGTTCGAGTATTTTGAACTAGTCCATTGAAGAGTCGAAGTAGGCGGAGTTCTTGAAGGAAACAAAATCCAAAAAATCAATACAACACTTAACTGCTTTTTTTTATTAAATCTCTTTTTTGTTTTTCCCTTGAAAACTCCTTCTTTATTCTATTTTCTTAATACAAAAACATTCTTCCCTTTTGGATTAGTATAGAACTACTTATTGTATGGATAGGAGTTTCGACGCTTCAAAAATATTACAAAATTGCAACATTTCTCATTTGATTGACAGACAGTATAAACACAGGTATATATATATATATATATATATATATATATATATATATATATATATATATATATATATATATATATATATATATATATATATATAAGCTTATAATGAACGAGTTACCTCACTTAAAGAGTAAGGGAGCGTTAATAATTGCGTCATCCATGGACAGCTGTTTCGTTGTATTACAACTCTTCAGTGATGCTATCGACTATCCATGTGTTGCCGTGATGTAAACGGGAAGAAAAAGAATAAGAATGTCATTAACTTTACCTTCAGTGAAACGATATTTTCTTTGATTTATCATGCTCATCTATCCCCATCAAGTGACGCACTGATTCATTTGGTGTAAGCGGGATCAAAAAACTTTTTTTTTTAATTTATTTCATCTATAACAGACTTTGAAAAAAAAACTTTATAAAGGAAAACATGCTTACAATAAAATTCAATTACTTCCAAAATAACTTTTGATTGGAGACAAAAAACGGCTAAAAATATTAACACTCTCTTACGGTATCAAGGTCAGCTTAAATTTCATAAGATAGTGATTAGATGTCATTTTACCTAATCTGACAAATGATTCATTCGTTATCTCTGCGGTTTGTCGCCGATAACCGGCCTGTCTGACAATCAGTGTACGAATAGGTTGTTTTGCGACTGATTGTTATTCTATCAGAATTCAACAAACCATTTACTCTGATATCTATGTAGTAGTACATTACCAGGCCAAAAGTGTTGACATCTACTGAGGTTTGTAAAGATTGCAGTTGGTACCGAATGAAGAACTCCCAAATCATTCCGTGAACCATTGCTGTGCAGTAAAGGTCTTTTCTTAACTTGATAAGGCACACAGCAAGGAGAGCGAAATTGAGGATATAATGGTTGCATTGCACCATAGTTTGTCTACCGCTCTCCGGCATCGCTGTGAAATACTCAACTATCCTATCCTCAAGGAAGCCGCTCTCTTAACTAATTTCCCCACCATTACTTCCTTTATCAATCAATCGATATATCAATCGATTAGTTTATTCGTATCTATCTTTATGTATTTACCTGTGTCTGCCCATCTCATTGTATCTGTTTTAGATCGTACGTATCTGTTTATATTTTTCCTAGTCCACCTGTCTCAGACTATATATCTCAGCCCATTTCTATGTTTTTATCCATTTCAATCCTTTCTCATCAGACTCAATATTTCCATATGGATTTGTTTGAGTCCATCGCAATCCTTTCTCAATCATCTACCTATCTAAGTCTTTCCATTTGTATCTTGTCATCTATCTCTTGCTGATTGAGATGCATATTTGTTGTCATCGCCACGAATTTGTATTCAACATCTTGAAGTTTCTAATTTGATTATTAAGCAAGCTGTTAATCTAAGGTGAAAATTCAAATTACCCCGAAACTGTAAGTGCAGGTGTTTAATACTAAAATCAAGTATACTTATACATATAACAACTCACATAGAGAGAGAAGGAAATTATCGATAAAGAGAGAGAGAGTACAATGTCTTTTCACAGGCTGTAGACCGTATATCTACTTTGGTATCTCTCTCTCTCTCTCTCTCTCTCTCTCTCTCTCTCTCTCTCTCTCTCTCTGCCTACACTTCTTACTCATGACCAACATTTGGTGAGCTCAACTTGAAAGTAAGAGTTTCTTTTTTAATCATATCTCTCTCACTAAATTATCTTACCCTCTTCTTTTACCTAGTACTGGAACTAAATGATCATCTACACTTTTCTCTTCTATTTTCCTCCTACTTTTTTTCGTTTCTCACGCAACTAGATTACAATGTAACTTTCTTTCTTCCATCGTTAGAATCCTTAGAGATCGTCCTTTTTTTATCAAACCCTTTTTGTTTTCTCTTTACAGACATCTGTTGATTTAACTGGCTATCCATCTGTAGGGGTTCCAAGTGACCACGCTTCATCTGGTCGATGAATCTACTCAAGATGTTAAGTAGATGTTTCTGTCGTCTTTTTGGCGTCCGAAAAGGTTTACTCGGTAACATCTTATCTTTGACTTAGTATTTAAATAGACTTCATTTATACACACACCAAAAGTATATTCAACAAAAAATGCTATTTAAAAATGAAATAGAATATTCAAGAATTAGATCAAATATTCTAATAAAGAATCCTCTCAGCCCA